>OZ010797.1:311030996-311630996 GCA_963932465.1 Maratus speciosus
TTGTTACTACTTAAAAGTATTTTATAATAGCTTTTTGTTACATAACAAATTCAACAGTAATAATGTTTTCTTGCACTTGACCCCGCACGGGGTGGGGGGGGGGGGGGGAGACAGAGCTTCTTATCACCAAAACAGGTAGCCAACATTCTTTCTCTTTTATTTACTAGTAAACACAGGTATAATTTGAAACATACTTCGCATATGGTTTCTCGAACAGCAAATTATATAGGCATACACATATGACAGAAGAAATAGGAAATTTAGAATTAAATAATTTTATAATCATTTAATGATTTTAATAATAACTTTGTACTTTCATAAAAATAGATAGCAGACTAAAAAAAAAGATAACATTCTATTTTGATGTAAAGGCCAAGTTATAAATAAAAAGAGAAAATTTTGGTTGGATCAAAAATGATAACGATACCAAAAGACGAACCCCCCCCCCTCCCCCTAGAGATATCTAACGATATGATTTGCCAGACTCCCCCTCCCCCCTAAAATGATAACGTTATATATGCACAGCCCCTTACGAACGCACCTAAAAACTGTATCCAATGATCAATGATGGGCGGAGGCATTACATTTTGCTGTATGTAAATGTGCTATTTAAAATAATATATTAGAATGATACCGAATCGAGCGTTGTTTATTAATTTTCATGTCTCATGTGCTGTTTAATGTTTTATAAATCTGAATAAATGTGCCTCAGGGTGCATATAAAAAGTCGTTGTGCCGCATGTGGCCCGCGTGTCGTATAGGTTAATCAAAAAAAAAAAAAAAAAATTAGTTGAATAGGAATGTTTGCAAATGCCATATGTTGAGAATGCCAACTTGGCGATGCTTGCCATTTTCTGTTAGTCGGCATTGTGGCAACCCCCTTTTTATTGTTTTCCGATTTTCTTTTCAGTGTAGATGTAAAGTTTGTTTTGAACCGGTCTGACGGTAATAATGGAACTCTCAAATGAGAGTAATAATAATATTAATATACCTATATATTTGTAAATAAAATGTACATAGTTGTTTTTTAAGAAAGAAGTTTAATTTGAACTGTAGAGTGTGTTTACTTATTCAAGTTACGAATTTTATTTACAATATATTAGAACTAAGTTATGAAGACGTTTTTATTCTTCGATGCATTATGAAATAATTTGAATTTACCGAACCTGCAGTCTCACCGACAACGCAACACTTTTTTCTGGCGTCCGCGACAGGATGTCTGGATTTCATCATCGATTGAGGTAAGTACCTCAAATTAAATTATATTGAATAAATAGAATTATGAATACATTTATTAACTGAACTGTATCGAATAAATTGAATTCTTTATTTTATGATGGATTGCGAAACTTTGAAAAAAAAAAAGAGCTACGATTCGTAGTCAAACTACGAAAATATTTGATAAAATAAGGGATTTATTAGATAATACACAAGAATTAGAGCTTGAGAATAGAAAATCACAGCTGGATCTTTTGAAACAGCAATTGAATGACAAAATGAAAACTTTAAAATCATTAAATTCTGAAATTGAACCACTGGTTCCAAGTACTGAATTTGAAAAAGAAATCGAGAAATCGGAATCTTATAATGAGAATATTATTGAATGGAAATATAAAATTTCCAAATTTTTAAATGATAACACAGTTACTCCTGAAACTAAACAAGATTCTTCAGACATTGAAAGTGATAGTAGTAGCAACAATAGTTCTCTACTAAAAAGTCAGAAAATTCTGAATCAAAATTTGATTAAACTTCCTAAACTTAATATATCTAAATATTATGGTGATTCGTGTTTATGGCTCGAATTTTTGAGTCAGTTTTCGAATGCGATTGACAATAATGAACATTTAACTCCGATTGATAAATTTTCCTACTTAAAGTCACTTTTGGGCGGAAGTGCTGCAAATACTATAGCAGGCTTTTCGCTGACTAAGGAAAATTATGCTCATGCTATAGAATTATTGAAAAATCGTTTTGGTCGTAATGACCTGGTAATAAATAGTCACATGACTAAACTGCTAAATTTGAAACCAGTACGAAATTCTAGTAACATTAAGGCTTTTAGAGATTTGTATGATGAATGCGAAATTCAAATAAGAAATCTTAATTCTTTAGGTGTTGCTTCAGGTTCATATGGGCACTTGTTATGTCCGATTCTTCTGAAACTTATTCCATCAGATATTGCACTAGAATTTAATAGAAAACGAATTAAAAACACTGACTGGGATGTTAATGAGCTGATAAATTTCATTAAAGATGAAATTGAATCTCGCGAGACCACTGTCCAATTAAACCATTTTGAAAAAATCCCTGAGAAGCAGGAAAATTATAAGAAAAATTATAAAAAATTCATTCCATCAGCTTCTGCCTTAACCACAAATATTAAAAATAACTTCATATTTTGTAATCAAACTGATCACGATACTGAAAAGTGTAAGTCTTTCACCATTCCGGAAATGCGAGAAAAATTAAAAAGGGAAGGAAGGTGCTTTAAATGCTTCCGTAAATTTCACATCGCGAATTTTTGTAAAATTTCGAATGAAAATTGCAAAGTGTGTGGTAAAACATATCATCATACTATACTTTGTAATTCTAATAAAAAAACAGAAGAATCAAAAAATTCAGGTATTATTATTTCCTCCGTATCTCATTGCAAAGGCAATATAAATAATATCAGTAGAGAAGTAATATTGCAAACAATTCATGTAAAAGTGGAAGCGGGTGAAAATTCAGAAACTGCTCTTTGTTTATTTGACTCTGCTAGTCATCGAACTTTTATTACAGAAAATTTAGTTTCAAAATTAAAACCTGAGGTCATTAGAAAGGAAAAATTAATTGTCTATACTTTCGGTTCGAGAAAATCTGAAGAACGATGTTATGATGTCGTTAAGCTAAAGCTAATTCACTTGACGAACAGAAAACGTAGTATAATAATTGAAGCATTAGTCACACCGCTAATAACTAATTCTTTGATACAAATTCCTCCTCTTCCAATCAAAATTAAGAGAAAACTTTCCAAATTTCGTCTTGACACGTGGGAACATTTGGAAAATAGTGATGTTGATATATTAATAGGAGCTGATTATTTATATCAAATTAATGACAAAACATACCCCATAAATAAATCATTGTTCGTCTGTGAAAATTTATTTGGGCATTCCCTCTGCGGGACAATTGACGTAAATAAAAATAGTGAGAGTAAGCAAGCTGGGGTCTTGTCCACTCAGGTTATGAAACCTATTCAAAATGATTTGAAAACATTGTGGGAGTTAGAAACTTTAGGGATGAACACTGAAGAAAATATTTCTGAATTAGATAAAGAGATAATCGAAAAATTCGAAAACAATTTGCATTTTCTTGAGCACCGATACGAAGCTAAATTGTTATGGAAAGATGATAGAAGAGATTTAGGAAGTAATTATAACAATGCTAGAAACCGATTTATTAACTTAAATCGAAAATTGCTTAAAGATAAGGAATTATTGCAGAAATATAAAGAAATTGTGATTGAACAGGAATTAAATAACATAGTGGAAGCATGTTCTAATAAAACTGTAGATAGCGGTTATTTTATGCCCCACCGACCTGTCTTGCGAGATGATAAACCCACAACTAAAGTTAGAATGGTATTTGATGCTTCCTCAAAAGAAAATAGCAAATCATTAAATGATTGTTTGTACGGTGGCCCAAATTTGAACCCCGATTTATTAGAAATTATTATTAATTTCAGAAAATTCAATACTGCGTTTTGTGCAGATATTGAAAAGGCCTTTCTTCAAATTTCTGTAGCTGAAGAAGACCGAGATTACCTTAAATTTCTTTGGTTCGATAATGACGCAAACAACTTTTTCAAAATTTTAAGATTTAGACGTGTACCATTTGGCGTTACATGCTCACCATTTATTTTGGCTGCCACAATTAAACATCATATAAAGAAATATCGAGATCAACATCCAAATGTTGTATATATGTTAGATAATTCCCTCTATGTCGATGATTTAATTTCCGGATCGGATTTAGATAACGAAGCTTATTATTTATCAGTTACAGCTTCTGAAATTCTTAAAGAAGCTGGGATGAATTTGAGGAAATTAAAAACAAATTCTATTAAACTTAGGGAAATGTGGGAATCTGGTAACTTAGGTATAAGTGAGGAAAACACAGGTAGTATCTTAAAAGTGCTTGGACTGATATGGAATACTGAATCTGATATTTTGATGTTAGATGCGCAGCCCTTTGAAGAATATTACATCGATGATCCCACGAAGCGAACAGTTCTTAAAATGTTACTGAAAATTTATGATCCATTAGGATTTGTGAATCCATTTGTAATACGTATTAAAGCCTTGTTGCAAGAAACATGGCAAAGAGGTTTAGAGTGGGACAATAAATTACCTGAAGATTTGAAATGCGAGTGGAACACTTGGTGTTCAGAAGTTGTACATTTACGCACATTTGAAATAACTCGAAAATATTTTCCTAATATGATAAACATTTCTGAAAATTCACAAATTCACATATTCTGTGATGCTAGTCCCAAAGGGTATGGAGCAGTTGCTTATTTGCGTTCCATTTCATTAACTGGCGAAATTCAAACAAGTTTTGTTTGGAGTAAATGTAGAATAGCCCCCCTCAAGAAGTTAACTATTCCACGGCTGGAATTGATCAGTGCAGTAGTTGCCGCTAGAATGTGGAAATATTTAAAACAAAAATTACATATTTCGAATTTAAATATAAAGTTATGGTCGGACTCAGAAATAACTATTTGGTGGATTAGGAGTTCTACTACAAACTGGAAACCCTTTATTTCCAATCGTGTAACCGAAATTCAGTCATTGACAGATCCAAAGGACTGGAATTATTGTCCCGGAAAAGAAAACCCTGCAGATCTGCTTACGCGAGGGGAAAACTTATCGAAGTTAATGGGTAATAATGTATGGTGGTGCGGCCCACCTTGGTTATCACTATCAGAAGATTTGTGGCCTTCAAAAAGGGCTATAGAAATGGTTCCCGAAGCTTTTAATGAAATGAAAGCAAAACCAAATTTAACATTATTGTGTAACGAATCAAACTCTATCCCTAAGCCAGTATTTGATATGGCAAAGTTCAGTAGTTTAAATCGCGTGTATAATATTACTGCTTGGATAATGCGTTTTATTCATAATGCCAATTCGAAAAACCCTAAAATTTTAGGACCTTTAACTACCTCAGAAATAGAAATAGCAGAAAAATACTGGATTAAACAAACTCAGGAAACTTCATTTAAAGTTGAAATAGAAGCACTTAAACAAAAAAAACCACTTAATAAAGATTCTTCTTTGTACAACCTTAATCCACAATTCGATGAAAATGACTTACTTGTTTTATCCGGAAGACTTCAGTTTTCTGAAGTTACAGAGCAGGAAAAACATCCGTGGATACTTCCTAATAAATCTTATTTTGTAAAATTACTAATTAAGGATGCTCATGAAAGAATGTACCATTTTGGTGTAGCTGTCACTTTAGCTCACCTTCGTGAAAGGTATTTTATATTAAAGGGAAGAAGATTTGTAAAATCCGTCTTAAGATCGTGTATGATATGTCGAAAACTTAATGCTATTCCTGGAAAGGTGGAAATAGCACCTTTACCGAAAGATAGAATCATCAAAACACCAGTTTTTGAAACCTCTGGTGTCGATTTTGCCGGTCCGATTTATTATAAAACTTCTGAAGGCACTGGGAAGGCTTATATTGTCGTATTCACATGTGCTGTAACCAGAGCGATTCATCTAGAGTTAGTCACCAATCTAAGTACTGAAACCTTTATCTTAGCACTACGAAGATTTTTCTCTAGGAGAGGTTTCTGCAAAATAATGTACAGTGACAATGCCAAGACATTTTCTAAGGCTGATTTGGTGTTAAAAGATGCTTGGGAAAGAATTTCTAAGCAAGAAATTTTTTGATTACTTGAGAAAGAATAAGATAATATGGAAGTTTATAATTCCCAGGGCTTCCTGGTGGGGCGGCTTCTGGGAAAGGATGGTCAGATCAGTTAAAACACCTTTAAAAAAGGTTCTAGGAAAAACTTGTCTCCGTTATGAAGAGCTAGAAACAATACTTACAGAAATTGAAGCAGTGATTAATTCACGTCCCTTATGTTATCTCTACGAAGCAAATGCTGAACCATCACCTTTAACGCCATCTCATTTTTTAGTTGGTAAACGATTAATGTCCTTACCTTCTTATGGATTACCAGTCTGTACGCAAGAGAAATCCAATAAGATTTTGTTGACGAGAAAATATAAATATAAGCAACAAATTACTGACCACTTTTGGAAAAGGTGGAGAAACGAATATTTGTTAGAACTTAGATCTGCTTTTCAAGTGAAAAACATAAATTCATCGCCTCAGTTCAAAGTTAACGATATAGTGATAATTCATGATGAAAAGCTCCCAAAACATATGTGGAAGTGTGGTCGTGTTAAAGAACTCATATTTGGTCGTGACTCTAAAATCAGATCATGTGTATTACAGACTGCAAAAGGCGATCTTAAACGACCTGTGCAATTGCTATATAATCTTGAATTGGACTTAGTGGACTAAAAGACACTAAAACTCTTACACTAAAAATAAGAACTATTATCGAACATTTAATTTGATTTGTTACTCATATTTACCCTTATTATTGTTTAATTTTCATACAATTCATGTGTTTTATTTTCTTTCGTAGATTGCAGCATTCTTATTATTTTTGCTTTTATATCTGTAGCTGTATGTATCTGAAAATTTGTCATGTATGTAAGTATATTCTTATGTTTATTAAATTGTTTAATATAGATGCTGAACTAAGTGTTCAGCCCGGGGCAGGATGTTGAGAATGCCAACTTGGCGATGCTTGCCATTTTCTGTTAGTCGGCATTGTGGCAACCCCCTTTTTATTGTTTTCCGATTTTCTTTTCAGTGTAGATGTAAAGTTTGTTTTGAACCGGTCTGACGGTAATAATGGAACTCTCAAATGAGAGTAATAATAATATTAATATACCTATATATTTGTAAATAAAATGTACATAGTTGTTTTTTAAGAAAGAAGTTTAATTTGAACTGTAGAGTGTGTTTACTTATTCAAGTTACGAATTTTATTTACAATATATTAGAACTAAGTTATGAAGACGTTTTTATTCTTCGATGCATTATGAAATAATTTGAATTTACCGAACCTGCAGTCTCACCGACAACGCAACACCATACATTCATGGATAAAAGAGGCTGTGTGTCAAAAAGCAGCGCATTGC
The DNA here is from genome assembly GCA_963932465.1 of Maratus speciosus. NCBI lineage: Eukaryota > Metazoa > Arthropoda > Arachnida > Araneae > Salticidae > Maratus > Maratus speciosus. Next base: position 311,038,268 of record OZ010797.1, read on the forward strand.
TCAACGACTTTTTTTTTTTTTTTTTTTTTTTTTTTTTGTTCGGTGAGAAAAGCTTTAAAACGATATAATTTTACTGCTAGTCAGCGGATAGAATTATTTTTTGACGTTTTTGTATAAAATTGAACTTGCAGATAAGAACTATTCATGAAAAAATAATTATTCTAAACATTGCATAAAATGCTACCTCGTGACTTTTTTTTTTCTTTCTTTCTTTTTAGCCACAAAGTCGCAATTTTTTTTTTCTAGGAATTTTTCGCTTTTTCTGTAATATGACAGTTTACTTTTAGGCTAATAGGGATCCCATTTTAAGAAATGTATAAACTATGGTGACAATGACCTACGCTTTCGCTTTTGCATTTACTGCTTTTGTACGAATTCTAAATACCGCATAATTTCGATTTTTACATCATCAAATAAGAGGGAAATGTACTTTTGAATGAAATTTGTTCGAAAATAGTAGCTCAACTAAATAACTTTTTAAATAATTTTCAAGCATTTTTTCTACCACAAGCATTTGCAGCAAAATTACAACATTTGGCAATTGATTGCCCACAACAAATTTTTAAAAAAAGGTTAAATTTAAAACCAAATTAAACATGTGGTACCGTAAGCTAAACTGAAATATTGTTAACGAAGAGACAGATTTTCATTTAAAAACTGCTTAAAAAATACTTTTCCGCAGAATGTACTCAAAATTGTATATTGTTCATATCGAATATTGTGCGTAACCCCTTCGTTCCCAAAGCTATAATAATACTACAAATACTCATTCATTGGTTTTAAACAAACAAAATGACATCATAGATGACAGAAAAAAAGAACTTTTCTGAAATTGATACTTTAGGGGACTAGTAATTTAGGTTTACAAATAGGGATCTAAAATTACAAATTCCGTTAAAATATCGATTTAATTATCACTAACCCAAATTCACACAATCACAAATTTAAGGCCTTTAACCAAGTGAATGATATACAAATCCTCAAAACATTTTATTGTAAAGGATTTAAGTTAAATAAGTATGAAATTTTCTCAATTTCTTGGCCACACCCTCTTGAAGGCGTTTTGCAAACTCTGATGAAAATAACATCTATTTTATGAGGAAATCAGCATAGATTTTGCCATTTATTGGTTTGCTTTTAAAACAGAAAACATTCAGCTCTTAAGAAATGAAGTCAAAATGTAAATAAAATAATCTTTTCAAAAAAAAATATTAACCGACTTCTAAAAAGAATTAAATAATTTTTTAAACTTCTCTAATGACGAAACGTTATCCACTAACTGCACATCGAACATCATATATCGGCATAAAAACGTTAAATTTAATATATAGAATTTAACATCTACCAAACATGGATTTTCTGGAGAATATTTTTTACAAAAGATTAATTTACATATTTATGATTTAATTTACGAATATATACATATAAAAAGTAATCAATTACTTTTTGAAGTTGGTGCCAACCTGTCTTAAGTATAGTAAAATTGTGAATATATTGTAGCTATTACCATGAATAAAGTGATGATGGAAAATATTATACAAAATTTTAAAAAATGTTCTATTTCTTCAGCAAATTATTTGTTTAATCATTATCGATTGTGAATGTTTGGCACCAACTTCAAAAAATAATTGATTACTTTTTATATGTATATATTCGTAAATTAAATCATAAATATGTAAATTAATCTTTTGTAAAAAATATTCTCTAGAAAATCCATGTTTGGTAGATATTAAATTCTATGTATTAAATTTAACGTTTTTATGCCGATACATGATGTCCGATGTGCAGTTAATGGATAACGTTTCGTCATTAGAGAAGTTTAAAAAATTATTTAATTCTTTTTAGTGCTTTTTTGAAGTCGGTTAATATTTTTTTTTTTTTTTGAAAAGATTATTTTATTTCCTACTTTTTAGTTATTCATACCGTAACACATAATTATCCGGATTTCAATATCCGCTGAATAAATAAATTATTTGTCAAATAAATTATAATTTACAAAAATTATTTATTAAACAAATAATTTTTAATAAATTCTTTATAATTTCATTAGAAGTATTTGTTTTATTAGCATTTGATACTTATGATATTTTTTAAAACAAGTACATTGTATTCACAACAGTCTACATTCATTTATTTATTGATCACATACACCTTACTTGTGTGCCTGACATAAGGGGCCCGCTTATAAGTCATCGTTAATATACAAGGACGAAATAGCATAAGGCCTTTGAGTTGAACTCGCAGCCCAACTACGCTCTCAAGCAATTAGTGGTGTGGTGCCTTAACCATTCAGCTACGGTCTACATTCAAGAATTATTTTTTGTGGGACTTCGTTGTCAAGAAGCAAAATGCAGACTATGTAGCAATATTTGTGTTGACTCTTCAAGTATATTGACCAGGACCCAGATATATTTTTCGCTGTTAGAGAAATGAGATTGACCAATCAGAAGCCTGCCTTTTTGCGAACTTGTAATTTTTATAGAGTGCGTCCTTTTAAATTTCAAAAATTCTTCTATCAAATAAAAAAAAAAGTTTCTGTACTAAAATACTGGTATCCGAAAAGCTGTAGGCTTGTCAGGTTTGAAAATGTGGTCCAGGGCCCACCGTGGCTGGGTGATCAAGGCATCACGCCGCTAATCGCTGGAAAGCGTATGTGGCTGCGGGTTCGAATCTCGCTGGCTCCGTTGCACACTCTTTGTGGAGCTCCCGGATGTAATTCTGTGGTGCTGTAAATTTCCTTGTTGTATCGCCTTCCTGTATATTGACAATGACTTATAAGCGGGTGCTTGACGCCAAACACACAGGTCAGATATATGTATTCAATGAACCAATCATGTGGTCCATAATTCTACATTATTCTTTTCCGATAATCTCCACCAATGGACTTTATTCCATCTAAGTTATGATCACGTGGTCAAGATAAAAACTTCTAGCGTAAAGAAGGGAAGGCCCCGCAAAAGTAATGTAAATCCCCTCCAGCCAGTGAAACAGTTCATGCGGAAAGCAGTAGTAGCCTCCCTTCTTATCAGTTAGAAATTCTTTGGGTAAATAACCTGTTCCACGTGACGTTTTTCATGTAAGGTTTCCTTATGTAAGGTGCATCTATTTGAAAGTGGTGAGATACAATGTTCAGACTCTGTTTATACATACGTGTTTGCCTACACAACGGCAAAACTAGACATTTTCTATTCCAAAACTCTGCGATATTCCTTGGACAAGTTTGATTATACGAGTGGCGGACAATGGACTTTACTCCAAATCTGGGTTCGAGGCTGAAAAAAGTCACGTAATACCGTAATTTACCCAAAGATCTTCTAACTGATAAGAAGGGAGGCTACTACTGCTTTCCGCATGAACTGTTTCACTGGCTGGCGACGGTTTTTCATTACGTCTACGGAGCATTCCCTTCTTTACGCTAGAACTTTTTACCTTCACCACGTGATCAAAACGTAGATGGAATATCCTCCATTTAATAAGCATTAGTTTGGCAATAATGGCAAGCTCTTCAAGATTCATGGCGATAGGTTTTGTCCAGAATCTATCAATCAATATTTTTTTCCGTATGTCACCATTCTCATACCAATACTCCCCATCCTTAGGCAGTAAAGACATCAGAAATGAGCGTCAATGATTAGGCGTTTAGTCTGAATCTGATAACCGAAGACAGTGCTGCTACACATAAGAAGGCACTTTTATGTGTACTGTATATGGATACACTTTGCAGTGTACCGACTAATGGAGACACTTTGCTGAACTCTGATGTATAAGGCCACTTTGCTATTGAATTGTAAGCTTTTTGATATCCACTTCCAATGTCGGTTAGCATCGTTTTAGACATTTGGGTTTTTCTGAATGTGCATCTTTTCTAGACAAGATCTCGCACTTCGAAAAGTTACCGCATCCAGTAAACTATAAGATCCACATCGATACCTACGGACATCGAAATCGGGTGTGAAAAAGCTGACAATCCATCAATAAAGTTTACACATCAGAGCATGGCAAAGTGCATTAAGAGAAACTTATGTCCAAACTATAGCAAACCTAGGCATTTTCCATTACATAACTACAGCGTCTAGAATATATAGTGTGGAAATCGGCTATCCCAGTAATACTTAAAAAAGTGCTAAAATATTGGATCCTTAAATGTCAAACGATGCTAAAATCCAGTAAGTCGATCACAGCGACATCTGCAGGATATTTTTTAAAACTCCAAGGCGATTTGGTCCAGACACTGTAATAATACGATGTTTACTTTGAAATCTGAAAATATATCGCAGATGTCTCTGCGATCGTCACACTTGATTTCAGCGTCATTGCACATTTAAGGAATACGACTTTTTAGTGCTGTTTGGATAGCAGGTTTCCCCGCTATGTCTTCTAGAGGCTGTAATTTGGCCCAGCTCTAGATACTGTAAGCATGTTCACAATACCTACTGGGTTCCGATCCTGAACCGTTCTCATTGGTTCCCCAGATTCAGATATCCAGAACATATTGACTAATGCTCGTATTCACCGTCTTCCTCGACCTAGAAAACCTCGGTCGAACGCTCAAATGAAATTCACGATAACATTTGATTGGACATTATCAAGGAGACGTCCAATCAGGATTAAAGGTGCATACTGTTTGAGCGTTCGACCGAGGTTATCGATATAACTCGGGGTCGAAGTAGTTGGTGATTACGAGTATAGCGCCTAGAATATATAGTGTGGAAATCGGCTATCCCTATAATACTTAAAAATGCGCTAAACTATTGTATCCCTTAAATGTGCAATGATACTGCTGCAATATGCAGATCGCAACGACATCTGCAGGATATTTTCTACAACTGCAAGAAATTGCTAGTCTATACAATGTAATACTAGTAATACGAAAATCCCGCAAATGTCGCTGCGATCGACACTTGAAATTTTAGCAGTATCGTCGCACATTTAAGGGATACAAATTTTTAGCACTGTTTGGATAGCATATTTCCACACAAGGTATTCTAGGCGCTGTATTACGAACGTTACTATCGCAGTAGTACAGCGTCTAGAATACATAGTGTGGAAATCCGTTATTCAAACAGCGCTAAAAGTTGTATCCTTTAAATGTGCAATGATGCTGAAATCCAGGGAGCCGATCGCAGCGACATCTGCGATATATTTTCAAATTTCAAAGTAAACATTATCGTATTATTACAATGTCTAGACCAAATCGTCTTGGAGTTATAGAAAATATCCTGAAGATGTCGCTGTGATCGACTCATTGGATTTCAGCGTCATTTGACATCTAAGGGATCCAATATTTTAGCACTTTTTTAAGTATTACTGGGATAGCCGATTTCCACACTATATATTCTAGACTCTGTAGCAGTAGTACTTAGAAAGTGCTAAAATATTGTATCCCTTAAATGTAAAACGATGCTAAAATCTAAAGAGTCGATCGGAGCGACATCTAAGGACATTTTCTAAAACTCCAAGACCATTTGGTCTAGACGCTGTTAGAATACAATATTTACACTGAAAATTGAAAATATAACGCAGATGTCGCTGCGATCGACTCATTGGATTACAGCATCATTGCACATTTAAAGGGTACATTTCTTTAGTGCTGTTTGTATAGCAGATTTCCACACTATTTATTCTAGGCGTTGTACTTGTGCTCTGATACATGAGAAACTTTAAAGGTTGATTTTCAACTTTTCGACACCAACTTCCGATATCGGTTTGTACCTTTTTCGGCCTTCCGGTTTAGTGGATGACAGAATGGCTGGGATCCAGATATATTTTTCGCTCTTAGCGAAACGAGATCGGCCAATCAGAAGGCTGCATTTTTGCAAACAGCGAAAGGTTCGGAAAACTGCAGGCTTCTGATTGGTCAATCTCGTTTCACTACCAGCGACAATCTATCTGGATCTCGGCCCTTGTCCAGCTAAGTTTTCGCACTTTGAAAAATCTCGTATCTCTGTAAGAGTAACATTATGAAAGATGAGTGTTTATAATTAGGTGACTGCTTAAAAAAGGATTTGAATTTTAAAGTTTTTATTTTTTTTTTAAATGTTCTAATCATCAGATTTTTATGAAATTGGAATGGGACCAAATGGGTGACTTACACTTTCAAACAAAAAAATTATCAAAATCGGTTCATATTTAAGAAAGTTATGCTTGAACATGGACTAAACATACATACAGGTCGAATTGATAACTTCCTTCTTTTTGAAGTCGGTTAAAAAGTCAAACATTTTAGTTTTTATCAGGGAAAAAATAGAGGTCCACAAATGTGGACTCTGGTAGCGAAGAGGTTACGAATCATGATATACAATCGAGCTGGTTTCATTCAGAATCTGAAGGAATTTTCTACAAATTCCCAATGTTAGCTGAGATATTCAGCCAATCAGAGTCCACAGAGCATTCTCGAAAACGGAATTTAACCAATCAGGGTACATAAGAACTTTCTCAACACATGCTTTGACGCCAGATGAAAGAATAGTACCAAATTTTACGAAAAAATTGGCTTTCAGGTTCTGAAGGAATTTTACAGAAATACAGCAAGAATTTATTGTTATATATGTTACGGTCAGAACCCGAAATACGTGAAATGAACAGCTTATTTCGAGTTTTGGCCGGCCAGTTCGCGAAGTGGCCGAGACGCCTTGGCCAGGGGATTCAAGGCTGCCCGGCAGGTGACACTGACCGTGATAGGAACAGAACGTCATTTTCAGGAAATGATTTAAACAGCAATTACTATAATAGAGACCTTTCATAAACCTCTTCGGTCCCTGGGTCCCCGTACGGAGACCTCTGTTTTTTTCCTTATAAAAACTAAAATGTCTGATTTTTTTACATTTTCACATCACTTCTTAATGGCTGGATTTTTTTGCGTTCAAAGCAAACGAATAAATGGCAGCATCTAAGCTGATTCCCACATAAAATAAATGTTATTTTCATCTGAGTTTGCAAAATGCCTAAAAATGGCCAAAAGACAATATGACCAAGAAAGTGAGAAATTTTCATAAGTATTTAACTTAAATCTTTTTCAATAAAAAATTTTGAGGTTTTGTTGATTATTTACTTGTTTAAAGCTCTTAAATTTGTGATTGCGTTAATTTAGGTTAATGGTTACTAAATTGATGTTTTTAAGGGGGTTTGTAGTTTTAGATCCATATTTTTTAACCTAAATTACTAAGCGCCTAAAGGATTTATTTCAGAAAAGATATTTTTTCTGTCATTTACAATGTCATTTTGTTTGGAAAAAAACCAATGAATAAGCATTTGTATTATTATTTTAACTTCGGAACTGAAGAGGCTAAAACGAGGTATCGCACTCACAGCGCATTAATGCATGCCATATTTACTACACTGATGTCCAAAATTAAGGACCAGTCACAAAATGCTAATTTTTAAATAAGCGAATACTCAAGAGGAGATAATATAATTCAAATAATTACTATCTCTACAGAACAACTAGTCCATATAGCATCTCATTCATGTCACACATGGTCACAAGTGTCACCGTCACTACGGTGAAACAAAAAATAGGAAATTCCACACGTTTCATTATGAGTCTCAAATGATCCCTATATGTGACTCCACTGAGACGTCAATGTGACTGCTGCTTTGTGACGAGTCACCAGGTGAATTTACAACGTAGTTACATTGTGACTCTAATGTGACTTTCATTTTTAGACTCAATTTCAAAGTCATCATGAACGTTGCATTATGATGTCACCAAATAATATCACATTATAGTCACTGGTGACTTTTCACAAAAGAGCGCAATGGTGACTTCACAGTAGTCTCTCTGTCATCTGAAAGTCATCATGTGACTTTAATGTGACATTATTTGGTAACTTATCACATGCTGCGCTCACGATGACTTTGAAATTGAGTCTGCAGGTGACAGTCACATGAGAGTCACAATGTAACTACATTGTAAAGTCAACTAGTGACTCGTCAAAAAGCAGCAGTCACAGTGACGTCTCAGTGGAGTCACATATAGGGATCATTTGACACTCATAATGAGATGTATGGAATTTCCTATTTTTTGCTTCACCGTAGTGACTGTGACACTTGTGACCATGTGTGACATGAATGAGATGCTATATGGATTAGCTGTGCTGTAGAGATAGTAATTATTCGAATTATATTATTTCCTTTTGAGTATTCGCGTACTTGAAAATTAGCATTTTATAATTGGTCCTTAATTTTGGACACCAGTGTAGCTAGAACTTTCCATACGAGATAATATTCTCTCACCATTATCAACTCCGCTTTTCAGACCTAATTTCAGTAAAACCAGAAAGTTACCTTACTTAGACGCTTTTGATGTGAAATATTTCCGCTTTTTCAATGAAAACACTGAAATCTCATGCTTTTAAATAGATGTCTTTTTTGATAAATTACGTTAGTTATCTTTTTATGTCCTTTTCCCTTTAGTGGTCTAAAACATCATTTTTAGGTGCGTTCGTAATTATATAAATACGTAGCACATATAGTCGACGTTCAGTCCGTCTGTCTGTCCGTCCGCACATAACAGCGCAAAAAGTACCCAACCGAATCGTTTGAAGTTTAAAATATATAATCTTTGCCTAATTTTGTCGAGTCATTTCAAATTTTATGAAAAAAGGATGTATAGTTTAATTACAGGGACAGTCAAAAGTTTTCCGTTAAATTACGGCCAATGGGAAAAAATTATTTCAAGTGCATTTTAATGATGTTATAGCCTTTCGAACAGAATGAAATGGATAGGCACTTATGAAGTGCACTAAAATATACTGCAACGTTTTCACTATCTCCTGATTAATCTGGTAGCGGAAGAGACAGGAAAACTTTTTTGTTTAACCTTTGAATTATTTATTCTTGGATAATTAAGAATATATACATAAGGGTTTTCAGGTTCGTGTTCAAATTATAATAATGAAGGGCTTTTTGCCACAAAGTCTATTTGTGAATAAAAGTCTCTAGACATATGAGACTGAATAGTTCAATAGAGACTGATGTCTCTCGAAGGATACTCGCTAACCTAGGCTATCTACGAGTCTCCTCGACCAAGCCCACACACTCTAAGTCCAGTCGCTCCTCTCGAGCGACTCCAAGCCCTCCGGCTGGGAATTATTCCCGACCTCTCCGTATTCAATCCAAAACAAGACTCCCCTCCACTCTCAAAATCCGCCCCTCTCATCTCCATCTTCTCTCTGACCTCCAACCGCACGGGATTTTCCTCCCCCAATTGGCTAAGTCCCCGCTTCTCATAGGAGCCTCTTTGTTTCTCCACTGGCGCCGTTGCCATCTTGCGTCTCCGAGATGCTGAAACTTTCTTCCCTGGAAGGTCGCTTGTAGGAGAAAACGATCTATAAGGGAGGGACCGTGAATGACTTTTAACGTCAGTAGACATGGGACCTAAGTCACCTCGAAATATTCTGTTTTTGTATCTTCAAGATGAATGGGTTTTTACCCGTGGGAGCCTAGTCAACTTGTAAAGTTTAGGTACAGGCAAAGTTCTGTTAATCAATTTTTTAATTAAGCCAAGACTTTACAGCACTCCCTTCCTGTGGTGGCGATTTTTCGCTCAGCTGGAAAAATCGGACATTTGAGACTATGTTAGACTCACATTCATTCACTACAGAGGTTCACCGCTGTTTTCCTATTTTTTTTTTCAAAATAATAAATCAAAACTTACATCTTATCATCCTACATTCCATAAGGCTGGTTATGGCGGATAGTCATTTACACATTTTACTTCAATTTTAAAACACAAATAATATACAATGCAAACAATTAAAATTTATATACAAGTTTAGTTAGTGCTTACGCTTATTCAACCTTACATAAACACTCAACGAATACCGTTTCTGTACCGGGCCGGTGCTTGACAGAGTTATGATAAGATTGCCGCATCAATGACCAGTGGAATAATCTTGGATTACTTACTGCGTTTTTCTTGATCAACCTTACCAAATATTTATTTGTACGCCGCGCTGTTTTGCGCATTGATAAGTCTACTTTACTTTTTATTTTTCTGATGCGGTCTAATACAATCCCTCTCTGTCCCATATGATCACTCCAGTAATCGGAAATCCTTTTTGAGTTGTTTAAGTACAAAAGACCAAAAATCTTAGGAGAATCATATTCTGAAATGTCTTGCCTTCTCGTGCCTAAATCTAAGTCGTGCGTACTCAAATAGGTTTCTCCCGGATCTATAGGGAAAACACCCCTCCTTTTCCTAACATCACGAGTTTTCGTCACCGCTTTCACTGCTAATTCCTGAAATCGCCTGACACGTTTCATTAAATCCAATCCATGTACAATTTTTAAACCCTTCGAACGGTCATCTCTTTTCCATCTCTCGTATAACCTTTTAATTTTGTTCACGGTTTTTGGCCAAAAATGACAATTCAAGAATTTATAAACTAACTTCTTTGTACTCAGAAGTCCGCCTGCACTCTCCTTACGTAAGGATAAAATACCTTCTTTGAATTACAACGGGATTACCACTTTCTCACTGACTAATCCCCCGGGATCTTTTATTTTCCTAATCGCCAACCCCTCTTTCATTTTGAAAAGCGATTTCGCTTCGTCCGCTCTCTACCTAAGACAGTCGGACATGACTTTCTTCTGAGCGTCACCCACCTTTTCTTTATTCTCTATAGCCAAGTTTTCATATCGCGGTACAGTCGCTTTCAGCCGTAGAAAAGTCCCTTGCTCCTTCTCTGTTATTAAACTGACGCCCAAGGTCGCTTCTCTCACCGCGCTCGAGGACTTGCAATTCATAGTTTCGACTTTCCTCACCCTTCTAGCTAACTCGTTTCCCTCAGACAGGCTCAAATCCTGGTCATTACCGGGATTCAAATTCGCTTCCGGCTGTCCGCTCCAAACTACAGGTAGAAAAATCCCTTTTTCCTCTTCGACAAAGATTTCCTCCTCTGGGTCTCTCCCTGACCTCGGGGATTCGCAATTAAAAGTCCCTCTTTCTACCTTGGCGCGGAGAATTGACTCTTCAATCGTCTTTGGGGAAACGGCTGGTTTTTCATTTTCGCTTTCTGCGCTCGGGGGGTTACAATTAAAGTTCCCTCTCTCTACCTTGGCGCTGGTTATTTGCTCTTCCATCCCGGTAGGGGGAATGAACAGGCTCTGCGATCTAGTTTCGGTTTTTGTACTCGCCTTTTCTTTGCGCGCCCTCTGTCTAGTGAGCACTGCGTTGATTGAAAGCGGGTTTAGTTTTTCCTATAAATTAGTTGCTGCATTTTGTTCCCTAACAAATAATAAACCATGTCCGTTTCTTTATCTACTGCGGCCGCGTTTGTCCGTATAGTATCACCTGTACTCAGATTAATCTCTATTTATACTATAGGTAAACACCGTAGTTTATTATCTAATGCCTGTTTGACCCATACCCTTTCACCCGTAAATTGGTCCTCAGTTACATCATGAGCCGATACCAAATCAAGGTTACTTCCGGAATCCCTGAGAATAGTAATTTCTTTCCCATTAATTAACCCGCGACTGACGTAGGGTCCAAACGCTTCTTCCAGGTCTTGGAGACCCGAGATATGGTAAATCGCTTCGGCCTTTTCTGCCTTTTTTAACTCGGCACAGGAGTAACTATAGTGCCCTGATTTTTTTCACGTAAAGCAAATAATTTCCTTCTTTTTATCGAAAATTGCATTTCTGTTCTTAGAGTTGTCTTTGTCCCTCCAATTTGTCCTACTCTCTTCTGTTCTAATATCTGTTTTTGATTGTCCCGCGAATTTATTTCGCTCTAAAGGTTTCGCTGGGTTTTGGAATTTAGAGGGCCCTTGCCGCTTAACGACTTTCCTCGCCGAATCATATGCGTCTAATTTTTTGCTAACTCAAATGGAGTAGTTATTGAACTCCATACGTCGATAAAATGCTGCCTAGCCTCCGGACTAACCTTACGCTTTAATTGATCAGTGATAATCAATTCCCTAAGTTGGTCATACGTCGTTATTGCTAGACCGCTTAACCATTGGTCAAAGAAATTGGAAGCCTCGTACACAAAATCTTTCCAAGTTTTGTTTCGGATTTCTGTGACGTAACGAATTTTAATCCAAAATCTGCCGAAAGTTGAAATCTTTCCAGCAATACTTTTTTGATATGATCGAAATCGTCTGAATGCGAGGGCGATTCTCGTAGAATAAGCTCCCCTAACTCCGCAGGTAATAATCCTAATAAATGAGTGACCCACTGATTTTTCTTAATTTGAGCCTTTTGCGCTTGCCTCTCAAATAAACTCAGATAAATTGAAATTTCGGTTTTTCAGGGTCGAATTTGGGTAGAACCGATTTCAAAGATATCTTTGATTCTCTTTCGCTCTGGTTAGAGGCCAAACTAATTGCATCTGGTTCCTGTTCTAATCTTAATTTTGCTAATTTATGCTCTCGTTCTAAAGCTTTCGATTTTTTTTCCCTTTCGAAAATCCTATCGCTGTCTCGTTCCAATTGCTCTTCCTTTTCTCTTTCCAATCCATCTTTCTCTATAATTTTTAGCTGGGATAATGCCAAAGGTTCGTCATAATCAGGAGTTTCGATTAGTTTTTTTATAATTTTAGCAATGTTATCTGACTCTTCAATGTCTGCCCCGAATTCAATGGCCAACTCCTTTAGATCGCACTTCTTCTTCCCTCCCCAAGTTGCCATTCCGAGGCCAATAATATTTACACCAAAAATTACCCAGACTTTTCCTACATAAACCAACGCCTCTGAATTACTTTCCTCATTTAAATATTTCCAAAATTTCGCGACATGAAAATATAATTACAAAAGCAATATTACACTATGTTAAACAACTCTTATCATTACACTGTAAATTGTACACTTTGTGCACCAACTCTTTTTATTTAATTTCAAATAATATTCTCTTAATTTCCAAAATTATGAACAAAAATACTAATAAATGTGTACTAGCAAGGTAAAATTTTCTTACTCATTTCAAAGCATTTTAATAATACCATTTCATTTCGAATCTTAAATTCCTTATTGATTCTTTAACTATTAATTCACGCAGAATTAAATTTACACAAAATAATTATTAAAAAATTCTAAAAACATGAATTTTAAAACAAATGCGCTTGTAAAATAACATTTCTCTTACTAGCCTCACAGTATTTTAATAGTACATTAATTTTGGAATTTCAGACTATCTTTATTGACTAATTAAATACTAATTCGCCTGGAATTAAATTTATTCAAAAGAATTATCATTAAAGAATTAACTATCCAATTAACTCACGAGAATTTAAGTTGGACACATTTCTGAAATTCCAGTTCTCTAGGTTTTGTAACCTCAATTTAAAATCTTTACATAACTTAGTTATCAATAATAATTTTCCTCAAAAATCAAAATTTCTTCACAGCGAGACCTCTGCAATGAACAAAAAAGAGTGCTAACCTGAGAATCCTTGTTGATTCTGCTGATCCTCCGTCTGGAAATGGCGTCTGTTTCCCGGTGACTTAACCTTTCTCAGCACTGCTGGGGTCAGTCCTTCGCTGGTTTCTACCGCTTTCGGGGCTCCGTTGATCGATCTGCCGCTGGGGGTCAAGAATTCCTCTCCCTACTTCCACCACTTCGGTTCTGGGGTTCGGTCTGCCTTTGGGATCAAAAACTCATTTCGCTAGCCTCTGTCGCTGATCTTGTTGCCTGGTTGCGGTCCTTCTTATTCTTTTTTATGGTTTTTCTCTGAATTAATTCACAGTTTTTACTTATCACACCTGTTGCCACCACTGTAACGTTTTCACTATCTCCTGATTAATCTGGTAGCGGAAGAGACGGGAAAACTTTTTTGTTTAACCTATGAATTATTTATTCTTGGATAATTAAGAATATATACATAAGGGTTTTCAGGTTCGTGTTCAAATTATAATAATGAAGGGCTTTTTGCCACAAAGTCTATTTGCGAATAAAAGTCTCTAGACATATGAGACTGATGTCTCTGTAAGAAAGTTTTTATCGATGCTCTAAATTCAATAGAGACTGATGTCTCTCGAAGGATACTCGCTAGCCTAGACTATCTACGAGTCTCCTCGACCAAGTCCACACACTCTAAGTCCAGTCGTTCCTCTCGAGCGACTCCAAGTCCTCCGGCTGGGAATTATTCCCGACCTCTCCGTATGCAATCCAAAACAATACTCCCCTCCACTCTCAAAATCCGCCCCTCTCATCTCCATCTTCTCTCCGCCCTCCAACCGCACGGATCTTCGTCCTCCAATCAGCTAAGTCCCCGCTTCTCATAGGAGCCTCTTTGTTTCTCCACTGGCGCCGTTGCCATCTTGCGTCTCCGAGATGCTGAAACTTTCTTCCTTGGAAGGTCGCTTGTAGGAGAAACGATCTATAAGGGATGGACCGTGAATAATTTTTAACGTCAGTAGACATTGGACCTAAGTCACCTCGAAATATTCTCTTTTTGTATCTTCAAGATGAATGGGTTTTTACCCGTGGGAACCTAGTCGGTTTGTTTGGTCTAGGTACAGGCAAAGTTCTGTTGATCAATTTTTTAATTAAGCCAAGACTTTACAATACATTCAGCACAATATGCGGTGCAAAAATATTTATAAAATTAGTTATAGTACGAACGCATCTCATTTGCCACGTTTGACGAGCAATTTCCAACTTCTTGAAAATAGGAATATTTTTTTATTTGTTATTGTATAAGGAAATGGCATCAATAAAATTATAATATTCCCCATTACAGTAAAACCTCTCTAAATCGACCACGTTCCGTCCCAAAAAAATTGGTCGCTCCGAGAGGTGGTCTCTTAATGGAGGTCATGTTTAAATTAGATTTTAATTGTTGAAAAAAAGGTAACAATTAATGTTACTAAAATTTATTTTTCACATCAGGAAAATATATGAAAATTTAAGTATCAAAACAAAAGTTAATTACATAAGTTAATTACTGCAGAATTAAAAAAAATGAATACATTGACTCTTGCTTTGATTTTACGATTTTATCTTTTATAACTTTTATTTACAAGTCCTTTCGAAGTTCAGTAAATAAATGCAATTTTTTTTTTTTTTGGACGGGAACAAATAATGACGATTTCATTAATTTATCTATTTCTTTGAGAGTTTACTGACAGAATAGGACAGGGGAATTTATTGCCCGTCATTCTTAATTTGTCATTAGAGTTCAACACATTGCCTGAAAAGGCACAAAGGACAAGGAGTTTAGACACTTAAAAGTTACCGGTATAAAAAAAAAATTCTAAACTTAATTTAGAAGTTTGATGAATAATGCGCTCACCGGAATTATTTTTCCAATAAAACCTTTTTCAAGCGACCAGGAAAAAACGAAATTTGTTTCATTTTCATCTAAAAAATGGATCGCTCATGGAGGGAGTCCAACTGGGATGATCTCTGAATGGAGGTAAAATTAGTATTGAAATTAGTATTGAAATTAGTATGGGAATAAATTTCGTTCCATGAAAAAATGGTCGTTCAGGGAGATGGTCACACAGGGGGGTTTCTCTGTATTTCCTTTTCACTGGAATCTGATTAACACCATTTTTCAGAAGATTTTTTTTAAATGTTTTAAAATAAAAATAAAATTGAAACGGATTTTGTTTTTAATAATAAGTCTGGCTCACCGACAAATGAACAATTTTAACTTTAAAAAATCAATCACTGAATAGATTATGAAACATCTTCTAAATCTATTGGGATGTTATTAAGAAATTTCCTGCGTGTTCATTTAATGAAATGAGATATTCAAATAAACCTAAAAAAGTAGCAAAATTTCATTTCAGGAATGGGTATCCGGCAGCCCTGCATGTGATCTACAAACATCATAATACACTACAAATAAATTAATTTTTAAAAGCGTATCACGGCTGAAAACGCACATCAAGCAATAATGGCTCAAAGCCAATCCAATAACCGAATTATTTGAGTGACTTTGTAAATAAATGACAAAATCTATCAAGTCAAAAATCTATAGAAAACAATTGTAGAGCATTTTAGTAATGTATAACAGTTTCATTATGTTTGAAGTAGTGTAACATCATTAAAATTCCCTGCAAACGACTTTTTCACATATATGATAATTCTTTAGGGCGTCCCTATAAAAACTGAGCTATAATAGCTTATCATATGGCACTATAATGGCTTAAAATCGATACTCTACAAACACATATTGCTTCTCTCATGAGTGAGGCATATGAATTTCATTATGTTTGAAATAGTGTAATATCATTTAAGTACTGTTCCATTCTGGAAGTATAACCAGCTCCCCCTAGCGACAGTGGCGTAGCTACAGATCAGCGCCCTGGAGCAAGTTAAGTTTATGTGCCCTCTTGTCACTTGAAAAACTTCTGCGCAATTTTGTTTTGAAATTTAAAATTTATATACAATTCTTAATTCGATTTAAAACTTACTTTTATTTGAAAGTCAAAGTATTTTAACAACGTATACAAATAATTAAAAGTAAAAATGAAATGTTTAAATCCGGAGTACCTACCAATATTTTCTACGAATCGGGGTGGGGGGATTTTTGTTTTAAATCCGCCAATCTTTTTCTTTTCAAGAGTTTCGAAGTATTGAAGAATACTAATAAAAACACACTATTGACAGGATTTATACACACATATTTTTCTTTTTACATATAGACGAAACACGTTTTCTGTTTTTAGTGCCAGAAAATACTAAAATTTCATTAAATTCAAAGCAGTGTTGAATTCAGACACTTTTCTCCGGGAGGGATTTCTGTGGCTCCGGGGGGGACATTATAGAGTTCCGGGGGGGGAAATTGCACTTTTTGACCATAGAAAACACAAAATCTCAAATCTTCCCGGGGGGACATCTCATTGCTCCGGGGGGGACATTCCCCCCCGGGCCACCCCCTGAAATCAACACTGATTCAAAGTATAATAGCTCAGTAAGTTTTGGTCGTACAAAAGAGAATTTTGTATTATTTTATCTGTTAAAGTATGGAGAAATTTTTTTTAGATATAACGTATGAAATCAAGGGACCGAATAAAATGTAAACCTCGTAACTTTTAAAAAATAACTATTTTGACATAAATTACTTTTAAGAGGATGAAGAACACCCGGTGTTGAATTCAGACACTTTTCTCCGGACATTATAGAGTTCCGGAGGACATTATAGAGTTCCGGGGGGGGGGGGGATCTCCCCTCCCAAGCCACCCCCTGAATTCAACACTGAGAACAACTTTGAAACTTTTTTACTATTGGAACTATATTTCTACAACTAATGGTTTAGAAAATTAGCCAATGGACAATGGTAAAAGTTGACACCGGTCTTCTCACTGGCTTTTGAACCATCTAAATTCAAATAATGATAGTAACGCATTCATCATGAGACACTATGAATATCAAAACACAAATAATGAGTTTACACAGGAAAGGTTTAATCGTACATCATTGAGAGTGTCGCCGAAAAAAAAACATCTTTTGCAATTTGGCGATTTTAATCTTTAGTTTTCTCGTCAAATGAATCATTTTGGCGCAGTGGCGATCGGCAGCGAGAACCCTGATTGACACCAATTATTCACGACTTCAATTTTTACTTTCTATACATATGCAATGCAAAGGAGGAAATAGGAAAGCATTGTAATCATAATAAAAATAAATGAAAATTAATGGTATATTTTTACATTTTCAAATACTTTGAATCTTCAATTCTCAGAATTCTCAGAATTTTGACAACAATTCAAGATGTATGTGTGTATGTATGCGTGTATGTTAGAATTTTATCACTTGTTTAGATTCCCAGAGCACGATTTGGTGTGTTTTTAATGATGTCACCGGGTATGTTATAAATTTGTATGAATTGTATTATTTTCGAAAAAATCGCCCGACGGTTTTAGTATCTAAACTATTTTTCAACCATTCAGTGACTGATGGACATTTTCTCTTATATCTCAATTAAATTATTTTCATTGCTCACATTCATCTTATATCTATAGAAGAACGTTTCATCACGCAGACAGTGGTAGCTCGGCAACGGGTTCACAATCACTTTACTACCAGTCATTTCAGAAAAAAAAATTTCTCCTTGTTTAATCGTTGAAAATCCCACGATTAAAAACAAAACATTTATTTTTTTTTTTACAAATTCTGGAAAAAAAGGGATTCTGAACCCTTGAAGAGCCGCTAGTGCACGAAGGGTCGGAATAGGTCATTGTCAAATAAGCAGACTTTGGATTTTTGGAGGGCGCAACATTTTAGAAACTCATTGTTTTAGCACCTTGCTAGTAGAAATCAATAATATCAATTACCATTCCAGTTTTTTTGCGGAGAAGTGGAGGGGGGGGGGGGTGCTTTTTCAACTTCGGAACTGGATCCGAAATTGAAAGTTCCCTTAGCTTGCCAACGGATTCACAATCACTTTACTACCAGTCATTTCAGGAAAAAAAAATTATCCTTGTTTAATAGTTGAAAATCCCACGATTAAAAACAGAACAATTTTTTTTTTAACAAATTCTAATAAAAAAATGATTGTGAACCCTTGAAGAGCCGCTAGTGCAGGAAGGGTCGGGATAGGTCATTGTCAAATAAGCAGACCTTGGATTTTTTGGGGGCGCAACATTTTAGAAACTCATTGTTTTAGCATCTTGCTAGTAGAAATCAATAATATCCATTACCATTCAGGTTTTTTTGCGGGGAAGGAGAATGCTTTTTCAGCTTCGGAACTGGATTCGAAATTCTAAATTCCCTTAGGAAAAAAAAAAAAAATCGAAACGGTATACAGATAACCATTTAGACGTCAACCTCATACTTTCTATGGAAAAATATCTTTTTAAAATGCTGAAATGTAAATGAGAAATTTGTAATGAGCGCTGCCATTGGTTTAACATTGGCTTGCGAGTGGCTAGTGCAGGATTCTAAATATACAGAATTTTAGTACTAATTAAGAATGTTATTATTAATAAAACTTATTTTGAACTTTTTCTGGAGCAGTCAGGATAAAAACTCTTAATGCTGCTAGTAAAGCGTGTAAATATTATTAATCTGATTTTAAAGCAAAGTATCTTTAAAATATATTTTTATATAATAAACTATGTTTAAACTATGTTTAAATGTAATGGTCCTCTGAAACAAAGAAACTTAAAAAAATTAAATTATTCTGCTTTGCAAGGAGAAAAAAATCATTAATAAAAAAATGCTTCTAAAAAGTGAATTTTTTAAAAGTATTAAATAACTTAAGGCTGTTTAAATCTAATGCTGTAGCATATTTTGTAACTATTCGTGTCACCTAAGGGAGGGCGCAGCTTTACCTGGTTTAGGATACACCGAGCCGCTGATCAATTGTCCGGCGGGCCAGTCTGAGGCTGCCAGAATGGGAAATATAAAATCCCCTTTTTTTTTTTTTTTCTATTTATGGGCCTTGTTTCAGTACGGGTGAAATGAAAATTTGTTGAAAAATGTCTGGAAAGTACACGTTTTCTATACGAGGTCTTTACCACCTGGAAATATTTCACCTACTATAAAATTAGGATCTAAGTTTTTATTCATTGTCATATTGTTTTAAACACAGTATTTTTGTTAACTGTTCGGAAAGTTGAATGGAGTTACTCCAGATTTTTTTTTTTTTTTTTTTTTTTTTTTTTTTCTATGATTCGAAAATTCATTGACTACTAATATACGATATCGGATGGATCAAAGCCTGTGATTCCGGCCTAAGCAAAACTCTCATTACTATCTTCGAAAAATACGTTTTACCTCATTTAATTCTAAAATTCTGCGATTAAATAATCATTGCATCAGGTCCTAAGGAACACTGGATTTGATACTTAACATTTTCTCTCATTTTAAAAGAAAATTCTGCATTTGAGATTTACTTTTTTTTTTTCAAAATCTCAAAAACAATTTGGCCGCTGCCCCCTCACCCACATCTCTTTGAATTTTGTCGCCGTGGACTTATGCGAAATATGCCTAAATCCCGCTCTTATTATTGTTTTGCAATCTGTATTGATGCATGCTTAGTTTCCAATAATAATAATAATAATAATAATAATAATAATAAATAAATAAAAATAAATAAAAAATAAAACAAGACTTCCAAAATTTAATTTTTTTTTTTTTTTTTTTAGTTTTTGTTTGTAAAATGGTCAATAATTTTCTTTAACTTGTCAAACTATTTTGTCTTTCTTTTTTTATGAAGTCTTAACATAACTTAATAACTAAGGCATTGCTGTTACATCGTAAATACATAGGTTTAGCAGCGGTGATTTCTTTGGCTACCATTTTTTTTCCGTACTGTTATCAAAATGATAAATTTCTAGAACATTTTCAATATAAAGGTACCAAGAAGGTTATGGTTCGGAAATAGTGGTAGCCAATAAAATAAAGTGACCGACGATAGCCCTGTAAATAATCTTCAATTACTTTAATATTTGAAAATCTTCAACAGTCGTCTACTTTCAGAAAAAAATCAGGCATGCTGAAACGGTGTTGGGGAAGTTACTTGAGGCTGCAATATGGAATGAATTAAAACTTCGCGAATAAAAATAATTTATTTTAACTGTGTATAAAAACATATTTTAAATAGAAATAGCATAAGTTAAACACTAGGTAAAATATCATAGGACTATGTTGATTGTAACAAGATTCCTATTATATATGATTAATAATGAAAAAATATGCAAATATTTTTACAAATATTTATTTCGCTCTTTCTAATTTTGCGCCCTTAGGATTCGTGCGCCTGGAGCAGCTTGCTCCAACTGCTCCACGGTAGCTACGCCCCTGCCTAGCGAACAGCCTGTAAAAAAGGTCATTAAGCTGTTGATCGTCAAAGCATCAACACGTATGTCAAAACACTCCATCCAAACTACTCGATGGATATTATTTATACTATGCAACTATTCAAATTACTCAAGTTTATGTTTGTGTAAATGTGTTGTGCAGCGTTTATGTGTGAATAAAATCAATTAAAAAGAAATTAAACGTCTACAGTCCAACATAACGACCATTGTGGTCCTAAAGAGCCGGAGAGCTACTATGGATAAACTAAATAGATTAAAAGGCACCGTAAAGGCTGCCATCACCAGATTAGAACAGTTTCTAACAGATACCACTGACGTGAAAACAACGAATGTGAGTACATTAGAGGTGAAATTAAAAAAGGCAAAAGGCCTTCAAAATAAATTGGAGGAAATAAGAGAGCAGTATTTCGACATCCAAGAATTATCTGCGCAACAAGTGCAAGAAATAGAAGAGGATATCGACACTGCTAATGAAGGGCTCGAACAAGTGGAGGTAAGCTTAAAATTTTTATTAGCATCTTTAGAAAATAAATGTAATATTGCAAGTGTTGATGGTTATTCAAATGAAAACAAAACAAAGGTGCGCCTCCCAGAAATTCTATTGCCTTAATTCGGAGGTGATTACTGTGATTTTGCTAATTTTAAAACGCAATTTACTAACTTGATTATTAACAATGCTCGATTAGATAATAGTCAGAAGCTATTTTATTTAAAAACTTCTTTAAAAAACGAAGCTAAACATTTAGAATCACCTGATGATGATTTTAATTCATTATTTCAAGCCCTGATACACAGATACGAAAATAAAAGATTGTTAATCGATTCACATATTTCTGCAATTTTAAATTATGAAAAAATGCAGTATGAATCCCCTTTAAGAATTGCATAATTTTATTGATTGCATTAACAAAAACATCCGTTCACTCAAAGTTATGGTGTATATGCACAATAACTTATCAGAAAGTGTGTTTATAAATATAATTCTAAAAAAATTGGATAACAACACTCAAAAGCAGTTTGAATTATCTCTTGAAAGCTCAAATGTTCCGACTTTTGATTATTTAATTTCCTTTTTGGAAAAAAGATGCCTTGTTTTAAAATCAATAAATATATCGTCTGACGCCAGACAGTCGCAATCAAGGTTTTCGAAGGCTAAGAATAATTACGCAGTAAATAAATCTAGACCATTTTTTATCAGCGATAAAAATAAAAATAATGTAAAGCCATGTTTATTGTGCAAGACAAGTAACCACCCTCTTTTTAAATGTGCTGTATTTTTAAACATGAGTGTTCCCGAAAGGAAAATGATTGTAAATAAAAATAAATTATGTTCAAATTGTTTACGATTACATCAAGGTCAATGCAATTCTAAATTTACCTGTAGGAGATGCAAATTAGTACATAGCACCTTACTATGTGTAGTAAATGAAAATGATATTTCAGAAACGGAAGTAATAAATAAAAATAATGAGTTTGTTAAGAACAAACAAACAAGCAATTCTGAATCTGAGAATAAAGAAACGCCATTAATCGGTTCTAATTTGTTAGTAGAAGATAAAAGAAATTTCTCAATATTAAACATAGCTATAATTTTAGTACCTGGTGTGTTTGGAAATAAAATTAGATTAAGAACTATTCTAGACAATGGGTCGTTGATCCACGCTTTAAGTAAAGGCGCATGCAGGAAATTAAATCTAAAACCAGAACCATTCAAAGGAGTTATTTCTGGCATAAACGAGTCACATCAGGATGTAAAGCAAATTATCAATGCAGAAATATCAAATGAACAAGGAACTTATTTTAAAACGTTAGCGTTTGCAGTTCTACCAAAAATAACAAACAACACTGCGGTTGAAAGATTAGACATTTCAAATTTATGCATCCCTAACTACATAGAATTAGCGGACAATAATTTTCATATACCTGGTCAGATTGATGCATTAATTGGCAGCAAGGTATTTTTTGACATTTTAAAGAGTGAGCAAATTCGTTTAGCAGATTCTAATTGTATATTACAGAATACAGTATTTGGATTTTTAGTCACAGGTTCACTTCCACAAGTTGAAAATAAGTCATATTGTTGCCTCTTAACTGAAAAAACTTAGACAATACTTTACAGAAATTTTTTGAAATAGAATCTTTACCTGGGGATAATAAAGAAACTGTCAAAGGGGATAAGAAATATTTTGCGAGGAACATTTTAGAAGTACCTATAAACGCGATCATACCGGTAGATTTACAGTACAGCTACCAATGAAAGAACATGCAGAATCAGTGTTAGGAAGTTCTAGAGAAATTGCAGCTAGGCGATTAAATAGTTTATGGGCTAAATTAGATAAAAATAAAACAATGGCTAATTTATATACAGTTTTTATGGAAGAATACGAATCTTTGGGGCATATGACACAAATTAAAAATGAAAACGAAAATAAGCTGTCTTAATTCCACATCATGCTGAGTATAAACCGGAAAAAATATCCACTCCCCTGAGGGTTGTCTTCAATGCAAGTTCAAATACATCTAGTGGTTATTCACTTAATTCTATTTTATTGAATGGGGGAACGGTTCAGCAAGACTTATTTTCTATTACAACTAGATTTCGTACCCACAAATATGCATTCTGTGCAGACATTAAGAAAATGTACAGGCAGATAATGACTGACCCACTACAGAGAAATTTGCAAAAAATTCTTTGGAAGCCCAGTAAGGATGCCCTGATAAAAAATATTTGAACTTAACACGGTTACATATGGCACTGTGAGTGATCCTTTTCTAGCCACGCGGACTTTGAAAGCTCTTGCTGATGAAGAAAGCAAAGATTTTCCAAAAGCTGCAGAAGTGATACATAATGACATGTACGTCGGTGATTGTTTATATGGTGCAGGTTCCTTACAAGACGCACAGGATTTGCAATCTCAATTAATTCTGATTTTAATAAGGAGAGAGATGGACCTACATAAGTGGGTCTCTAATCATCCTGAATTATTACAAGACGCAGCCATATCAGAATATGCATTTGACGAACACTCGCAGCAAATTTCTGTAAAAACTTTAGTGATGCTTTGGAAACCTCAATCAGATCATTTTACTTTTAAAATTAGTATCGAACCCAAAGATGTTTATACTAAGAGAGAAGTTTTGGCACAAATTGCTAAAATTTACGATCCCTTAGCCCTAATTGGCCATCTTCTAACCAAAGCAAAAATTTTCATGCAACATTTGTGGGAATCAAAGATAAATTAGAACCAGCACCTGCCTGCCAGTTCTCCTCGGGAATGGCAAAATGTTTTGATTAAATTGACAGAAATAAATCATCTTACAATTCCGCGGTATATTTTGACTGACAACATTGCAGCTCTAGATTTACACGGATTTTCAGATGCTTCTGGAAAGGCCTATGGTGCAGCCATCTACATAGGATCTCCCTCCACAACTGGACAGTTCAGGTCTAATATTCTGTGCAGCAAGTCCCGTGTGGTCCCCCTAAAGCAAATGACCATCCCGCGACTAGAGTTGTGTGCAGCTCTACTTTTGGCAAAACTGGTTCAAAAGATAATTCCCATCCTACAGCTATGCCTTGAAAAGGTGTGGCTATGGACCGACTCTTCAATTGTTCTATTTTGGCTTAATACACCACCCCACAAACTTAAAACATTCGCTGCCAACCGAGTCACCACGCTCCAGTCTATTTCCGAGAATTACTATTGGAACCATGTATCCTCAAAATCCAATTCAGCAGATAATCTCCAGAGGTGCAACAGCCAAGGATCTGATAAATAATTATTTGTGGTGGTTTGGATCAGAATTTCTTCAAAGGGAAATTATAGTTCCCAACCAATTTCCTACTGTCACAGACATTGAATGCGAACAAAAACTGAAATTTGATTATACCTTACTGACTATGAACAATAACACAGACTTTTTTAATGTATTATATAATTCTTCTAATAATTTTCTCAAACTAATAAGAATATGTAGTTTTATTTTTAGGTTCATCAATAACAGCCGTCATAGAGATATAAAACGAAAGCAGCTTACCGGAATTGAGTTACAAAATAGTATCCAATTTTTAGTAAAAAAGGCCCAGGAAGGTAAGTTCGCTCCTAAATTAGCAGCACTCAGAAAGGGACAAACTGTTCCTTCTTCCAGTAAGTTAAAGGAATTAGATCCCTTCATTGACAACTGTGGATTACTTCGTGTCGGTGGCAGATTAATCAATTCTGACTTACCTTTTGATGCTAAGCACCAATTAATTCTGCCCAGTGAGCATAGGCTCACTAAATTAATTTTTGAGTACTTTCACATTGGTGCTCAGGAATTAGTTCATCAAGTACGGATGAAATATTGGCCTATAAAGGCTAAAAGCATAGCCCGAAAAATAGTGCACACTTGTGTCACATGTTTCCGGCATAACCCCAAAACACTAGATCAGTTAATGGGAAACCTCCCATCGCAACGCGTAACACCTAACCACACGTTTCTCAATTCAGGTGTTGATTTTTGTAGCCCCTTCCACATTACGTGCAAAAATCAGAGAAAGGGTACTTATTCCAAAAGTTATGTGGCCATATTTATATGCATGGCTACCAAGGCTATTCATCTAGACTAGAGATAGTAAGCGATTTATCCGCTGCTGCATTCATCGCTGCGCTTAAAAGATTTTTCGCCAGGAGAGGCAAAGTAAATACACTAACTTCTGACAATGCCACTAATTTTAAAGGTGCGTCAACAGAATTAAAGAACTTTAAGAAATTATTGGCCACTCCAAACGAGGAATTATCAAATTTCTTTGCCGAAGAATTCATAACTTGGAAATTTATCCCTCCGCGATCTCCTAATTTTGGCGGTCTATGGGAAGCTGGCGTTAAGTCCTTCAAACATCATTTGCTTAGGGCCGTAGGTAATAATAAAATCGCTCTACAGGATTTTGAAACTTTAGTAGTCCAAATTGAGGGGATCCTACATTCCCGGCCTTTATTTCCGCTTTCTGATGATATAAATGAATTTGAAATGCTTACGCCAGGGCATTTTTTAATTGGCAGACCCATTAACAGTATTCCAGAGCCTAATGTTATGAATATTTCTGACAATAGATTAACCCATTGGCAATTAATTACCAAATATGTTCAATGCATTTGGAAACGTTGGTCTATTGACTACCTAAATCACTTGCAGCAGCGCGGTAAATGGCAATTTACAAAAGAAAGCATTAAGTTAGGATCTCTAGGGTTATCAAAAGAACAGAATTTCTCACCATGTAAGTGGTCTTTTGTCCGAATTATTCCAGGCAAAGACAACAGGGTTCGTGCAGTCAAAGTGAAAACTGCATGTGGTATTTTTTAAGAGGCATTTCCAAAGTATGCCTGCTGCCCATTCAGGACTCTTAACTAATGTTTATGCATCATTGTATTTCTTATATAAGTGGACTCTCTCTATCTGAACACTCTCTAATATGAACACCCCGATATTATGAACACATTCTGACGATCCCGGCGAAACTCCATAGACTTAACAAAAGATGAACTCTCTCTATTCTGAACACCCTCTAATCTGAACACCCGGCTATTATGAACGCTACTTTTGGTCCCCATTCTACTCCACCTCTCTATAAACTGAACGTGTGTTTGCAGCCGGGATCCGGGGAATTCCTCCATGATGGAAATTCGGAAATAATAGTTGCAGAAGGATAAAAAGGTTCAACGAAATCTTCGAAAGAAATACTTCTGTGCCAGTTTTACGGGTGCTAAGCTCAAACCACTTGTGATCGGAAAAAGTGAAAAACCACGATGCTTCAAAAATGTGAAGATCGCATCATTACCTGTGTACTATAAATGGAATTGAAAAGCGTAGATGACAGTCACGATTTTCACAACAATGGTTGGAGGGCATTAGCAAGGTGAAGAGAGAAGGAAGAAAAATTCTTTTTGTGGATAATGCCAGATCACATACAAACATGTAGCTGAGCAACGTGAGCCCGAAGTTCCTGCTACCGAACTGTACTTCTATAATCTGTGACGACGCCATCTTGCGCGGTCAGTAAAATGAGTTTCTCGCAGGAATTGATCGAGCTAGTCTTTTGCTCGGCACAAGAGATCTCGCTTTCTGACCGTGGGTTCTCCGGTTCGATCCTTACCGCCGCACATCTCCTGCATTGGTGACCTTGGACACACGAACACGCACTTCACCATCTCCGCTCGACACCAACAAATGGCAGCATTGAAAACACCCCCAGCAAGCAAAGCCTGTGAAACTATCACAGCACGCAAAGCCTATGACAACTCTCAGCCTGTTACGCCGCGCATCTTCGGGAGCACACATGCGCTCGGCAACACGACAGCATCACCTGACAACCGCCACCGCAACACGAGTGCACATCGCTCGTACAACGACAATGAGATGTTCTTCTCGCTGGGGATGGAGTACTGTGGCAATGCCATCTTGTGCGGTCAGTAAAACGAGTTTCTCGCAGGAAGCCATCCAGCTAGCCTTTTGCTCGGCACAAGAGATCTCGCTTTCTGACCGTGAGCTCTCCGGTTCTATCCTTACCGCCACACATCTTCTGCAAATTCAACCACTTGATCAAGGATTAATCAAGATCTTTATAGCTCACTACCGAATCCATTTTCTGAAGAAAAGATCCCAGAGAATGGAGGAGTCAACCGAACTAACGAAGAAGATCAACGTCATGGATGCTGTCTGTTGTATATTTAGTAATTAATTAATAATAATTAACATAACTCTTAATAACGAGGTCGCTTGTAGACATTTAAACATTTAATAAGCACTTCACAAATACAGCACAGCACTTACAGACGTAGGTCACATGACTACAAAAGTAAACAGATGAATTGTGGGAAGAAAGAAAGCTTTGATACTTTGGTGCTGCCATCTACATATATTAAATTGAAGCTCAAACATGACAGCTCTCCCCTATTTAATATTTGAATCGGTCAGGAGCTCTTCTGTACCTACTTGATCGTCTCAGTACCTGTGGAGAAGGAAAAGAAGAATTAGAATTTACAATTTCAGCAGCATCAACTATTGAACTAGTGGGAACAGAAGGTTTTGGAGAATCAGGATGAAAGTCAGTTGGTGTAGGACCTGGAGTACCTGGCTCATGAGAATCAACTGGTTTTGGATCTGCGATACTAGGCTAGCCTAGTATTTCCACCAATACAGCTGTATTGGTGGAAAATCACCTTGTTTCACAATTGCATTTTCACTTCTGAAATTTCCGATATCAATTTCCTCAGAATTTGCATCATTAACTAAAGAAATCTCTGAACCTACATTAGATATTTGATCAACATGCCTTTTCCAAATATTCGAACCAACTTGAACGCTATAATGTAATTTTCCTTCTCTTGCTATTATTCGACCAATTTTCCACTTGGCTTCTGGAGTATAATTTGTTACAGCTACTTTCTGGTTAATTTCAAATTCTTTTATTTTAACTTTGGACTTTTTCGCATCTTGTTTATCATGAACGAAATTTGTAACATTTGGTACTATCAAATCTATTTTTGTTCTTATATGACGTTTTAAAAATAGAGATGCAGGACTCTCCCCCGTTGTAACATAAAGCATCTTCCTATATTGCAAAAGGAAGCTATTTAATTTCATTTGTAAAGTACCATGTTCGGAAGCTAAGGCTTTTAATCCACGTTTAAGAATTTGCACATATCTCTCCGCTTGTCCATTTGTAGTTGGATGGTATGGAGCACTGAAGTTATGTTTTACACCATGATTTTTCAAAAATATCTCAAATTCTTCAGATGTAAACTGTTTAGCATTATCTGATACTAAAGAAATTGGAAAACCGTATCGTGCAAAAAGTGAAGAGAGACAAGTAATGGTATTTTCTGAAGTTGTACTAGGAACAATAAAAACTTCTGGCCATTTGCTATGGGCATCAACCACTAAAAGAAGCATTTTTCCCATAACAGGACCAAAATAATCAATATAAATTCTTTGCCAAGGAGCTGTAGGCCATTCCCGATAATGTGTATCAACTTTGGGAGGATTATTTTTCAAATTCACACAAGTAGTGCAATTTCGTGCAAGATCTTCAATATCTTGGTCTATACCTGGCCACCATACAAAAGCTCGTAGTATGGCCACCATACTACGGGCTAAATACTCCATTTTAACTATACCAAAATGACCAAAGTGTAATTCTTTTAAGATTTGGTTTCTATGAATTTAAGGGATAATTACCCTGCATCCTTTTAAAATATAACTATGTTCAAGAGTAAATTCTTCTTGTTTACTACCAAAAAGTAAATTTTTAGGAATTTCAGAACCAGAAATGAGTTGATGAAAAATTTGACGTAAAAGGGGATCAGATTTTGTAGCTGAAGCAATAGATTTCGAAGTTAATGATAAGATAGGGAGTTGATTAATTTGAAGAATTTCAGATTCATCAATTACATCATTCGAATTTAATTGTTGAGGTAAATCTTCACTACGTAAAGGAAGTCGTGAAAGAGCATCAACATTTCCGTGATCAGTAGTTTTTTTTATAACGGATATCATATTGAAACGTTTGTAAATAAATTGCGTATCGTTGCATTCTAGCAGCCGATAAAACAGAGATACTTTTAGAAGGAGAAAAGATGGACACTAAAGGTTTACTGTCAGTAAATAAGGTAAACCTGTTGCCATACAAATATTGAAAAAATTTCTTCACACCAAATATAATAGCCAATGCTTCTTTATCAACTTGACTATACCGTTTTTCTGCATTATTCAAAGTTCTGGACACAAACCCAATAGCCTTTTCAGTGTTATCTGGCATCATATGCGAAAACTGCAGAGATACCATAAGGAGAAGCATCAGTAGCTAAAACTAAAGGTAACTTAGGATTAAAGTGAGTAAGAACCCTGTCAGAAGTAATTTCTTTTTTTATACTTTTAAATGCTTGCTCGCACTTATAAGACCAATTAAATTTAACATTCTTCTTAAGCAAATTACTTAAAGGATTTGCAATAGTAGATAAGTTTGGTACAAACTCAAGGCTCCATTAATTAAGTGGTTTTGGAAATCGTTTTATTATACACCGTGCATAATGAAAAGTTAATGGTTATATATATAAAAGAATCTAAATTTATTCAGTAAAGCTACAGTAAAATGACGTGATGGAAAAGAAATTGTTTAAAACTAACTAAAGAAAGATGTGAAAAATTTGCTAGAAAATGGAAAAGTTGATAGGAACTTTTTTCCATTTAAATATTACGTACAATAGGTAAATAGAAACGGTGGGAAAGACTATAAATGACTAAAAAGGATGAAAGCAGCAGTCTTAACCCTTTCAAAGGCAGTGGTATGTTTATAAAACCACTTAATTTTAATTACGAAACGTCACAATGGCACCAGAATTTTGCTAAAATCTTTTCCATTTAATATGTATGTGAAATATAGCCCTTTTCTTATTTCCAAATAAATTTGTTCGTAAATTCCGGTGTCAGTCATTTATTTCAACATTTTAGTACTGAAAGTACTTTGCCCCTTAAAGGTTTAAATCATGTTAAAGATAAGTTAAGTGCTCATGCGGCTGTAAAAGAACATAGCATCGATCGAAAACTTTAGGAAAGTATGTAGACAAATTTCACCAGGGTGAATACAGTCAGATGAAGCCAAACTATGTGACAACTAGAGTTGTCAGATCGAGTGTCACGAAAATAGGACAAGGAGACAAAAAAAAAGCGGGACAGTGGCTCCTAAATACGGACATAATAACATGAAACACTATGAAAACGGAACCTGTCTCTAACAGAATACTGCGTTGAATGTTAAAATTTCATTTTCCCCGCTGTACAATTATACCAGCTCAGACAAAATCCTGTTTAAAACAAAAATTTTCTCCTCTGACTTCGATTGCGTCTCAACAGGTTTGTTTAAGCATCATATTAAAAAAAATATTTCTTTACAACAATTAAATCATGTAGCATAAAGTTATTTTGCTTTTTTTGTAACTGATTTTACTTCTCTTCACAAATATTGCAATGTAAAACAAACTGGGTCAAGCCTTGCATTTAGTGGATCAATCCACCCATATGTGGGGATCCTTGACCCATTATTTTTTCATGATTGAAATCAATCATTTTTCAAATTTCTTATATGTTACACTTATGTAGCAATTTTATTTTGATAACTGATTGTAGAACGAATAAAATGATATATAAAGCTTTATTCTACGTTCAATATTTAAAAAATAAAAAATCATTTTGTAAAAAGTGGATCAACCCTCCCTAGTCTCCCCTATAGCAGGAGAACTAGCAAGACCCATGGGTAACTTAAGGAATTGGAATAATCCTTTTGGTGTTGTGAGAATTCGACGATATCTCACATTGAAACTCTCAATTTACAAGGCAAAAGCCAGCATAGGGAAACTAATGTATTTTCACCTAGCCTCCAAATTTCTTCAGAGTCCCAGAAAATGTCGCTAAAGATGAAACAAATATATCAATTTCAATCAATCTTTGCAGAGGACACTAGGGTGAAAGGAACTCTTTTATCTAGCGAGAGAAATATTCTTTTGATGTTCACGAGGCTCTCGTTCCCGTGGGAAAGTAGAAAGTGAAACCAGATTTGAAACCGGACGCTAAGGTTCCTGACTGCAGCCTATAGAGAAAGGGCTGGTCTATGATATCATGGGCCACGGATGGTGAGTGGCTAATGGGAGTGGCTTTGGTCCTAGACGGAAAAACGAAACTTATAAAAGAGGATGCAGGAGCATTCTCGGGAGCTTATTTTTCTCTTCTTTGTAGTTGAGACTTCAAGATGTTTCTGGCCGTGCAGAGTGGAAATCTCTCACGGGCCGACAACTTCGGGACATATTCCGAAGAACAGAAAAGCGAAAGCCAGGTGTGGCTGTTAAGATATCTCCATCACGGAGTTGAATATCGGAGGTTCCTAAACCTCGGTTAAACATCTACAAAAAGTGCGGCATTCCTGTCGAGTATCTCGAACTCTACCTTCAAAAAGTGTGGACATTGAATGTATTAGAGACATTCTCCCTGAAAACAATCTGCCATTAGAGAACTGGACTTGATTCTACAAATACTTTATTGTTAGCTGTACTCGAACCCATATGTGGAAAATGTTGTAATTATGAATTATTTAATCGAGAAATCCGTATTTAATTGTTTGTGATACAATAAAATATTTTTTCGATATTGATAAGACCAGGCCGTTGAAGTTACCCGCTACCACACCACCTTACGACATCGGCTCCGTTACAGTGTATTAATAGTTAATAGTTCTTGCGATTGTTCATCTACAGGTAACTGAAGATAAGCTTGATTAAAATCAATTTTTGTAAAATGTACATCACCACCTAACGTAGCTAACATATCTTCTATTTTAGGTAAAGGATACTTTTCAACTTTCAGAAATTTATTTAATGTTACTTTAAAATCCTCACATAACCGAATTTTACCATTAGGCTTAACCACGGGAACTATAAGAGTTGCCCACTTCCTGTTTGTAACTGGTTTAATAACACCTGCGTCTTGTAATCTTTGTAATTCTTGATTGACTGCTGCATGTAGTGCATAAGTGACAGTCCTAGCTTTGCAAAATATGGGTGTAGCATAAGATAAAGTTCTGCCTGTAAACCTTTTATCTCCCCAGCCTTATCAGTAAATAAATCAGAAAATTCCTGTAGCAAACCTTGTAATTTATCAGCATAATTTACAACTTCATTCACATATACTGATTTTAAATTATGTGGGAAAATATCAAATTCAGATACCCAATCTCTACCAAATAATAATGGAAAATTATCTCCTTTTATGAAATACACTTTACCTCTCTAGTTTTATTTTCATAAGTAACATTTATTTGAACATAACCTACAGGTTTGAAAATTTCACCAGATGCAGTTTTTAAATGAACATCTGGAGGAAAAATTTTATGATCAGGAAAAATTCTGCGAAATCTTTTTAAAGGAACAGCAGAAATTCCAGATCCAGTATCTAATTCCATATCAGCTCTAGCCTTGTTTTCAATGAAAACAAACAACCTAATAGGATTTGAACCTTTATCATATTTAACAGTTAAGACATTTACCGTATTTAAAGAATTAACCTGTTTTGAGAATTTGTACTTTTGCATACCTTGCTTAAATGACCTTTTTTTCGACAAAGGTTGCAAGTAACTTTAATAAATCTGCAAACATTTTCTAAATGTGAGGCATTTCCACATGTATAGCACTTTAACTTATTTTTATTTATGTCAGAATGTGTATTATTTACCTGATTGTTGACATTCTGTTTTTGAGAACAATTTTGTAATTTCTTATTTTGTACATCTTTTTTTACTGGAGCGTTATCAATTTATTCTGAATATTTTCGTTTCTCAGACCACGCAGAAACTGTTCCAGCAAATTTTCATTTAGAGTATCACCAGTAAATGCACAAAAGATCGTACCCTTGGGTGTATTCAATGAGCACGCGCGCGAGCTCAGCAGACAGGAACATGGAGTGGGTCTTTATCATGGATGCAATAAACGTTCAGTGTATTCACGAACAAATCACGGTTTGATTAATTAGGGTGCTAATTATAAAGATAATTTGTTGCAAATGAAAGGCGAGCTAGATGGCTGAATGGATAGCGCTTTGAACTCGAGACTAGGGGCTTTGGGTTCGAATCGTTCGGGTCCCAAATTGTGTTATAATTTTTTTTTTTTTTTTTGGTTGCTTTATATTTTTCATAATAAATAAGATATTTTTGATAAAGATAAATTTTTATATTAATAATACAGAAGCATATGTATTTTTATTATAATAATAAAATACTTATTTAAATACGAGAAAATGACGTATTTCGCAATGAACGTTTTACATTTGAACGCCTTGCGAAAATATACGTTTGCGCGTAGGATAATTTCTTGATGTCCTTCTTTCTTTCTTTTCTGTAATAGATGTACATTATTTTAACTAAAAATATCTGCACATATATTTTTTAAAGATATAAATATATGGCGTTTTGCATCTAGTTTTGTGGTGAATAAAGTATGATTAGAATGTTTATAAACTTTCTACTAAAAGTGTAAGTAGTATTTTGCTCATACAAACAGGCCCTGATTATCAAATAGACACGAAAAGCATGTACTTCTCTTAGAAAATTAGAAGAAACACAAAATTGAGAAAACACAGGCCCCAAATTTTATATCGAATTAATTCGATTCCAAAATTCTATCTAATTTCTTTTCAAATTATTAACTTATTTACACATATGTATATATGTGTTTTTTTTTGTTTTTTTTTAAGTGTTTCATAAAAATATCTTTTAGTACAAATTAATTTTTCGTTAGTAGGTCTGTTTCAACCACATGATCAAAATTCTCCAGTCTGTCCATTATTTTAGATGCATTGTTTATTTTACATATTGAATTTAAATATAATTGAATTTAGCTTGCATGCACAACGTATAATATTAATATTTTATGTTGTGCATGCATTCTGAATTCAAACTTAAATCCAAATTACATTTTTACGCTAATACCATGCAAAATCATTTTTGCACTGATTGTATCCTATTTTTTTGTAAGTAGAACATAAAAAAAACTTTCTTTAATGTGAATTCAGCTGAGCCAGTGAATAATATTTGTAGCATTGGTGAGTTTTCGGGATGTCGAATAGAAAACACTTCTCGAATGAAAGGGGCCCCCGAAATGAAACTGTGCTTCCCATGACTTCAGAGATTAATCGGTCCCTGCATACTAACACGATTTTGAGTGCCATTTGTTTCTCATGTTTTATGATGTATTTTGGCCTATTATCCACACGGTATTAAAATATGCCATCATAAAATAATAAATATATATACTAAAAACTTCTGTGAAAAATTGTCTAACTAACAGTGCAAATTCCATTGAAATCCATTATCCAATTAATCCATATCCATATTACACATAAATCTCGTAATACGGTGATATCACAATCGTGGTTTATTAACAGCCTTCTATTTATCTCGAAAAATCTAAAGCAATTGATAAATCATTTTTAAATAGATTAAAAGAAAATTGTTAAAAATTTATAGCACCGATTGAATTGTTAAATTGTATCAATCAACCTACCAAACAAAGCACAACCAATAAAACATAAGCACAAAGCGCACAATCACGTGATCAAATCGCCCACATAAATTTTCTGAGCCGCCAGCGTCAAGTTTGTGTGCGGTTGGTTAATTGATTTTAAATACTGAACGGGCTAAAGTAGATGAAGTAGGTCACGTGATGTTTCTCCCGAATATTTTGGATTTTATCTGAGTGAACATAGGCATATATTTCTGTTACGAAAACTATGTTTTGGAAGAATAAAGAAATATAGTCGTTGGTTTTACCTGTTTTGAACCATAAAACTAATGAAATAATTGAATTATTTTAAAATTCCTTTCTTCGATAGGACCTACTCCATGGCAAAAACTTCTGAGCGCGCGCGCGGCGTTTTCTGCACTTCTGAACAGGCCCTTTTTTAATCTAGCAGCAAAATCTTGAATTCATTCATTTTCATTCTGAAAACATTTTCTAAATTTAATTCTCTCAATGAATTTATTGGGGGCGGGGCTTAAATGTTTAAGCAGAATATCAACAATTTCATTATATTTTAAAGTTTCACAATTCTTAGGTACACATAATAAACCATATAATTTCGGTCTTAGCAATGATAAAATAGCAGAACTTTCTTTTGTTCTGTTAGGTCATGAACGAAATTTTGTTCCAATCTTTTCACGTACGTTGTGAAAGATTGTACTTTTTCATCAAATTCTTTAAAATAGGAAAACATTTTACTTTATTAAACGTAGCAAAAGCGTAAAAATGTAAAAGTAAATGTAATATCACTTACCACTGCCGTAAATACTGTAGAAGACTATGAAGTATTAATATAGCGTTTCAGTATTGCACCAAACCGTAGAACATTTAAATCAGAAGTATAGCCATTTTCACCGGCACAATTCTCATTTTCGATAAACTTTTTCCGATACAAATATTTCATTTATATCCATCGTCGCCACTTATTGTATATTTAGTAATTAATTAATAATAATTAACATAACTCTTAATAACGAGGTCACTTGCAGACATTTAAACATTTAATAAGCACTTCACAAACACAGCACAACACTTACAGACGTAGGTCACATGACTACAAAGGTAAACAGAAGAGAATTCTCTGGAAATGAATTGTGGGAAGAAAGAAAGCTTTGATACTTTGGTGCTGCCATCTACATATATTAAATTGAAGTGGCATTGGATATTAACGGCTTGGAATGAAGTAACCCCTACACCATCCACAGATGCTTCTGCGAAGCTTGATTCCCATGTGAGAATAAACAATCAGCAATAGAGGAGCAAGAAGCAACAGTTGTGAGTGACTTTTCGTCAATTCTTCAGGAGCTTAATACTGAAATTGAACCTACAGCTTATCTCTAAGCCGACGGAAGCCTTCCGGTTTACGACAACAACATCGTTAAAGAGGAAGAGGATAGTGAAGAAGACACAGAACCCTAATTGACCAACGAAACAAGAAGTACGATTACCTTCAAACAATATGGCCAAGGAATTCAAGACCTGTTGAAGTATGCGGCTGAACATCACCCGGAAGCCTTTCAACTTCTTAAACAACTAGATAACATCTGCACTGCACAAGCATACACATTGCAAAAACAGATTAAAATTACACACGTTTTTAAGGAATGTACCGATTATGTTTTCAAGTAATGTATTGTATATATACAATTGTATTTTTTGCAAACCTTTTTTAATAAAATAAACAAATGAGATGGTAGAGTACACGTCCCACTGAATTTAGTTTGACATTGCACCAGTCGCTAAATCTACACCCATGTTCAAAATTTAAAAAAATTGCATAATTTTTCGAATTTCATGAAAATTACCGAAAGAAAGGTGAAACTATTGCTTCGAAACAGCGATGTAACTGTTTAGTGTGGAATACGTAAGCATACACGTGTATATGGGCGAAGCAAGTAGAGAGACAGGCTTTATAAGTGAGCGTGGCAATTTTCGCGTTTTATTCGCTGGCACACCTCCCCAAATATCTTGGACTTTTTTGCAACATTCCACGTAATTCAAAAGCAAACAGAAAGAATGACATTAGTAACCACCAACGTTTGGATGGGGGAATGAGGAGGTGAATCGCGTGGAGAATGGTAACAGTGTAGTCTCAAGTGCAAATTCCTAGTGACTTCAATGTAATACCCAGTGTCGTGTTAACCGTGTGATTTTGGAAACAGTTTAAGGATAGTGGATCCTTAGGGAGAAAGCTTAGGCAATGTCGTATAAGAACCATGTCGTCTAATGAAGATCACTATTTGTCCATTACAGGAGTGCAACAGCTTCTCAGCTCTTTCATGACCTTTATGCAGCCACATGAAGCCGAGTTCCAAGGGTTACTGTTTGCAGAAAGCTGCATGAGAGAGGGCTATTTACAATAAGACCTGCTGTTTGCGTCCTGCTCACTTCTGCACATGGGAGAACCTGTTTTGCTTGGTGTAGAGATCTTCGACTTTGGACCAGGCATCAATGGGGAACGTTTTATTCACTGATGAGTCTCGATTAATCCTAAACACTAATTCTCGACGTATTTTCATCTGGATAAAATCAGGAATCCTTTCAACGTACGAGAAAGAGACTGGCAGGGGAGGTTTGATGGTCTGGCCAGGCATCATGTCTGACGGGCGCGCATTCCAACTTTTGCTCGACAAAGGCTCTGTGACTGGTGTGAGGTTTAGGTATTATATATCTTGGAATTCTGTGTTCGGCTTTTAAGGAATGCAATTGGCTCTTATTTCATTTTAATGGGCTACAACGTACGCCCAGATAGAGCTCATCTAGTCGACGAATTTCTGGAAACTGGGGATATTCGCTTGATGGATTGGCCCGTCAGATCTCTGGACTTAAACCCTATTGAGTATATGTCTAGAACGCTCTGGGAAGGATAACTGGAACTCGCTTTCCACCTCCCAGAACTACCAAGAGCCTGAAAACAGCGTTGCTGAAGGAGCGAAAGCAACTACAACAGATTCTCATAAACTGCTTGATTTCCAGTATAAATTCGTTATGAGAGCTGTATAACTGTACTCCCTATTAACCCATTTTCTAGATTAATATTGAAAGCTCTGTTTTATATCTTCTGACGCTGATGAGTCTTACGCACGATCATGCATGTGTATTATAACTGTTGAAAGTTTGGTTTTTTTTTTCATTATATGTACATACCTAATTTAATTAAAATCTGTCCAGTAGTTCTGGAGATAATCGACCAAATCTGAAAATTTTCTTAACATTGAACATGAGTGTAAATTCAGCACCTCCACCTCAGTAACTGACATGGCTAACCAGGCTACGTGTTCTATACAGTCTATAAACTCAATACATTACATAGTAGTCGTTTTCAAACTCCCTATATACTGAACACTCCCATAATCTAAACATTTTTGGTCGGTCCGATGAGTGTTCAGAATAGAGAGAGTCCACAGTATATTATTTTAAAGTAATTATCCAGATTGTTTTGTATATTAGTATTTTGTATTTTAGTTTCATTTGTAGTGTTAATTAATTATCTATTGTATTATGTTTATTAATTTCTGAAATATTTCATATTTCATCCCCGGGCGGCATATTCCGTTCCGGAAGTATAACCAGCTCCCCCTAGCGAGCAGCCTGTAAAAAAGGTCATTAAGCTGTTGATCGTCAAAGCATCAACACGCATGTCAAAACAGTCCATCCAAACTACGCGATGGATATTATTTATACTATGCAATCTATTCAAATTACTCAAGTTTATGTTTGTGTAAGTGTGTTGTGCAGCGTTTATATGTGAATAAAATCAATTAAAAAGAAATTAAACGTCTACAGTCTAACATAACGACCAAGTACTCTAAAAATGATGTTTCACAATTGACTGCAGTGTAACGAATTACTTTTGAGTGTCTCTGTAAACAAACTATAATTGCTACTTATTCCATACATTATAGATAACACTTTGTCTACCATCTTAACGATGCATACCAATTTTATTATAATTGAGATAATGTATTGTAATATATTAAAATGCACCGGAAAAACTTTTCTATTTGATGATATTGTAACGAAATACTTTTGTGTGTCCCTGTAAATTAACCAAAAATAGCTATACACTTCACTTTCAATAATATAACAATTACAAGTCAACCCGAGTCTTTATTCGAGTTAGATCTCGGACAGGCAGACGGTCAAACAAACAGAATTCATAAACACTTTTTAATTATGTTAGAAAGGGTTAAACAGTAAAAATGACAGCGTGAAACCATACAGACTCCCAAAATCTGCACATCACTTTTTCTTTCGACTTCGTCCGATTACCCCTGGTCATTATATTAACACCCAGTTTTTTATTTTATTTGGAACAATTGCAATCGTTTTGAAGAAATTTAGTTCAAAACATTAAAATTTAAAACAAAATAAAAATATTTTTAAAAATGTGCGGTCCCAAACAAGCCAACTACCTATACTCACTTCGCGATCGCATCTGACCAGTTCGGGAATTGGCCATTTAGTTTAAAACGTTGTTGGCCGATTTCAGGTTTTGGCAGCGCCATGTCCAGAATTGGCCATTACATAGCTGCCAACTTTTACGCTTTTTTGCTACCACTAAAATTTAATGGAAATTTTCGCCTTGCTTAATCGTGAGATTTCGACGATTAAATAAGACAACATTTACTATAAAGTTTTAGTGCTAAGAAAAAACCGTAAAAGTTGGCAGCTATGCCGTTAAGTTTAAAACGTTATTGGCCAGTTCGCGAACTGGCCGATTTCGGGTTTTGGCCGCAACATATCGAATGAACACAACGCTTCTCTGCTGATATATTATACATGAACATATATGTGAACAGCATTAGTGAAGTTTTATATATATAAAAAAAAAAAGACTTCACTTAAGCGGGTTGGCTGATATATGATAAGAGAATACAGTGAACCAATATATATATATATATATCTACTTATAATAAAATCTGAGTGCAGGAAACCGTCAGAACGATGCCGGTGCGAACCACTCTGGTCTGCGAATCGACCGTAGCTAAACGTCATGTTAGGCTTAATGAAAAACGTATCCTACCATATGACGGCTAAATGATAATTTTTTCTATTTGAAATCATGTCTGTTCAGCATATTTTCACATAAAACATGTGTATCATATCCATTTATAATGTATTAAATTCTAAATTAAAATTAAGCCATTATAAACATAGAAATCAGATCTAAACAGACGATACCGTTGCCATTCCGATTCAAATTCCAGCAAATCTACAAACCAATGAATGATTCTTTAAACTCTTCATTTTAAAAAAAAAAATACAGGTTAAAGCCGATGCTGGTCTTAAAATATTTGTAATAGTTTATTAAAACCTTTAAATATTTTAACTTTGTTTAAAACCTTCAAAAACTATTAAGTTCTAAATTTAAGTTCCAAATCATCATCACCAACAACAACATTTCTGAATTAAAAATAACGGATAACTATCGCCATCTGGTGGAGAAAATATATAATTTTCGCTCTCAAAAGGTAAAAAGCTCCGTTCAAGCACATTACATTACATGTATTTTTAATTTATTCAGAATGATTAATCTTTTCCACAGTTTCATATTTCCTGTGACATTTGTTTTCTGTCTTATATGGCAAAGTAAAAATTATCCGAATATGAATATCGAAAACTTTCAAATGCATTTACAATAAAGAATTATTTCAATGGCATTTCAGCATTATTTAAAGGGAAATTAACCCTTTATGTACTGAATTATGAATTGATGAAAATTTCATCTTCTAAAGCATTTTTCGTGAATTTTTGAAACAAAATTAGAAGATTTACATAATCATTTAATAATTTTTAGAAGGATTGAAGGATTTAGAAGGATTCATTAAATTTGAATTTATAGGGATTTTGTATAATATTTATAACCCCACTCAAATCTTTTATTTTAAATATTTTTCTTAGTATTTTGTAGGAATTGGGTAATCGGAATTAGGAAATCTACAAATATAATGTTCTTACAATAGAAATATAGAAATATTTCTGAACTGAAAATCCCCCCCCCCCCTTACAAAGCCAAGAAAGCTGAAAAGATGCAAAGGCAAAAGAAATTATCCTTTTAAAAATATTTTTGTTTTGTGTAACCAATAATGCTTTTGGAACAAGATAAAGGAATGCATCTATAACTCATTCTAAACTGTATTACTACTAATCGATGTATTAAGTGAATTTTATAACAAGTTATTTTAATGGTACTTATAAGTACCGTCAGTAGATAAAGGGTTAAAGGGACAATTTTTTCTTTACCGAAGGCTGCGAGTAGCGCCTCTGTAAGTCGTGCTAATTCCTAATAAATTAGGAGCTTATGTTTCTTGCTAATTCTTTTGCCGTCAACTTTCTGTTGTAATCGTACTTTTTTTTTACAATGCATTTCATCAGATTCGAAGACATTGCAAATAAAATGAATATTTCTTATCGGTACAACGTATTTTAATTATCTTGCAGATAAAATTATGAATTTTAACATAGTTTGTAGCCAAAAAAAAAAACCCGCTAAACAACAAATTTTTAATGTAGAGGGAACCTAAACAAGCATTTTCGTCATAGAATGTGTAGCTGGAAATGGCGCGTTTAAGCGCTGGTGAATAAATTGTAGTTTACATAATTTCTTTGTTCTAATCATAAAAATCAAAGGATAATACTTTTCGATTAACAAAATGCATGAGGCATCTTTTTTTTTCTTTTTTAAGCCAGAAAAATATTTTTTTAACTATTGTTTTGAAGATTTATCATTTACTTTCCGTCATTTTTCGTTATAGAATGTGTAGCTGGTAATGGCGCCTTTAAGCGTGGTGACTAAATTGTAGTTTAAATAATTTCTTTGCTCTAACCATAAAAAATAAAAGGATAATACTTTCTGATTAACAAAATGCATGAGGCATCTTTTTTTTAAGTCAGAAAAATATTTTTTTAACTATTGTTTTGAAGATTTATCATTCACTTTCCGTCATTTTTGACGGGGATTATATACTAGTATATATATGTATTTGGACAGCAACAAGATTCGATTTTGCTACTTAATATTGTTTAAACCAGTAGTGATATCGTAATCTAACAATAATAATAATAATAATAAAGATAATTTCTTCAAAGATTGAAATAGTTTTATTTAATCTTAATAAAATGTTATATTAAATTTTAAAATAATTTAAAAGTAAATTGTGCGTTTTTCACTGCCAAAATAAAACTTGAACACTTATTTCACTTTTACTTTGGATTGCCATTATGCAAATTTTTAAGAGGGTGTTGATTTCCGTCACGAGTCCAAGTCAAAGCTGACCGGTCGATTCTCATCCAACCTTTAACTCGAGGTTCAACTCTCAGTTGAGAAACCTTCGGTTGGCAAATCTACCGCCGGTTAATATTTCGAATTTATCGATAACTTTCAAGCCGCGATTAGTTGACCTTAGATTAGTCAACCCTTGGTTGAAATCCACGTAGTTGATTGGCCAAAGGAATCACATGACCTAGTAATAGTCTCTGCGAGTTCTATCCTTCGCGAAATTTGACTTTCCATAAGACTTTTAGCATTAGTGTGAAATCCGGTAATTTCATTGGCTATCAGTGAACCGAACTTCTTTCCCTGAAAGGAGAAAATCCTGTTTTTCGAGTAACAGCACTGCTACTCATTTCGTCAATTGTATTTCTTGATAATAATAACTTGATGCATTAAAAAAAAGCGTATATATTTCTTATACTGAACGCAAAATCAATTGTTATACAATTAATAACATAATATATAATTAATTATTTAATTTGATTTAATTTTCTAGTAAGAAAATTACCATCAACTCTAAAACAACATTGACTTAGTTAAATTATGGTAAAATAATTTGTTATAATTTTTTTTGTTGAGAATTTTGTTAAAATTTTTGTTGAGATTGTTATAATAAGTTGCTTATAACTGTTTTTATTTTTACTCAGATGTTTGCAATCAAAATGTTAAAATTCTAGCAGCTTAAGTAAAAATAAATAATTGAAGTTACATCTAGATATATAAAAATATTTTTCTATGTCAATTTAAAAGATACTATTATTGCATTTAAGTAGATATTAAGTAAAATTATAATCACAATATTAGATTTCGAATAAAAATTGTAAAGCTACTGATAATAATTTAATAAATAGAGATAAAAACAAAAATCTCCATAATAATAATAATCGTTATTTTAAATATATATATTGTAATTAATAGCATAATATTTTTCATTGTTCATGTTTGATGTATATTACATTTTTATTGCAACATATATATATATATAATAAAACTTTTTGCGATAATTATTAAATCACAGATATATATATATATATTTATTAGTTTTTGTTGCATTTTTACTACACATTCAATTATTTAAAGTATAGTAATTTACTGTCTTCAATGGTTAAATTTTCATTGAAACATATATTATTAATGTAATTTATAAATGATAAATAATTAATTTTTAAACATGAATATTTTAATAAATTCTGTTAATTACTATTTATATGTTACAGGAGTTCTAACATAAAAGTACTTTTCATGAAAGTTCAAAAGATATTACAATTAAATTTTAATAAATATTAATTTTAAACATACTGTTTATAAGTGATAAGAATTTAGTAGTTACGAAAATACAATAAAAAAATTAGAAAGCAGCTGATAAATTGATAAATATTTTTATATATGAAAGATAATACTTAATTTTGAGAAATGAACACTTTAATAAATTACTTCTGCTAATTTTATATATATATAACTTACTAAAGTTCCAACAAAAAATATTTTTAATGTAAGGTAAGAATATATTATTATTACATTATTATTAAAAAATAGATTAAATGAATTTTTTAATTTAATTATTTAAATTTATTTAAAAAAACCTAATTGACAAAAAAAAAAAAAAAAAAAAAAAAAAATACAAAGGAGCTGGTAATAAAGACTAACTAACTGACTAAAAGATTTTAACTAACTGACTTAAGAAAATATCATTTTTACACTTTAATTATTAAAGAAATTTATTTATTAGAAAAATATCC
Organism: Maratus speciosus; assembly: GCA_963932465.1. NCBI lineage: Eukaryota > Metazoa > Arthropoda > Arachnida > Araneae > Salticidae > Maratus > Maratus speciosus. The sequence goes on from OZ010797.1 coordinate 311,082,102, forward strand.
TATAAGTCATATGAGTTTTAAAATTTAATTTAATTATCTGTATAATATTTACTATAAAAAATTATAAAGTAACCTAAGCAACAGATAAACTTAAAATGATCAGTAACATGAAAATAATTTTAATGTAAGCCTAGGAGATTTATTGTTGCATTTTAATAAATGTTTACTTTAATTATTAAAAAATAGATTAAATAAATTTTTAATTTAATTATTTAAATTTATTTTAAAAAAAATCTAATTGACAAAAAAATTACAAAGGAATTGGTAATAAAGATCAACTGATTTTAACTAACTGACTTAAGAAAATATTATTATTACATTTTAATTATTAAATACATTTATTTATTAGAAAAATACTCTATAAGTCATATTAATTTTTAAATTTAATTTAATTATCGTTGTAATATGTACAATAAATTTTTTTATAAAATAACCTATCATAAATTAATAAAGATTTTTTTGTCTCAAGAATAATTTTAAAATTAAAAAAAACCTTTAATATATTAATTCTGATAATTTTACTTTTATCTGCTACTATAGTAATAGACAAATTTAAAATGATCAGAATTTAAAGTTCTAACATGAAAATTCTTTTAATGTAAACCTAGGAGATTTATTATTGCATTTTAATAAATGTTTACTTTAATTATTAAAAAATAGATTAAATGAATTTTTTAATTTAATTATTTAATTTATTTAAAAAATCTAATTGATAAAAAAAAAATTACAAAGGAACTGGTAGATCGACTGATTTTAACTGACTTAATAAAAATCAAAACAAAACTCTAAAAAAGTGAAAACGCCAGCGAGAGGACAGAACACGCAATTTTAGGATTACAAATGCAAAATCTTAACCAGCCTCAGTCTTAACCACTGGGCTAGATCGTTCATACACTTTTTTTACCAAAATACCTTGTGCCGGCTTTACACAGTATTTTACTCTTATACTTGTCCTTTCAGGGAAAGAAGTTCGGTTCAGTTTCATTGGCTATCGGGGAAGCGATAGCCAATGAAATTGCAGCATTTCGCACTAATGCTAAAAGTCTTATGGAAAATCAAATTTCGCCTATCCTTCCCTGACACCATCTTTATCTGTTTCTTTTCAATAACGAAACTAAAGGCAGTTTTGGAAATGCATACTTATACAATGTTTAATTTTTAAATAAAAAATTCTTATAAATAAATTTGTAATTACCATTTTGATTTCATGGTTTTGTTCATTTACAGAACTAAATTTTCAATAAATTTTTTAACAATAAAATTCTTAAAAAACAGTTGATTAAAAAAAAAAACTTGATTAAAAAAATCATTTTCTTTAACATTTTCTAATCATTTTCTTTATAAGTTTAATAAACAATTATCTGATCAAACTAGTAGTATTAAATAGAATAAAAGTAAATAATGCAATAGGTTTATTTATTTATTTTTTACAACGAATATTATATACGAAGATATTTTCATATAAGTATTTCTAATGTATATATTTTTTATTTAACAAATGCAATTAATTACAGATTCAATTAAAATAACTTGGATAAAATAGAATGCCGGTAGCAAAAAGACAAAAGGCCTTTAAAAAAAATCCTGCGTTGATTATTACACATTTTTTTAGAGATCATGTTTAATAACTTTAGAAGAAGGCCGAAAACATGTATTAATGTTCTTAATGTATCGCGAAAAAAAAGTCTCTTTAAAACAAAAATAATTATTTCAAACTTACTAAGTATGTAATAAAAAAGTTAATTATTTATCTATTATGAACAACTGACCACATATACACAATTTGGAAGAAAATTCATGCTTTAAGCACCTATGAACGGGACTCAAATGGAAGAAAATTTGTTTTCTAATTTATCATTATTATTAAAAAAGAGAGAGAGAAAGAAAGAGATTTGAATCATATATTTTTACAAAATTGGTATTGAAAGAACATATTTCTATTTGGATTCGTTAGATGGCGCCACCAAAAATTACTTTGTAAATCAATAAAATTTGAAGCTTCGTTTTCGACACACAAATTAATATAATTTTGCGTTCATAGAGCAAAAATATCCGAAAAAAGGGGGAAAATGTAAGTGACACATTCTTTTATAATACCAACTTTAATAATTAATGCTTCGTTTAATTAATAAATCCCCAAAAACTTTGCTTTAAAAAAAGAAGCATCAACGCACACTTTAAAACGACCGCCATCTTTCTTTCTACTAGGCATGCGCGGTTCACTAACCTACCCCTCAGAGCTGGTTGAGTTAGTCAACTGCAGGTTAGTATTTACTTCGAATTTCGTCAGGTTGGGTAAACGGTGAATTAGATTTCGCATTCAACCGAGAGTTAAGCTCGAAACGCGAGGTTGAGGTCGACAGAGAATTACAGGGTGAGAGTCTGGAACGTGTTGACGTTTCCTTTTGCTTGATTAAAAATTCCAAAAATGAAAAAAAAAACACATCTGTTGATATGAAAAACTTAATTGTTAAACAATGGAAAGAGCAGAAAAGTATACGATGATATATTGCAGAAACTGCGAAAAAGCCACGTTCAACAGTGCATTCCACAATAAATACATATAAAAAGTACAGATTTTTGCAAAGACTTAGCGGAAGTGATAGGCCCAAAAAGATTTCCTCGCCGTAAACAGAAAGACGAATTCTGAGATTTGTAAAAGAGAATCCTAAAATTTCTGCAGTAAAGATTACCCAAGAGTTGAAGGAGGCATCTATAATGAATGTGCATCAACAGAATATAAAAAATTTTTTACAATCCAAAAGCTATAGAGCATACACACACAAAAAAAAGCCATATTTGTCTATCAGAAATGTAAAAAAACTCTTGAATATACTAAGCAATATGTTGGAAAGCCACAAGAATTCTGGAAGTCTTATTTTTACAGATGAGTTGAAATTTAATTTTTTGGATCTGATGGTCGGCGTTTTGTGTGGCGAAAAGAAGGAGCGGCGCTAAAATCAACAGATATAAAAGCGACTGTAAAACATGGCAGCGGATGCGTTATGGTATGGGGTTCAATGGGAGCGTGGTATTGGAAATCTAGTGTTCATTGAAGGTACAATGAACAAAATGATGTATTGAACATTCTAAAAGAAAATTTACCAGAAACAGCCTCAAAATTAAACTTAAATGGAAATTATTCTTTGGTCCAAGACAATGATCCTAAGCATAACTCTCGGATTGTAAAGGAATGGTTATTATACAAAGTGAAATAAGTGCTACACCATCTATCCCAAAGTCCGGATCTAAATCCTATAGAACATTTATGGTCTTATATGGTGAAACAATTACTGGAAAAAGAGATTAAGAATATAGTCCAGGCAATAGAGACCGTATAGGGACTCTACCTAGCAAAATTAATGGTAGTACTGGAAATCGGCTTTCTAGATGTTTTTTGGGTCGCTGAATCCGAATTTGTAACTTCCCAAGAAAATTTCTTCCGGCAACCACCCCAAATTTTGGTAAAAAGCCCCCCAAAAAAGGTTTTTATTAAAAAAATACCTAGAAAAGTACCTGGAAAAGTACCTAGAAATTCAGAAAGTAGACAAAATTTCCAACAAATTAGACATATGACATTATGACTTAGGATGAAGGGGAAGGGGGATCTGCCTCGGAACATGCGCCGCAATGCCGCGTGGACTAAGTTGCGCAATTCCACTTAACCACTCACACGTTTACATTAGCCCTCCCATCTTCCCTCCGAACTTTCTCTATAAGATTTACTTTAAGTTTTTTGGGTCGCTGAATCCGAATTTTTAACTTACCCCCAAAATTTCCTCCCCCAAATAGTTGTTTTTAACTTAAATTTCTTATTGTTTTAGGGGAAAAGCATTACGAAATTCAGAAACTAGACAAAATTTGCAACAAATAGAATATATGACATTATGACGTAGGATAAATGGGGAGCGAGGGGGGCTGCCTCGGAACATTCCCCGCGCGCTTTTCTCAAAAACCAAATTTTTTCAAAAAATCAATTTTTTGGGGGATTGCCGGGTGAAATTTTGGTGGGAAGTTATAAATTCGGATTTAGCGACCCAAAAAACATAAAGTGAGTCGAAATCCAGAACTAGTATTAATTTTGCCAGATAAAATCCCCTATTGCCTGGACTTCATAATTTGCATGCACGTCAATTTGGCGCCACGTGAATTTTAATGCACATAGCGCCGCAGTGCATGTTCAGAGGCAGCCCTCACCCTCCCCGTTCATCCTAATCCATAATATCATATATCCTATTTGTTGCAAATTTTGTCTAGTTTCTGAATTTCGTAATGCTTTTCCCCTAAAACAATAAGAAATTTGAGTTAAAAACAACTATTTGGAAGGGGGGGGGGATTTTTGGGCGAAAGTTAAAAATTCGAATTCAGCGACCCAAAAATCTTAAAGTAAACCTTATAGAGAAAGTTCGGAGGGGAGATGGGAGGGCGAATGTAAACGTGTGAGTGGTTAAGTGGAATTGCGCAACTTAGTTTACGCAGCACCGCGCGCATGTTCCGAGGCAGATCCCCCCTTCCCCTTCATCCTAAGTTATAATGTCATATATCTAATTTGTTTGAAATTTTGTCTACTTTCTGAATTTCTAGATACTTTTTCTCTAAAACAATAAAAAAAATGATTTTTTTTAATAAAAACCTTTTTTGGGGGGCTTTTTACCAAAATTTGGGGAGGTTGCCGGGGGAAATTTTGGTGGGAAGTTACAAATTCGGATTCAGCGACCCAAAAAAACATCTAGAAAGCCAATTTCCAGTACTACCATTAATTTTGCTAGGTAAAATTCACTATTGCCTGGACTAATAAAAATGAACTAAAAACTGCTATTCTTAATAGATGGAAAAATGCACCATCAGATTTAACCAAAAACTGGTCCTTTCGATGAATAAGAGTCTACAAGGTGCAGGAAACGGATACCAGGAAATGGACATCACTCGAAATATTAGATGGTTTTGTTTTAAAATTAAAAGTCTTCTTTTGGCACATTGTGTAAGTGTCCAAGTTTTTATTTGGTGCTGAATGTTATATCATCACCACGTTTTATAAATTTATAACTTGGATATAAGTTTTATTAAAGCAAAATAAAACTGTATAAATCATCTTTCCTGTGTCTGTCTGTCACAGCCATTTTACTCTTAAACTATGGAACGTGGAAAGTTCCAATTGGCTGAAGTAATAAAGGCTATTGGCCACATAGTTACAGATTATTAACCACTCATAAACATATTTAGGAAAAATGTAGAGTGGCCAATTAAGTTACAAGAAAAAAAAAAAAATCTTTTCTTTGTATATTGTGTGGGGTATCGTGTGAACGCTTTCGTAACGTTGAACTCAAAAATGTTACAATATATCAAATATTTAAATCCCCAAATGAACATAAATAATGATTAATCTCATAAACTTCTTTCATCTTTCATCAATTAATCAAGAAACGTCAATCAGTTTTGACATATGAATAAGAAAGTGAAGCATTTATTTATCTGATCTACGCTGAGTGTTTCAAGGACACTGTACTTATAAATAATGACTTATAAAAACTTTTAGAACATTCTTAATACAATGACTAACAATTTATCATATATCTTCCTAAATTTATTTTACACTTCCTGTTCTAAAAATACTTTTTCATGTGTATATCTAGGACAGGGATGGCGAACCCATGGCACGCGTGCCATTTTCGGCAACCGAAAGAATAATTTTGGCACGACATTGCTTGTGGCTCTAAATCAAAATAAAGTGAGATTGCGACTGATCTTTTCTAAATTCGATTAAATGGAAATTGAAAAAATTAATTACGGCATATTATATTCCATCTAATTATGGTCTCAAAAATTTTTATAACAAAGACGATATTTGAAAGCTATAGACAAGAATTAGTTATTATTAGACATTACTAAAATCTAAGGAAAAAGTTATAGCAACTTTGAATATATTTCAGAGCTATTCAAAGAAACTGGTGTTTGCCATTTTAACAGTTTTTCTGCCTATTTATGCTTTCATAGCATCTTTGAATATATTTCAGAGCTATTCAAAGAAACTGGTGTTTGCCATTTTAACGGTTTTTCTGCCTATCTATGCTATCTCATACGGAAAGCACTTGTCAGATAAATCCGGCGTTTAGTGTGCATTAAAATTAGTGTGCAACAACAGAAATCAAATTACACAGCTTTAATTTTTGTTAAATTAATTTCTAAAATATATTTGTTGCCCTAATTATTATAGTGTAATACCTACATGTATGTTCCTCATATTTTTTAAATCTTAATCGAAAATCTTAAGCAATTTTAATCCATTATTTTTCCACCTACTTAATTTGTTTTTTTAGTTAGTTGGCACGTTATGGTCGAGTAACATACTTTTTGATCAAATTTGGCACGCGGCAACAAAAAGGTTCGCCGACCCTGATCTAGGAGGAGGGGCTTGTGTTTTGATATCATTTTAATTTTTGATCCAACCAAAACTTTCTCTTTTTATTTGTAACTTGGTCTTTACATCAAAATAATATGTTATCTATTTTTATGAAAATAACAAAGTTATTATTAAAATCATTAAATTATTATAAAATTACTTAATTCCAAAATATCAACTTTGGCATTCCTATTCTTCTGTCAGACGTGTATGCATATATAATCCGCTGTTCGACAAACCATATGCGAATTATGTTTGAAATGATAGTTGTGTTTACCAGTACAGGGCTCCCAACACATTTTAGTCCTCAAAAAGGGGGAAAGGGGACCATTTTTATTTAAAAAGGGGACTTTGGGGGACCATTTTTATTTAAAAAGGGAACTTTGGGGGACCATTTTTATTAAAAAAGGAGACTAGAAAAGGTTCATGAGTAAAAACATTGCACCAATTTTCCTAAATATGCAAGCAAATTTTTAAAATTACTTCAGAAAATATGTTAGATGGTTATCTTTATAAGATGTCATTAAACAATGTACACTGTTTTATAGAAACACATTTAAATATCCTACTGCAAGAATATAAAAAAGTATTCAATATTTCGGCATTCACCTTGATATTTCTCTTTATAGGTAAAAAATAACAGTGATCAGTGAATAAAAAGAGCACAGCATAATAATGATTCCTGTTGAATATTAAAATTAGATTAATACATATATTTATTTTCCTCAAACATAAAATTTAGTTTCTTTCTACACAACAGAAGCTAGGATAAGCTATAATGTTCATCGGAAAACGTTATAGTATGGCAAAGCCCCGTGGGGAGTGATCAAAACCAATATTGAATCATCAGTTATTCATAATCATCCTACGTATCAAATCTGGTGAAATTTAATCTCATACATGCCACAATCTGGCTTTCTCAGAAGTCATTAAAATTGCAATCCAGTAGTGCCTGCCACCTGTCAAGAAATACACCAAAATCTAATCAGTACCAATTTATGTCAAGGATTAAATGAATGTGAAGTTTGATGGAATTTTACCCTAACTATGCTAAGGTATAATTATCATGTAAATTGTGAAAAATGTAACATAGCAATGCCACCTGTTGGCTCGTATACACCAAAACCTAATCAGCACCTATGTGTGCCAAAGTCTAATTAAATATGACATTTGATGAAATTCCATGCTTTAGTTTTGAGATAGAGATAGAATAGCTACAAATTTTGTATCACAAATAGAGAGAGATTTTAAAAAATAGTCAAATCGTATTCTGGTCAACCTAAAACATATAAATCTATCAAAAAATGGAAATTATTTTCATGATTCCAATACTTTCTCCTGATAAACTAGGTGGCTCTGCCCCCTACGAGCTACACTCGACAAATACCGTTCAGACACTGCAGACTCAAAAAACACGCTAATTTGATCCACTTTAAAAAGATTATGGAAGATTTGAATAATAATTAAACAACCAGTGATGATCTCATTGTAAACAGATTTTCATTCATTTCCACTTCACTGAGGGATTTTAAGGTATAATCAGCTGCTGTTCAGACATTTAATGGCTGTTTTCGTGATTGATTAAATAAGATCAGTGGACAGCATTTGAAAATCAGTCTATATAAAATGAACAAATTCTAAATATAATGAGAATAAATAATAATATATAATAATGAGAATTCTGACAATTTCGTATTGTTTCCAAGAACATAAAAAAGGATTTTGTTTTTTATGAGGTAATAAGCAATTAGCAGGGCCGGCGCAATATTGCACAGGCGTCTGGCAAAGGAGTTAATGGGACCTAAACATATACTGCAATACTGATCTAATAAAATTTACTTTTAAATTGTATACATCATAGAATAATAAATGACGACATGAGTTTCAAAACGCACCTTATCCAGAAAATCAAATCTGGGAAAATCGCAAAAAACCTCTAACTGTGTCCATTGGTTTTCACTGTAGATCAAGATTTTACAAGGGCTGAAATACAAGATAAAACTAGTTTTTTTGCAGACTTGTGTTTTTTCAATGCAAGAATAAATTTATTTAGAAAACTCAATTTTTGATAAGGCGAGTTTTGAAACTCACGCCCTCATATAATATAGATAATGAATGTACCAAAATACCACTAATTTCACATTCGATATGCATAATTATTTTCGATTTTGAAAAATCTTCTATAATTTACAATACTTTAAATATTTAATTTTTACGTTCACAGTTACTTTCACCAAATCTATACATTCCCCGAAAATTATACCAACTTTGCCTGTATAAAGTTAATACTCATTTTATTTTTTTTTTTTTATTATCATGAAAAAACATTAAAAACAAATGCAGATAAAAAATATACCAAGGAAACATTATTTCGAATTCTATAGGGCATTCCTGGGCACTCGCCCCGTTTGACCGATGGTTGCACCGGCACTGGGTAATAAATAGTACAAAATTTTTTTATCTTTCTCTTCGATGAAAAGAATATATTTAAGCCAAAAAAAAATGTTATGGTAATTTGGATGATGAAATATGTATTGTAGCATTGTTTTTAGTTATAAATTACACTATTAAACAATTTTAAATGGTATGAAAAATAAATAAAGAGAAAGGCAGAAATACTTCAATTCTTGATTCAACCGAAAGTTTTCTGTAGAGGTATATCGTCTTGTTTGAAAGAAATTGCATTCCAATAGTTAAAAATATGCAAAAAGGCATTTTACTCTATCCATTTCCTTTTAAATGATTCAGTGTTGTGAACTTTTTAAATTCATTTTTTTTTTAGTTTGAATCTTTTATCTCCTAATTCAATGCTTCTCTCCATTTGACATTTTTTTTTTTTTTTTTTTTTTTTTTTTTTTTTTGGCAGCATACAAAGGTCTGTCTTTGAAGACTGGTCAAGCAGTAGCTTAACATAGTAACTTTTGTGTTCTGAGATTTTTTAATTTTTAGTATTTTAATGAGATTTCTTAATGAGTTTCTTAAAATGTGTCTGTATTCAAAGGTCATTTTTTAACATTCGTGGAAGAATTCCAGATACAACACTTTAGTCCACTGTAACAAATTTCGCCCTCTACGATTTTTGAGCTTTTAGCGATTTTTAGAATTCTTTTGATTTTGCGGTGATTTTTTTCAGTCACTGAAAAGGGGACTAGGGGGACCAAAATGCATAAAAGGGGACTAAAGGGGACCTTTTTTAAAAAGGGGGACTTTGGGGGGAAAAAGGGGACCATTTGGGAGCCCTGCCAGTAAATAAAAGAGAAAGAATATTGTCCATCTGCTTTGTTGATAAGAAGTTCTATCTGCTCCACCCTGTGCGGAAACAAGTGCAAAAAGACATATTACCGTTGAATGCATTATGTAACAAAAAGTTATTATTAAATACTTTTAAACAGTAACTATTTCTTTTAAGTGTTATTTGATATAAAGTTATAAACTGTTATTTTATTGTCTTCTCTTCATCTAAATCAATAAAGTGTGCAAAAAATTAATGTAATCATATTTGTATATCACTTCAAACAAAAGAAAAACAATCCAAAAATCTACAGAATTTTTATACATTGATAACGATACCATTACGGGGGGGGGGGGGGGGGTCGAGGGATCATAACGTATGATACCGTAAGGGAGGGGGGACGGGGTCCACAATTACCTAAAAGTTGATAACGTTATATATGTACAGCACCGGGGTGATGACCAAAAATGACAACTTTACTTTTTGCTCATTAAAGAATCGGCAACAATCACCTCTCCGCACGTGAATGGCAATAGTCCGAGAGCAGGTGGCAACGAGAGCCCCGTGATCCCGGAATTGAAATTTTTTTTATGTAAATCGATTGTAAAAAGTCGTGCGAAAAAAATGAGCTAGGCATGACTAGGTTTGAAAAGCCGAAAACAAATTATTATTAAAAAGCTATAAGGATTTACCGTTATCGCGGAAAGTCGACACTTGGTCAGCGTCCTGACACGAAATAAAGAATCCACCGGTAAAAATTCAAAGCAAAATAAATATGAAGTTTTACCACAGGCCGCCTCACAGTGGTACGGTTTGATAATCTAGGTGAACAAAATCCATTTTTCCGATTATCTTGGAACTTTACAAAACCGCGTTTACTAGTAGCTGAATGTCTGTATTTTCGAGATCCGTACTAGTTTTGGCGTAAAACATCAGAGATGTTAATTAATTGCGACCGTAAAGTAGCCATTTGCGCAGTTGGTTTGAGGGAGTTTCAAAACTTGCACTGCTTCCTCTAAGTTTGAAAGCACGTCATGATTATTCTGTTTTATTTGAAAGCACGAGTTTGCTGATCTAATGTCACAGCTTTGTCAAGGTCAGATTTAACCAATTTTTGTTTGAAAATAAGCGATATTAAACCCGCTTTTTTCAAAGGCTGAAATTCTGTATGATCCTTGATGTTGTTTACAAATTTCATCTTGACTTTTAACAAATTATTCAGCAATAAGCATTTTTTAAAATCAAAGTGCCATTCCTAAAGAATTGAAAAATTAAACTCTTGTAGATAGCTGCAGATCAGTGTTTTTATTAATAAAGAAGCATCATATTAACTTAGAGGTCTGCACGGGCCCGTACCCGGCCCGGCGGAATGAAGGCGAATTTTCCAATGGGCCGGCAGAATTAGGACAATTTTTTCAACAAGCCGGGCCGGGCCGACACACAAAATAAACGGGCCGAGACGGCAAAAAAATTGAACGGGCATGCAGGGCCGAGCCGGCAAAAAAATTGAACGTGCCTGCAGGGCAGGGCCAGGCCGATAAAAAAATTAATCGGGCCTATCGGCCCGATATAAAAATTCAAGCGAAGCAGATAAAATACGAGCCATTTTCAATGAATATGATTTTCTAAGAGAAGTATAAATATGCACACGAGCCGATGCGAGTTTAACAACATCAATACACATATGTAACATGTCCATCGTGGAGATCGGCATCCTACAGTTACAAGATGTCTGATTACGGGTTTAATTTTTTTTCAGCAGACTCGTGCCGGGACGGAACTGGTCTTAACCGATCTCAGGATGTGTAGGACGGGCATTATGTTTTGTAAAAGTATTAATAGTGATAATGAACTTCTGCTAACAGTATCTTTGGAAATATACCTTAAGGGGTTCTCATATTCACTGCTCAACAATGCGAAACTTTCAAATACATTTTCTGACTCATTTTAAATTATAAAGGCATAAAATTCACAGGCCTGACTATTGAAGGCATTTGGAAACGAATAGCTTTCTCCATATTTGATAAATTACTTACAGAGATAACAGAGATTCTTGTCATGTGACTGTACGTTTTCCTCCTTTCCTGTGCTATCGCTTCCGGGAATTCGATTCATAACGCTAACTTTGGCAGTATTTTCAGAGAAAGATATATTGCTTTTATCTATGAAAAAGACGGCATTTACATAGTTTCTGAATAAGAATACCTGCCAATCTTACGCGTTTCCGAAAAGAAATGAATTCTCAAATGTGTCGAAATGTAACTTCTTTTGATATGAGAAAAGCCTTAAAAATGAGAGAAATATTTTCGCAAATCTACTTTTTATCATACAGCTTCAAAAGGTATGATGTTTTTAATCCTTTATTCTGAACTACATTAACTTTTTAATGAATCCTTATTGGAATTTCGAAATGTCTGTAGAGACGATGACTAAAACACTGTATAATCGTTAATGTTTACTATTGTGTGTTTTCTGCTTTGCGTACACATAGTAATCAAAAATATACTGTAAAATTTTCACATAAATATGTACGTAGTATTTATTAAAAGAATCTTAATTGTTTGTCGAGATAAAACTGATTTTTTTTTTTTTTTTTTTTTTTTTTTTTTTTTGTAGAAATTGAATCGGGCCGGGCCGAGAACTGTAAAAATCCAAACGGGCCGGGCCGAACTTTCAATTTTTACACCGGGCCGGGCCTGGAAATTCCGGCCCGTGCAGACCTCTATATTAACTTGCAGTCCATGTATCTATGTTTAGTTCAAATCTTGCAAGTAAAATTTAAATCACTTTTAATTATCCTATTGAGCCGAAACAATGAATACATGTGTAATTTGAATGACTATACAATATTATTATGATTTAAAGAACGTAGAAGTTTGTTTAGAGTAGTGTCATTCCACGTAAAATGAGCAAAAATGTGGCCACATATAAAACAATTTTAATAAAATTCGATGCACAGGTTCAATTTATATTCAAGTAAATAGTCTGCAAAATATCTTGACAAAAAATAATTTTTTTTAGCAGTTTTGGACATTTAAAAAACTTGTGATATAGAATGGCATGAGCGCAATCGTCCAAAGTTGCAACTTTGAAGTTTTGTATCTTGAAAACTATTTAACAGAAAGGAATTTTTTTTATAATTTTGCAAACTCTGAAAAATTATCTTCTTATTTACTGAGTTAATCCAGTAACACCATGATTATTTATAAATTGGTTGTAAAAATTAATTTTTTGTGAATTTTGAGACAATTGGAAACGTTATAAAAAGCAAAGGAATTAAAAAAACATATGTGAAAATAATGCCTGATGCAGTATGACATATGGAGATCGAATTCCCCAAGTTTGAAAGTCACAATTTATTTCCTTCATCTTAAAAAAATTTAGAAACTTAAAAAAAATCACAAAATCATGATTTTTCCTCTTTTGTATGAGCAAAAAATAAATAAAGGACAGGTCCTACCAGGGCCCGACTTAGACGGTGGGGGGCCCTGGGGCAAACATTATTCGGGTCCCCCTTCGATCTTTTGAAAATTTTCGTGAATTATGTTGAAATGACTGAAACTAAACTTCATACCTATTGTATGTAGACTTAAATTTCATACCAAGTACTATTCACATCTGTATACAGTATAGTACAAGAAAGATAACTTTAAGAAACTATAGCATACATTATTATTATTAATTTTTTTTTTTTTTTTTTTGGTTATAGGAATATAAGGATAAATGTGAGCCGTTAAAATCTAAATACAGTTCTTCTCAGGCATTATTGGCTGTTTGTGTTAATACTTTTCTATTTAACTTTAATCTTTGTATTCAATCAACATGCATTTGGGTAATTCCATCATATAGGAAGGCAAGTGGTGGCATGCATTTAATAATAATAGCAACAAATTTCAATACTTGTTATGTTGTTACTGCATTCCCCATGATGCCTTAAAGTACTTTGGTATAAAGTTTCATATGAAAACAGAAAGCAACAGATAGCAGATGCGTGATATTACTGTAATATTTTAATTAAAATTATGTATTTAAACAAATTTTATGAAATCAGTAAGGAAGAAATTAAATACCACAAAATGAAAAACACTTTAAATTAGAATCTGGTCACTTTTGGATATTTTTTATCATTTGGCTCTCCTTTAACTAAAACTTACATCTGCCCTTGGGGGGCCCCCTCAAATCGGGGGGCCTGGGGCAGCTGCCCCGCATGCCCCTGCATTAGTCGGGCCCTGGGTCCTACATTAACAATATTGCACAGACATAAAGATATGATCCATGATATGCTCAAAAAAATTCAAGACTGCCTTTTGATTCCTAACATAACAAAAATGGGTTCAAAATAGTAATGTTTTCTACATTCCATTCGCTATACCTCTTTGAATTCGCCTGCGTTTCTTAAAATATTGCACGATTTCATGGGAAAACAAATTTAGTGCTGCCATCTAGTTTTTTTATTTGAATTTAGAATTACTATATAGTTTTTTCTCCAACTCAGTCATTTCTTTCTACTCTAATTTAAAATTCTCTTGAGGCAAAAATAAACTGAAAGCAAGAATAAAAGTTTCTATATTTAAAATATACACTTTTATCTATAATATCAAATAATTTAAAAGTTTAAAGCTTTCCTTCACTTAAAAAGAAGTGATCGAAATATTGCATTTTACCCTAACATTTTTTACTATTTATTTATTTTTTCTCATTAAGGAATAAAAAGGGAAGAATGAAACTTTCGATATTTCAAATATATACTTTTAGCTATAAGGTCAAGCAATTTTAAACTTGTCAGAGCTGTCCTTCGTGTGTAAAGGAGGAATAGAAATATCGCTTTTTCCCTCAAAAATTTTCAAAAATAATCTTTTTCTCGATACGGAATAAAAATAGAATTACTAACTTACGCCAGTCTGTTAATTATTATTCATTACTAATTATAAATAATTTTTAATATTGTCTTTCCATTCCTAAGGCTAATAATCAAAATGGAAATTTTAAGCACGTAGACAATACCTCGATTTTGAATTCACTTTTAATGTAAATTTCAATACTTAAATAAGCAATCCTGAAATCTATTATTTTACATTTACTCATAAATAGTTATGATCTATTTATAGACTGATTTTTATTAAAATCTATGACATGTCTGCCACAGCTGATTTGCTCATTTTGCATGGAATGACCCAGTACTGTTTCTACAGGGCTTCACAAAAATTTAGATTAAAACTTACAAGTTAATTTTAAACCAATTTCAATAATCTGATTGAGCTGAAACTTTGCTTAGGAAATGTAATTCTGATGACAATGCAATATTATTATAATTTATGGAACGTAGCAGTTAAGCTTATTTTACAGGGCCACATAAAAGATTAGTTCAAATCTTGCAAGACAATTTTAAACCGCTTTCAATTATCTGATTGAACTGAAACTTTGCCTACATGTGTTTTTCAGATGACAATTCTATTGAATTATAATTTGACGAATGTAGAAATTATGCATTTTTTACAGGGCCATACATAAAAAAATCGCGGAAAGATTGTTGCTAAAAAGCAGAAAATTTAATTACATTTCTACATAATTACTATAGGTTATTGAAATACACAACAGCATTTTAAAAATTGAAAACAAAGTGCATAGCAGTTGTATTTCTTTTACAGGGACACATAAAAAATTCGAATCCGTCTATAGGCAGAAATTTTATTTCAAATTGAATAAAATTTATATAGGTCATTTATTCACACAACAGCCCTTTTTCAACCGGAAATAATTTTGGTAGCACTTATATGTTTTACACGGTACTACAAAATATTAAAGTTTTTTTAATATGATTTTATTTAAAAAAAAATTTTTTTCAGGATGACAACACAAATTTCTCGAGAAATTCTGAGTAGACAAAAATACAAAACAGAAATTAATGTTTAAATTGTTTTTTTACTTAATTGTAAAATAAGTATTTTTAACGCATTATACGGGGTGCCCACTAAAGTCCTTCCAAAGCTCTCAATTGCCGAACGGTTGCAGCTATACGCATAAAAGTGGTATCTAGGTATAGTAAAGTGCTATGCTGTACCAGATGACATCGTTTCCAGCGTCACCTGCTGCTAAACAGCTGAGTTAGTATTCCTATCTCGAAAACGAGATTCATTCTCAGAACGAGATTCATTTAGCATTCATGCTCACAAGGTATCCTTTCGAATTAAATCGATGATGCTCTACAAATTTGTTATTCACTTTTATCCCATATTTCGAACCGTTTTCGCGATAGGAACGCTAATGCCGCCCTTTTGCACCAGGCGGCAATGTAAGTGGTCTCATCTAGTAGCGCATAGCCTCTTTACTATACCTAGACACCACGTTTATGAATATAGATGCAGTCGTTCGGCAATTAAGAGGGTGGGAACGGACTTGTATTTTTATTTTAAGGCTGTTCTCAAATCCAAAGGGTCAACTTTCTGACATAAGTTTTAATTCATTTTTGTTTGGAAACGCATGAAACTAGAAGGTGTTGTTATTTAGAAACTGTGTCATCGTACTGTTTTTTCCGTTTTCTTCTAAACGCAATAGATCTTTCACAAAATACTGTCAAAGTTGTCCTTTTGAACTGAACTTCTGAACGAAAGAAGAAAATCCAGTCAATAAGGGGAGAAAAATGCCGGGTCACGTGATCAAAATCGCTTATAACTCAATAGGTAATTGATTAATCAAAAAATGGAAAACACAGTTCGATTCCAAATCGCTTCCATGGTCAGACTTTTCAATGTATATCTTTCCGTTAAAAAATGAATTTGTAAATGTGTCAAAACGTTTTGCGCTTGTTGAGCAGAGCAGTTGAGAACAGCTTTAAGACATTCTTGTTAAATAACCAAATATTTATCGCTGTTTGAGTATTTTATTAGTGATGCATTAAAAAACAAAAAAAAAAAAGCAGCAAAAACTAATTAAACTTCGAAATATTTTTGTCCATCTAGATCGTCGCACCAACTTAAAATAGGTATGACAGACTTTTCCGGCAGAATAAAGTTTGTCATATCAAATTTTACAGAAAGAACAAAACATTTTCTGTAAAATGTGCCAATAGTGATCAATATCCACGATAACAGTAAACATTACACCGGTCAACAAATTTGAACTTTTGCTCATAGTCCAGGCAATAAGGAATTTTACCTAGCAAAATTAATGGTAGTTCTGGAAATCGGCTTACTTTGTTTTTGGGGTCGCTGAATCCGAATTTATAACTTCCCACCAAAATTTCCCCCGGCAACCCCCCCAAATTTTGGTAAAAAGCCCCCCAAAAAAGGTTTTTATTAAAAAAATCGATTTTTTTATTATTTTAGGGGAAAAGTATCTAGAAATTCAGAAAGTAAACAAAATTTGCAACAAATTAGATATACGACATTATGACTTAGGATGAAGGGGAAATCTGCCTCGGAACATGCGCGCGGTGCTGCGTGGACTAAGTTGTGCATTTCCACTTAACCACTCACACGTTTACATCCGCCCTCCCATCTCCCCTCCGAACTTTCCTTATAAGGTTTACTTTAAGTTTTCTGGGTCGCTGAATCCAAATTTTTAACTTACCCCCAAAATAGTTATTATTAACTTAAATTTCTTATTGTTTTAGGGGAAAAGCATTACAAATTCAGAAACTAGACAAAATTTGCAACAAATAGGATATATGACATTATGACGTAGGATAAACGGGGAGAGAGGGGGCTGCCTCGGAACATGCCCCGCGCGCTTTTCTCAAAAACCAAATTTTTTCAAAAAATCAATTTTTTGGCGGGTTGCCGGTGGAAATTTTGGTGGGAAGTTACAAATTCGGATTCAGCGACCCAAAAAACATAAAGTGAGTCGAAATCCAGAACTAGTATTAATTTTTCCAGGTAAAATCCTCTATTGCCTGGACTTCATAATTTAGTGCACATAGCGCCGCAGTGCATGTTCAGAGGCAACCCCCCCCCCCCATTCATCCTACGTCATAATGTCATATATCCTATTTGTTGCAAATTTTGTCTAGTTTCTGAATTTTGTAATGCTTTTCCCCTGAAACAAAAATAAATTTATGTTAAAAACAACTATTTGGAGGGTTTTCGGGGGGGGGGGGGGAAATTTTGGGGGGAAGTTAAAAATTCGGATTCAGCGACCCAAGAAACTTAAAGTAAACCTTATAGAGAAAGTTCGGAGGGGAGATGGGAGGGAGAATGTAAACGTGTGAGTGGTTAAGTGGAATTGCACAACTTAGTCCACGCAGCACCGCGCGCATGTTCCGAGGCAGATTTCCCCTTCATCCTAAGTCATAATGTCATATATCTAATTTGTTGCAAATTTTGTCTATTTTCTGAATTTCTAGATACTTTTTCCTTAAAACAATAAAAAATTTGATTTTTTTAATAAAAACCTTTTTTGGGGGGCATTTTACCAAAATTTGAGGGAGTTGCCGGGGGAAATTTTGGTGGGAAGTTAAAAATTCGGATTCAGCGACCCAAAAAACATATAGTAAGCCTTTTTCCAGAACTACCATGAATTGTGCTAGGTAGAACCCCTGTACGGTCTCTATTGCCTGGACTATCAGTCCTAAAACAGAAGTTAGTTGTTTTTTTATGCGGTTTTTTTGAGCTGATTCCGAATTTAGTTTTAGATTTACTCCAGCATGTCAAGTTTAAGAGATATTTGCATACTTCAATTTATGCAAATTTAGTAAATTTTATACAAAAATTTGCAAATTTAAGGTATAAAGCAATATCAGACAGGGTTTTTTGTTTTATGTTATGATTACTACCTAATTTACTTCCCAAAAACGTTGTTTCTGAGATTATACTGACATGTGACTGTGAAATATTGTACCTAATTTGCATATTTTTCTAATGTTTCTTGACGTTCAAATATTTCTGCTGCACGAGTACGCTAATATGTTTCTAAATCAGTTTTTTGAGCTGATTTCAAATCTTGTATTTTTCTTTCTATCACGTCTAGTTTTTTAAAAAAGTGAAATTTTAGTTTTTGGTCAAAAAAGCCAGAAATAGCTTTTTATTATACTTTGTGTGATAAACTTCAACTAGTTAGGATAGATTCTACTACTTATATATATATTTTTTTCGATTATATAAATTTTTGTTTATATCTCTGATATGAATCTGACCCTGTTCACCTACTACAGATTTGAAATCAGCATAAAAATCTAGTCGAGAAAATCATTACATCAATTCTGTGGCAACTATTTTAAAGTTGATAGTGATGTAAACATTACACCATTGAAAAATATGCAAATTAGGCTTAATAACTGATAAATAAATGTTAAGAATATGCAAATCGTGACATTTATCTGAAGCAAATAGTCAAGTAGTCATTATCTAGAAAACGTTATTAGATGTGACATATATTGTATCTAAAATTTGCATAAAATAGCACAAAAAAGCTTAAATTTGCATAAATTTAAATATGCAAATTTCTCAAAACCTGGACCACCTAGAGATAAACGGAAAGCATATTCGGAATCAGTGCCAAAAACTGATCTAGAAACAACTAATTTTAGTTCTAAGACAAAACCACTGTTGTACAGTGTTAGCTTTTTAATAATAATGTAATTAAACACATTTTAGCTTGTCAAACCTAGCTCATTTTGTTCGTACGACTTTTTACAATCGATTTACATAAAAAAATTTCAAGAACCATTCCCTGTCTAGAGGACGCTACAAGACCATGAATTCATGATAAGGCCTTGAATGTCTTCCCGTTTCTCAAAAACTTGATTTTTGGACTTATTCCCTTCTGAAGCGCGATTATTTAATTAAATTCAATAAACTGAAGAAAAAAAATAGAAGCACTATTATTATTTCATTTGTTTATCAGAGCCCTCAGACAGCTTCAGATCCTCTCTGTCCTTTGGTTTAAAAAAAAAAATAGCACACTTCTTGCTCTCAACAACAACGAGGGGAAAAACTTCATATTCTATTAAAACAAATTGCTTGGATAGTAAAATACTGACTCATAAAAATATCTTAATAATCAAGAGTGCTTTAAAAAATGCCCCTTACTATTCTGAAAAGCACCCTTTTTTAATTAGAAACATCCCACCCTTTTAAAAATCTGGGATGAAGTATGCGTTTATTTTGTTAGAGAACACATTCAATGAATTAAGACGAATTACTACAAAGAGAGAGAAAAAAAGACTCCTTGAGTTGTTTACGTAATTTCAGAAAAGGTGTAAACATTAAAGTTCAAAGAAGTAGGAAAAATCTGAAAAACAAGTTCTTTTTTAAATTTTTAAAACCCTGGAACTTTGAAACATTATTTATAGTTTAAAAAACAGATTTTTCTTAATTAGGGATATCTTGCATTATTGAATTATCGCTTAAAACGTTTAATCCAAATGGAGGCAAAAATGAAAGAACAAGGATACAAAATTGAATAGATTTATTTATCTCTTGAAATACATTTTTTAAAAATCTAATATCAAACCCAAATAATAACCAAAATCATTTATCTTGGTTACAAAACATAGTTTTACATAAACGTGATATTAAAATATATAGATAACATTAAAAAATTTATTTGAAATTAGAAAAAAATGTATTTGTCGCTTAATAATAGGCTTTACTTTTCGTCACTGCAATTAAAAGTTTGTTAGCCAAACAGGAATTTATTTTTATAAAGTTTCCCCATTCACTCGTCTTCAAAATCTCATTGAAATTCTCATTGAAAAATTCCAGGGCTGCTGAATATAACATCGCCTCATCATACTTATCTGCCAAGACCATGACGTCACAGACGTTTTGGACAGTTAAGTTGTGCATCATGCATTTTGCACAGAACATCTTCAGTTCCTGCACATTGTATTTGGCAGAAGTACTGTACAGCTGGAAAGCAATGTCGAACGAGACACCTTCGAGTTTACCAGAGTACAAATATTCCAAGAACTGCTGAAAAGTATTCACATCGCAGTCGGTGATTTTAACAATACCTGTCCGCTTTTCGGCAGTGTCCTGTTGAAACATAGCAGCAAAGACAGACGATCGAGCCATCAGTATAGTCCTGTGGGCACGAAACTGCCTGTCTTTAACTCGCAGAATAGTATCACAGCTTACATTGTTAGTGAAGAGATCTTTTAAGTTCTTGGACAGGGCATCTGTTTCTGAGGGGAGAGAAAACAAGATGTTAACAACAACAAAATAAACTTCTATGGTAAACATTTTCTTCTGAAATGCAATTTTTACATATAAAAATATTTGAAACTGAATATTTTAATTCACAATGATTTATCACATTGCTAACTAAGCATAGAAAGAATCAACAGAGTGAAAAATATTCAAGACGGGAATCGAACCCACAACCCTTGGAATAGCGCTCCAAGTGCTCTACCATTTAAGCTACGCAGACGATACCCAGCTTAGTATCTCTTGCTCATTCCTGGCTTGGACATTTTTCACTCTGTTGGTTCTATGCTTAGTTAGCAATGTGATAAATCATTACGTACTAAATATTAAACAATTTCGAGCGTAATTTCACTGCTGAAAATGAATTTAAAAAATGATATATGGGTCATTCTCACAATCTTTTGACTTTTATGCCTCTGAATAATAATTTTTATTTTAGTACATTTTCTTCTGTTTTTCTTTATTTCATATACTGGGGAACATCCCATTGCATGATTGCATAACAATATCAACGAGATAAATAAGTTTTGGACGATGTTGGGGGTCCAAATACCAGGAAAACTACTATACCATCCCGTATTCCTGATGCTGATTTTTAAGTTTGGAGCTGTCTGTATAAAATTGTTTCAATAAAAGTAATTCAATGTAGTTTTTTTCCGAAACTGGGACAATTGTTCTATATAAATATGTAGCAAAGAATTAACCTGCACACATTTTTACGGTTATTATTTTTTAACTCTGTCCCTGGGTTTTTTATCCTTACCATCCCTCTAGCTAAACTTATACAGAAAATCACTTCAGATGCAGCCACAGAATTTTTTTCAAGTTTTTTCTCATGCAGAAGTATGCTAGAGGAAGAATGTCTAAAATTCTTTGACAGGAAATTTACTGCAGAATTAAAATCAGCATTTAAATACCTATTTCAAGATTGTGGCTTTATTGATAGTCTTACCGTCCCCAAGATTTATTCCTGCACTTTTCGAGGTAAATTAAAAATTTTTTTTTATTTAATCCAATGTAAATAACTGTTTCTAAAAATCAATGAACATCGTGGCTACCACTTAGTCTTAACATGATTTGCCTAAAATAGGTAGTAATTTTCCTTACTGTCCCTTTTTTCCTATATCACCCCCTTTTTTTTTACCTTACCGTGTGTTATACAATCATATGTGTCATACAAGACAATGTTATGCCAAAATTTTGTACTAAAAGTACTACATTGTTATTATTTCTTATTTGAATGTCCTGTGGTACTATGCAAATTCATTATAAGTAAAAATTTAGAAGAAAATAAAATGTTTTAGTGGTAAAATGGTAAAGAAAATTAAACTCGCAAGTTTAACATAAACCTCAGTTAAATAAAAAAAATTTCGCTGCTGACCATTTTTTCTTTATTTTGAATCATTAAAGCATTTGTCTATCAGGTTAAAATGTTATTTTAGCAAGTTTAATTTACCCAGATTTTTATTTCCAACAGTCAAACGATTGTGAGAATGCCACATACGTGTTCAATGATGCTGGGTTTATTTGTCTCTCATGTTTTGCTGCAGGATTGTGTGCTCATGACGACTATTCCTTCTTGTGCTACAGTTGCCAACATATATGAGTGAGAGATGCTAAGCTGGGTATCGTTGTCGTAGCTTAAATGGTAGAGCACGTGGAGCACTATTCCAAGGGTTCCAGGTTCGATTCCCGTCTTGGACATTTTTCATTCTGTTGGTTCTACCCTTAGTTAGCAATGTGATAAATCACTGCATATTAAATATTCAACAATTTCGAGCGTAATTTCACTGCTGAAAATGAATTGAAATATGAATTTTAAAAATTATATATTTGAAACTTTTATTCCAGAAACAGTACATGTAACTGACTAATAGTATATATATGTTTAGAGATATTTAAGAAAAACTGCCCAACAAAATTAAAAGTAAATATTTTCTTATGACAAAATTCGAGTATGTAAAGAGTAGCCCACATCAAGTGGTAAAGTGTTTATTTACTACAGGGATGAGATTAGCAAAAAAGAAAGAAAAAATTGGAATTATCAGGTTGGTGCAAAAATAACACATGATTTTACAATACAATTTATTTTATAAGCATTTTGTATGTAGAATTTAATCCTAGTAGTATGTATTGTACGTTTTTTAAAAGCTTTTTTGAAGCATTTCCTTTGTAAATTAATTGTTTTTTTGTAGACTATTTATTAACTGCCTTCAGAAGCTCAAATGTCAAAACAGGATTTTTGTCAAATTTTTTTTTACGATGCTCAGTCACAGTGCAGTACAAAATGCATGAAACATTAATGAAGTTTGGGGCAAGGAAAGCATCAACATAAGCACAGTTCAGCGTTGATTTCACAAATTTCACCAAGGAGATTTCGAACTTCAAGATAAGAATGGTCACAGGGATCCTTCCGTTGTTGACGATGATCAACTGAAGGCAATAGTCGATGTTGACCCAAACAAAACAACTCGAGAAATAGTGAATAAACTCAACGTTGACCATTCCAGTATCGTTCGCCATTTAGAGTAAATTGGCGAGGTGAAGAAACTCGATAAGTGGGTGCCACATGGCCTTACGTTGCCCGATTGACCCATCAAAAGTTAACATGCATTGTGATCCTACGAAGCACTACCTCAAACCCGGTTTCACCGGACCTCTTGCCAACCGACTACCATTTCTTTAAACACCTAGACAACTTCTTTAGGGGAAAACATTTCGACAATCAAGATTATGTCTGAAACACTTTCAGAGAGTTTGGCGCCTTCAGAAGCCCAGACTTTTATGTCACTTCAGCTTGTCTGTATGTAACTTCATGCAGCTTGTTTCATGATTGTCAAAAATGTATTAATTGTAATGGCTGTCATTTTGAGTAAATGTATTTAGTTTGAAAAAAGTTACAGCGTTTTAAATTTGAATGAAAAATCATTATCTTTGCACCAATCCAATAATACGCAAGTAAATCGATACAAAAAAGTATATGGGAAAGATGTTTTAAAAAAATAAAACACAAGAAGGAACTTTGCATGCTAAAATATTAAATTTGGTTAATTAATAATTTAATTATTTTATACTTGGTGATAAAAGAGAACAAGTGATTATACTTTATATGGACAGGTAAATCTAATTAATCCGGTACATCATGAAATAGAAATGTATTTGAATGGTATGGTATATATCATATATAAGGTATGGTATATATAAATGGTATTAAAATATTAAAAAACTGATTTTAAATCTGAAATTTAAATTAATTTACAATTACATATTTCCTAACTTTTATTGCCTAATATACTGAATCTGCTCCTTTTAAGTGGTTTTCTTGGCTTGACTAATATTACTTTCAGATACTAAATTCTATCCAACCTTAAGCTTAAAAGAGCAGAAGTTAATGAAATTCTCCTTTCTTTGTTATTAGATAAAAATGAACCATTGCCAAGCAGGGTTTGCACGATTTGGGGCAGACATCAGGGTCAAAAGCTAATTAAGCAATTAAAGTTAAAAATCCTCCAAATATGGCACTAATGATCCCTGCTGGAGAATTACATAAAAAGGAAAACCCACACAAAAATAATAGGCTGAAGTTAGTTTTGAGATACCTACCTAGCTAACAAAATGGTTTTAGGCTGCTAAATTCATATTTAGAGCTCTTAGGACCTCCTCCGAACCCATCAGTCTATGAAGAGGTCCCGGAGTTCAATTATTTCCAGAGTCTCAAATATGCGAACACCTGCTACATTCCTTTCATATTCAGTAATAAAACCTCCCTGAAAGACTACCTTTTAGGGATGCACCGGATATTGATTTTGCCGGATATCGGATACCGGATATCCGAAGCTCCTTTGCCTGCCGGATTCGGATATCCGGCCGGATATCCGGCACTAGATATGTTTTTAGTTATATGGTGAATTATTTCCTTATATAACGCCATCTCAGAACAATAAATTACAAGCATGTTTCACACGTCATTAAAACATTTTAAATGTATTGAAATATAATTTACAAAAACTATATCTCTTTGAATATCAGGGCTTGAAATTCAAGTTTTCCCCTGGAGGGGAATATTTTTTACCCAACATTTAAAAATGCAGGGGAGTTGAACTGTTAGAAAGGGGAAAAAAAATCTTTAAACCCCGTTATTTTTTATGTGCCACTTAAAGAATTACATTTATACAGACATGACAAAATACAATTAAAATAATTTAATTTAACAAATCAAGATGATTATCCAAAATGTTTATTTTTATTAAAACAAAGGAACAGAATCAAGTTTTATATATATACCATGTCTATCTTTCAACTTTCACCTAATGTTATGGGCAATTAACAATTGGGTTCCTAAATGAATTTCTTAATTTAGATTTTATTCCATTTTGCGTGATTTAGCCCTTTTACAAGTTACACTTTTGACAAACAGCACAGACCAACTTTTATAACTTTAGAAATTATCGGAAACGCATGGTTATGCTCTGTTAAAAAATTTTAGAAAACTTTGTAAATCTGATGTGCATTAATATTTAACAGTAAGTTAAAAATGCATGAATAATGCATATCGGTGATTCTATTGTCAATATCCTACGGTGATTGTATGTCACTTCTGAACAAACTTGTTTTATTATATCCTTAATAGAATTATAGTCAAAACTGTAGTCCCTGGTATTTTTGTTAACTGAACTTATGTTCTATGCATTGGAATTTTAAATCCATATCCAAAGTTTGAAAAGGAAATAGTCATTGATTTTTTCTATTACACGATAAAAGGTTGATTTCAAAAAGTCATGTCCTAATCTGTGAATTGCAAGAATCAACTAGTTTGTTATTTCTAAACATGTTTTTTTAAGTTCAACCAATTTTTTTTTCTTCATGTGCACCACAAGTGTAATCTCATTTTGTAGAGTGCTGACTATTGACCAATTTGGTAGGGATTGGTCTCCGGTGGCCATTACTGCCCTTTTAGTTATTTGCTATTTTGGGCATAGGGAAAAAACATCGCAAAATACATAAATCGGTCATTAAAAAAAAAATATCGCCGATTTCGTAAATCATGGTGAAAATAAATAAAAAAATTTGTCAACCGGTCGCAAGAAGAAAACTGAAGTGCAGGGGAAATCGGCAGCGGGAAAATATCACAAATTTCGTCAATCGATCTGTCATGAGCAAATATCGTGAAATTTTTCAGCCGGTCACAGAGAACAAACGCAAAAATTTTCAATCGGATGCAGAAAAACAATCATTACTTTCACCAGTATGTCGCAAGAACAAACAGGGAAATTTGCCAATCGGTCACAGAATAAAATTGCTATATTTATCAATTGATCTCGAGGGAAAAAAAATGATGAAATTCATCGATCGGTCTCTAGAAAAAATTGTGAAATTCGTCAGTCGGTCGTGGAGAAAAAGCGCAAAATTTTTCAGTCAGATGCAGAAAAACAACCATGAATTTTTTCAATCTGTCGTAAGGAGAAACTGTGAAATCTGCCCATCGATAGTAGAAAATATCACGAAATTTGTCAGTCGGTGCTAAGACTTGCTCCTCGTTTTACAAAGAAACATTTTCGGAAAATGATTTTTTGGAAACAGGAGCCGCCCACTCACAATAGGGCATAATAAATAGGGCACAAATCCTGCCATCCCGCTTCGAAATTCAAGCCCTGTATCTTCCATTCAAGCCCTGTAAGTATATTAATAATATTGCATAAAAATGTAATTTAAACATTAAAGTATTCTGTTTATTTGTACAATGAAATGCTGATAATTGCGACTGGATTTGAATATAGGATTGCCTATATCGATAATTGCTAATAATTAATTTGTACAATGAAATGCTGATAATTTGTACAACAAATTTTAACCAATTAATATGTGTATAATTGTAGAGTATTTTCACAAAGAAATACAGTAAAAGATCTTTATAACGCAAACCTAAAAACGCAAGGTTGTGCGTTACATAGAATTTTGCGTTATATGGATCACATCATTAAATTCACCTTGTAAACATGGCCAAATATGTCTGAAACATATCAAAATACATTAGAATTTCTTTATACTGCATTCCTTGTTACCAAGAGTTATCCAAATTATAAATTTTTGCATAATATAGGTCAGGCATTGTTAAATTTACTTTATAAACATGATCCAAATATAACTGACACAACCATCCCTTATATTAGACATTTTCAAAAATGTTTATTGTAATAATAGCACTTTTTTCAGTAAAAAGGTCTTAAATTAGAAGATAAAGTTGAACTAATGTATCAAATTTAGTCCTCTAGAGAGTAGCAATATTTTGCAATGTGAAAATGCAGGCGATTTTTAACTGCAAAAATCATTGTTTACATCTGAAAAGTTGTGCGTTATATGAAGAATTGCGTTATATAGAATTGCGTTATAAAGATCTTCTACTGTACTACATACTTTCTTTTTATAATTTAAACATAAAATATCTACTAATATACCCATGATTAAAGAGTTATTTTCTCCAAACATAGGTTTAGTTGATGCCCTTCTTCTGTTTTAATTATTTAATATTGTTTTTGCTCTAAGTCACGTTTAGTTTTATTTTAAGTTAAATTATTTTTATATTTAAAAGTAAAAAGAAAATTACTTTTAATTTTAAATATTTATAATGAAGTTACAAAAACTAGTGTTTTCCCTAGGCGTTTTCGTGAGGGTGCGCTGCCCTGCCCTGTTTTTTATATCTGTAAATGCGCCCTGCCCGTTTTCATGTAACTGCAAATGCGTCCTGCCTTTTTGGGTTTGCAAAATTTTGTCCTCGTCATATTTCAACTAACGAATTTTAACAATAGGTCGCGAAAAAATCCGGAAATTTGCAATCGGTCGTTGGATCTGAAATTCTAGAATTGGTCGCGGGAAAATATCGCAAAATTAATCTATCGATCGCGGAAAAAATTGTGAAATTCGTCAGTTGGTCGCGGGAAAATATCACAAAAAAAGTCTATTAATCGCGGGAAAATATTATGAAATTCGTCAATCGGTCGGAAAAAACTCACTCTTTCAGCCGGACACTGGAAAAAAATCATGAATTTCGTTAATCCAACGCACGAATTAAAAAAATCGCCAATCGCTCACGGGGGAAAAATGGCAAAATCTGTCGATAGTTCGCGGAAAAAAATCGCGTAATTCGTTTACGTTAGCATGAAAAAAAAAAAAAAAAAAACCCCGCGAGTTCCGCCAGTAAGCCCCGGAACTTACCCAATCTGTCCCAAGAATAAACCCCGCAAAATTCGCTAATATGTAGCAGGAAAATATTGCCAATTATGTTAATCGATCACAGGAAAACAATCACGGAATTCTTCTGTAGGTCACGGGGAAAAACCTGGAAAATAGGCGATTGGTCGCAGGAAAACCCCGCATAATTCGACAAAAAGTTGCTAGAAAATAACGGGAAAATCATCAATCAGTCGCAAGAAAAGAAATCGCGAAATTCAAAAATCGCACCCAAGAAAAAATCGAGAAATTTGTTAATCATTCGCAGGGAAAAAAACTGCGAAATTCATACATGATAGACTGAAAAAAACTCCGAAAATTAGCCAATCGGTCCAAAGAATAAAACATACAAAATTCGCTGATAGGTGGCTGAAAAATATCAGCAATTATGTTTATGAACTGCGTGGAAAATAATCATGAAATCCTTCAGTTACACGCGGTCATTTGACGAAATTCGTGCTTTTTCTCGATCGTTTGACGAAATTCGCGGCAATCAAAACAAAAATTTCAAAAACCCCTTTCTTAAAAAGTGCCCTTTTTGTTCTGCTAAAGTGCCCTTTTTTGAAGGAGCACCCTGCCCTTTTTTATTCTGGGGGAAACACTAAAAACAACTATTTGGATTTGCCAATCACAAAACTTTCTTCTATCTCATACATCTTAATATTTCAAAAAGTAGTTCTAAATATTAATACTTCAATACAGTAGACTCCCTCAAATCCGCACAGCTTGGGACCAGAGGTTGTGCAGATTTTAGAATTTTGCGGATTTCTGGTCATTGATTTGTTTACACATTTGAAACATTAATTTGATTGGCAGTTAAGCAAGGGAAATTATAATGAATGCTTACAGTAAAGTGAAACATTAAAATAAGTAAAATATTAAAATAATTTATTAGTTTAAAGTAAGTAATTATTAAAATAATTATGTTTATTAAAAATTTAGAAAAATATTAAATTATTACGAATAAAATCGATTCAATTCGATTCCAAAAGTCCTATGCTGCTATCTAGTGGTAGCAAGAAGAACAGTGTTAATACTATTATCAGTATATATAGCTTATTGCGCTCACTGTAACTTTTTTCATTGTTATTTAGAGTCTTGAATGCTTTTCTTATACTGCTCTGTATGTTTAGAAATAAATTTGTCTATAATTTAAAAAAAAAATTCTGCGAACAATAATTTTAAAATAGCTTTCCGGTTCGTGGATTTTTCCATTTCGAACCGTGGAATTTTTGATATAGATATGCTAATTTATATCAAAATCAAAAGTAGTGTAAATTTATTTAGTAATAAATCAGCTGTAATAGCCAAAAGAGAATGATTAGCAAAAAATTTAGTAAAAAAAAAAAAAAAAAAAAAAAAAAAACATTGCGGTAGTCGCTGATTTCGGCGCCATCTTGAATTTTGTTCCTGCAACTTAACTGTAAATTTCATTCTTTACATCTGAAAATATGCGCGGATTTTAGGTGTTTGCGGATTTAAGGGAGTCTACTGTATTATTAGTTCAATATTATACCAACTTTGATTTTGGTCTAACATTTCTGCTTCAGTCAATTAATCAGAATAAGAATAAGTTAATCTCGATCATATTTATTAAAATCAAAAATTTTTTTGTTATTCTGTTGTACATCAGCTGTTTGTGAATAGCCAGCTTAGCAGGATGCAAAGTTCCCTTCGCTTCATGAGCCGCCAATATACAATACAAAAAAAAACTGCGAAAAATCGAGAAAATTTTACCAAAATCTCTGTTACAGTGCCACCTTCTGGCAGAATATTTCCAAATTGAAGGAGAAACTGCTGGCTATAGTCAAAAATATACACCACAAAATTGGTCCAATTCTATGCTTAACTTCATACACTTTTCAATAGTAAAATAATGAAAATAACACAAAATTCCGTATTATAGCGCCCCTTTCCAGCAGAATATTTTCAAATTGAAGAAGGACCTGCTGGCCATAGCCAAAAACATACCCCTGAAAAATTGGTTCAATTCTATACATAACTTCATACACTTTTCGATGGTACAAGAATGAAAGTGGCACAAAAATCGCTATTACAGCGCCCCCCCCCCCTTTCCAGTGGAATGTTTCCATATTGAAGGAGGGCCGCCTGGCTATAGCCAAAAACATTAGCAAAAGAATTGGTTCAATTCTATGCATAACTTCATTACGATGGCAAAAATCGCTATTATTGGAAATATCCCCATCCTGGCGGAATATTTCTTATTTAAGAAGAACCTGCTGGACATAGCCAAAAACAAATACAAAAAATTTTGTTCAATTATATGGACAACTTCATACACTTTTCGATGGTACAATAATGAAAAGGGCACAAAAATCGCGATTACCGTGCCCCCCCCCCCCCCCCCCTTCCAGTGGAATGTTTCCATATTGAAGGAGGCTATAGCCAAAAACATTCACAAAAAAATGGTTAAATTCTATGCATAACTTCATTCACTTTTCGATGGTACGATGGCGACATACGGACAGACAGACATTTTGTATAAACATGTTTTGGGATATTTGACCCCTAAAACATCTAAATCCGTCGAAAACCAGAAATCGAAAAAAATTCTATTACAATACTTTCTTCTAAAAATCCTGTTTAATTGTTTGTTTAGTTGCCTGTTTAATTGTTAAACTTAAAAGAAAGAAAGAAAATTAAAGTCATACTTTAATAAACAACTTCAAATTTTGTTTTACAATCTGAAAGTAAAGGTACAATTTTCTAAACGAAGTAAACGTAAATTCTTAAATTTATTATAAAGAGTTCAAATATCAATGTTAGGAAAGCTGGCAATTATTTAAACTTTTGAGAATTACCTTTTACTCATGAATAGTGAACTTACTTTCATATTTTACATTATAAACAAAATTGTTCGGCATTGTTTGGGGTCAAACGATTTCTGTTATCCTTATATATTAGCTTTGCTGCACTCTGCCGGATATCCGACAGAGAAGTCGGATATCCGGTGATTGTGATTCGGATATCCGACGGTATTTCGGATATTGAAAAATCAGCCGGATATGCCGGATATCGGATATTTGCCGGATATCCGTTGCATCCCTACTACCTTTCATAAAGGCCATTTATTTATGGTCTATAATTTTTAGCTATAGGCTCAATGTTAATTTTCCTCCATTAAAGAACCATTATTTCCCGTCCCCCTCCCTAAAAGACCACTTTACAACTTTTCAGTTGAAGAGTAAAATTACTTTCCTTTGCATGGGAAAGTCTTGAAATTCCATTTCTCATCAGAAAAAATGCTCAGCTAAGTCTACTTCCTTAGACCTGGTGAATCAAGGTTGTCTTCCCCCCGTTTAGGAGGAAAAAGCTGGTTCTTGTGCATTACAGTATTTAATGCTACTACGGTTATGGAGGGATAGTTGGTACTGGTGGGAGAAAGGTTATCGTCCAATTTCCTGGAATTGGCCGAGTAACAGACACCTGTAAAGTGGAGGAATTTTTCCAAGAGGAAGAGTGGGGGGTGGTCCAGATTTCAGTTTATCTCATTCCTGTTGCTTTTCTTTGAAAGATTGCCACTTGTTGTTCTCACCTCAGTTTTGTTTAACAGTGAAGGTTACAACACAGTGCATATTCGCATCGAAGTGCATATCGTGTTTTTCTTGCTGTGTACTTAGTATACCAATTTAGATGATGCCTAAGCGAACTGTGTTAACTTTGGAAGACAAAGTGAAAGTTTTAAGAGAACATGAAAATGGAACATCAGAGAGGAAATTGGCAGCACAGTTAGCAAAACTGAAATAAACAAGACATTGAAAAACAAAGATTTCCTGTTAAAAGAGTTTGAGGAATTCAAATCTTGAATCTTGCGGAATAAAAAGAAGTTAAAATTTAGTGAGCTTAACAAAGCTGTATTGCAGTGGTTTAAGTACACAAGGTAAAAAGAAATGTCATTGAATGGAACTTTGTTGAAAGAGAAAGCAATTCAAATTAGAGATGCAACGAATATTCGGCCGAAGCCGAATATTCGGCAGACAGGCCGAATATTCGGCTTCGGCCGAATATCAAGTCCATTATTCGGCCTTGGCCGAATAATACTGTAATAAATGTTTTTATATTTACACAGTATAACTTTTTAATTTGACAATTTATATTCATCATATATAATGAAAATTTTATTTGAAATTAACTAACACTTTTTTTTCGATCAACTTTCATACTCCGAATGGGTTTTTTATCTACCCATTTTTATATAAGAGGCTAATTTAGGAATCATGTTAAAAAAGTTTTATGCTGTATCAGTAAGTGCAAAAAGTATCTGTAATAAGCTAACATAATCTGTTAAATTCAAAATTAATCTATTCAAAATTGTTTTAATACAGCCGTACAAGCTAATTCAAAATTTTTTTTATCATAATGGGAAGTTTAACATTTAACCCTTGTTACATAAAAAAATATTTCTTTCAATAATATTTTGAATTATACCTATAAAGAACATAAATATATGATTGATTAGATATAGATGTATTATATGTATAAGATATTTAAGTCGTATATGTTGCAATACTTAAGGGTTTTTTTTTTTTTAGTAAAATACGCTTAAAAGTTAAATATAATTTAAGTGATTTGTCTGTTACTATTTCTTATTAAGTAATGAAAGAAATGTAAATACTAAATTCTTTTTTTCAAGAATAGCATTGTAATGCCTTAAACAATTAAAATGTTTTCAATAAACGTAGATTGTGATGCAGAAATAATAATAATTCAGCATTCTCAGGTGATAGTCTATTTCTTTTCTTTTTTTTTTCGTAAATGTTACCTGCTTCTGAAAATAATCTCTCACTATATATGGTACTTCCTGGTGAAGAAAGGTATTTTTTAGCTAATTGTGAAAGGTTTGGAAAGTCTTCCGAATTTTTCGCCCACCACTCCAAAGGACGCTGTTGTCTTTCTAGTAGTGGCTGGGAAAGAAAATTATTAATTTCTTTTACTTCTTCACATTGAGGAGCACTTTCTATAGAGGCTTCACTGCTGACAGCAAAGAAAAAAAAATAATAAAGATAATTAAAAATTTTGTTAATTGTGAGCTTTATAAAGTCTACAATGATTCCTTTCCACCATTTTAGAGGATATTCCTTTCACCCTTTCTATCGGTGGTTTTTCTTAAGATATTAAGATTCCTTATTTTTTATTTTATTTCATCTGAGAGCTGACACTTATGTTTCCTAGTACTTTAAAAATTTTGTCATTATTTTAAAATGTAACAACAACACACATAATATCTATTAAAATGTAACTAGACAGTATCTGATGAGGAACTTTTGCTAAGAATTTTTTTTTTTTTTTTTTTGGGGGGGGGGGGGGTCTGAATTATATTATTGAGGCAATTTTTTGGCCGAACATAGCCGAATATTTTTTCAGAGTAAAGTAATGCTTTAAAAAATTAAAAATTTGTATATAAATAATTTTTTTAAAGAAAACAATACATTTTAATTGTGAAATACACAAGAATTGTGCATACTATATTTTGTTTTTAGGCAGAAATAAGTTCATTATTCGGCGGCCGAATAGGCCGAATATTCGGCTGTAACTTGGCCGAATATTCGGTATTCGGTTATTCGGCCAAACCACTATTTGTTGCATCACTAATTCAAATTGCATAAGTTATAGGGGAAAAAGATTTTTGTGCAAGCAATGGGTGGCTGGAGAAGTTTTGTCACAGAAACAACATTGTTTACAAATCTATTTGCAAAGTTATAGGGGAAAAAGATTTTTGTGCAAGCAATGGGTGGCTGGAGAAGTTTTGTCACAGAAACAACATTGTTTACAAATCTATCTGCAGAGAATCGGCCAATGTAGACGAAGGGGTGTTAGTGGAGTAGAAATCTCGTCTTCCATTGATTCTCGCAGGATATTCATATTGTGACATTTATAATCTGGATGAGACTGGATTACTCTTCCGTGCTTTACCTACTAAACCTTTTATAAAGAAAACAGATGAAGCAAAAGGAGGGAAACAGGCTAAACAGCAACTTACAGTGACCTTTGTGGGAATGCCGCTGAAGAAAAAGAAAAAACAATCATAATATGGAAGTCTCAAGCGCCTCATTGCCTTAAAAATGTCGAAGTGACAAAAATAAGAATGATTTGGAAATCTAACAGAAAGACGCGGATGACATCCACCATTTTTGAAAATTGGTTACATGACTATGACAAAAAGATGACAAAACAGGGTAGAAACATTATCCTTATTTTGAATAACACTCCATGTCACTTGTTGTATGATGCAGAGCTGAAAAGTATGAAACTTCAATTTCCATTTCCTAACACTTAGATCTTTCAGAAAATACTGTCAAAGTTGGTGTTTTAAACCAAATCTCCAGTTGAGAGCAGAAAAATCAGTCAGCGAAGGGAGAAAACTTGCCACGTGATCAAAATCCCTTATAACCAGATATAGTTAATTTATTTATCAAGAAATGGGAAAATCATTTCTATTCTGAATAGCTTCCATAATCAGGTCTGTCAGTTTTACACATTTACGTTTATAAATTTTCTATATTGTGTCAGAAAGTTTTGCGCTTGTTGAGCAGTGAACTTAAGAACAGCCTTAATTCCTTTTACCTGATGTAATCTTACTAAGTAAAAAGCATTAGACCTTCTGAAATAATTATAATAATGTGCATACAATAACAGGGTGTCTACAAGAAATTATAAAAAAAAGTTCCCAGATTTTTCCATGATTTCCATTATTAACAATACACATAAGGTATTTTTTCGTGTATGTTGATTCCTC
The DNA here is from genome assembly GCA_963932465.1 of Maratus speciosus. Classification (NCBI taxonomy): domain Eukaryota; kingdom Metazoa; phylum Arthropoda; class Arachnida; order Araneae; family Salticidae; genus Maratus; species Maratus speciosus. Next base: position 311,116,862 of record OZ010797.1, read on the forward strand.
GTATAACATACTTATCCAACTTGCTAATATCTCATTTGGGCAAAAAAACAAGAGAAAAATATAAAAATGGCCTAATATTCATTAAGTATTGGTTGACAGTCTTATAAATCCAAGCTCAAATTATAGTCCAACAACTTCATACAGTGACCAATGTATACAGGGTGACCAAAAAATATCCAGTTCTAAGACTTATCTACATCTGATGGGATAACTAATTGGATTAAGCTGGCCACCTGGTCAAGTTATGCTAATACAGGCAAAGTTCTTTAATCCGCACAAGTTGGGACCAAAGGTTGTGCAGATTATGGAGTATTATGGTTTATATGTCATTTTCTTATTTCTGGGCAGTATTTTAATTCCATATTCAGTATAACATAAAAAGAAAAATAGGAAATATAACAATTAATTCACCTAATAATCTTTATAATAATTAATCTCAAAAAATGCATTTTTCAAATTCTTGTATTAAAAAATTGATTATATTAACTTTTATATTTAAAATTTTCAGATATTTCTTTTAAAAAATCCTTATTGGATCAAGAATTTGTAAATTTGTTTAATTGTTTACATTTATTAAGCAATGCGGATTATGGATCCTTGACTGTATATCATTTAATTTTTTAAAAAATGGGTAAACTGCCTTCAATATAAGCATAAGCACTACCTACAGAAAATGAGGATATCTGACCCCCTAATTTACGTTAAATATCAAAAACTCATACAATGTGCATCTTTTTAAAACTATTGGGAAAGACTAATCAGCATGTGAAAAAATGTGGTATATAAAATAGACAAATCAGTCTCGTTCGCAAGATGAAAATGCAAATATTTTCAAATATAGACAGATTTACCTGATTTTTGAGTACTTTTACAAAGTTCCCTGACATTTCCCTGATTTTCAGATTCTGTAGACACCCTGAATCTCGGAACCATGAGATTTGTCTGCTAGTCAGAAGTGTGAAATTATGAAATATTGAAAATGAAACTAACTTTCAAACTCAATTTTCTGGAAATCAGTCTTAAAATTTCGAACCATTTGTAACGACCAATTGCTTTTTTTGAGTTATTAAAAAAAAAAAACCATTCTTACCTGTGAACTTCAAGGTTTTAACTCCTGATTTCAAGTCATAATCATCTGCTTGAGATGCAGTGTCGTCGAAGGCTTGTTCTTCATTTTCTCCTGGCTTTAGGATGCAAATGATAGTCAAGGTGTCTGATAGCAGCACCTCCTCCTCCTCTAAAATCTCTGCGTCGTAGAAGTTAGTAAAACCAGACTTGTTCTTGATAAATGCATCATTATCTTCATATGCAACTAACGTGCCGTTAGAATTTTTTATGCTAAATGAATAGTTCACGTGACATGGCTGTTGAGCTTCATTAATGAGAAACACACTTAGGTCACCATACGGACGGAGACTAATATGCCAAGAGTTATTTTCGAAAATAAAAGAAGGGCTAACAAGAAATTTCTTAGGGTAAGGATAACGAGACAAATGGGAAAAATTGGGAATTTTCCACTGAAGTTGTCTTAAGTCGTTCCGTTCACTCAATTCACCGACAATTCTGCTTGGCATCATTCTGCTTGCTTTAGGTTGGGTACAGTTAAATGCTTGTTTCATCATCTCTTCATTTTCTCCCGGGTTTAAGATACAAACAATAGTCAAAATGTCGCATGGCAACAAAAACATTTCATCATAATATTCAGCATCATCATCATCCCTGAATAAAGAATCCGAGTCAAAGAAGCCAGTGAAACCAGATTTGTTCCAGACAGTTGCATTATTAGCACGGTATTCAACCAATGTGTCATTACAATCCTTTATGCTAAATGAATAGTTTATATTTCGTGGACTTTGAGTTTCGTTGATCAAAAACACACTTAGGTCACCATATGGACGGAGACTAATGTGCCAAGAGGTATTTTCGAAGGTAAAAGTTGGGCTAATAATAAATTCTTCAGGGTAAGGATATTGGCGGCACCAGTGGGAAAAATTAGGAATTTCCCACTCGAGATATTTTAGGAAGTTTGGTTCACTCAATTCACCGGAAATCCAACTTGATGTCATTCTGATAGCTCTTATTATTGTATGGTGATTCTTCTTCAGATTAAAAGGTGTTATCTGAAATGCAAAAGTATTTCTAAGGATTATGAAAAATAAAAAATAAACTCAGAATACTAAAACACAATCACACATATGGGGCATTCTCACAATCTTTTGACTTTCAGGAATAAAATTCTGGTGAAATTAAACTTGCTGAAATAACATTTTAATCTGATAGATCAGGGTTGGCGAACCTATGGCACGCATGCCAGAGTTGGCACGTAAGACAATTTCCCTGGCACGCGAAAAAATAAATTTATAATCATTATACAAATAACACATTCTTTTCTTCTATTATAATCAATAAAATTTTGTTCCACATAATATCACTAAAAATTCAACTATTTTTGCATGATTAACACATCAAAAGAATTTTCTTTTCCTGTTATGTTATGCAGGGTTTTTAACAAGTATTTTGCCTTTCTATACGAATTTATAAAGTTGCATTTTTCAGACTAATTTTGTTAGACAGTCACTGCAATAAGATGGAAAATGAATCTATGCATATTTATAAAACTACCAAAATATGAATCAGTTATAAAGAAATCCCCATCGAACGTCAGCAAAAATGTCATCAATAAGTTATTGATACATTGTTAAATGCAACTTGGATAATTATAACCAGATGTTGCATTAATAATAAAGTCAAAAATAACTAAAATAAAATTTTTTATCTTTATTTCATTGTTACAGTATGGACTACTAAATAAATCATATTTATGAGTTAAAATTTAATTAGCTTAATAGCTTATCCAAAATACAGAGATATCGCATTTTAATTTTTAATATTTATTTTAATTATTAATAATTAATGCATGAAAGCAACTGATTTTTTAACTAGTGTTTTGTATAAACATCGCACAGTACAAAATCATTTTATGTCAAAGTTTGGCACGTTACATTGTTGGTAGATATTGTTTGTGAAATTTTGGCACGTGCACACAAAAAGGTTCGCCGACCCTGTGATAGATGAATGCCTTAATGATTCAAAATAAAGAAAAAATGGTCAGCAGCGAAATTTTTTTTATTTAATTGAGGTTTAAGTTAAACTTGCGAGTTTAATTTTCCGTAACATTTTATCCCTAAAACTTTTTATTTTCTTCTACATTTTTACTTATAAGGAATTTGCATAGTACCCACGGGACATTCAAATAAGAAATAATAACAATGTAGTACTTTTAGTAGAAAATTTTGGCATAACATTGTCTTAAAGGGGTGTTAAAGGGACAGTAAGGTAAAAAAGGGGAAGGTATAGGAAAAAAGGGACAGTAAGGGGAAAAAAAGGGGATGGTGAGGATGGGACGGTAATGAAAATTACCACCTATTTTTAGGCAAATCATGTTAAGACTAAGTGAGAGCCACAACGTTCATTGATTTTAAGAAAGTTATTTACATTGGATTAAATTTAAAAAATAATTTAATTTACCTCGAAAAGTGCAGGAATAAACCTTGGGGACGGTAAGACTACCAATAAAGCCACAATACTTGAAATTGATATTTAAATGCTGCAGTAAATTTCCTGTCAAAGAATTTTAGACATTCTTCCTGTAGCATACTTCTGCATGAGAAAAAAGTTGAAAAAAATTCTGTTGCTGTTTCGGAAGTGATTTTCTGTATAATTTTAGAAGAGGGACAGTAAGGAATCTAAAACCCAGAGACAGAGTTAAAAAAATAATAACAACCGTAAAAATGTGTGTAGGTTAATTTTTTGCTCCATATTTATATAAAACAATAGTCCCAGTTTCAGAAAAAATTACATTGAATTACTTTTATTGAAACAGTTTTATACAGACAGCTCCAAACTAGGGATGCAACGAATAATGATTTGGCCGAATAGCCAAATACTGAATATTAGGTGGCTGAATACTGACTTTATTATTTTTTTTTTCAATTTTAAAATCAAAAATTAAATTAAGGACTAATTGAAATTAATTTTTTGTTTGAGTGTTCAAAAATCATAACAGCTGAATGTATTTTTTGTGATATTTTAAATACTTTGAAGCCAATAAGGTAACATATGACTTTCGAAAATGTAAATAATAATTTAATTCATAGTTTTTTATTTAATCCATAGATAGTTCTAGTAATTTATATATATTTTATCTAAAATAAAAACTCTTTACCTCTGTAAAAATGAAACTTTTTTTATTTTAGTAAAATCATTTCACATCCCAAAAAATAAGAACTTGCATGTGTCCTCTGTCTTTTTATATCCTTTCTCATTCAACTCAAACTTAGTAAATTTACATTCTGTATGTAAAGAAAACAGGGTTGCCGGCTTTTAGCCAGGCCAAAAAAAGCCGGGCGGCTTTTTTTGGCAGTTAATTCATTTCGTTTTACAGTTAATTCATTTGAAATTTGGATCAATTAATTTTTAATACACTTTTATAGATTTCTATTAAATTTTGTCAAATAAATAAGTCTTTAACTTCTAGAAGGCAACTGTGTGAAGGCATTATGTCTGAAAAAAAAAAAAAAAAAAAAAAAAAAAAATTATAATCATTGAAAGGAATATAAGGTTAGGTTCCAAACTGATGTTTTGAAATGCTATATTACATAGCTCCAGACATTTTTAAAAGATTATATTTAATTAATGACAAAATGTAGCACATTAAAATGGAAATACTCTTATATGTCCATATGGAGAGATTAAGTTATAAATATTAAAAGAGAAATTAGTAAGGATATAATATTTGAGAGAGTAGTACATAAGTTTATAAAAAGTAGAGCATTTAAACAAGATAAAAAAAATTATCTAAATGAAATTTTGAAAAGTTTGTTGCTAAGCATATTCATGCTATTCATAATGTTTTTAATAGTGAGAATTGGTGTCTTTATTAATATGACTACACATAATTTTAAATGTTTACCCAGGGTTCGTTGATATATATCATGATATATATCTTGATATATATCCGATATTTATTTTTAAAATATCAAGATTTTTGATATTTTCAAATTCTTTACATTTATTTTCAAAATATCAAGATGCTTGATAGTTTGTATATTGATATTTATTTTCAAAATATCACCGTGCAAGGTAATTTTGATATTTTTCACATTCAAACCAAGTGTAAATGAAATTTTCACCTGTTATTGACTGTGTCATTCTGTAGATAATGAACTTTTGCCTCTGGCAGTGACTTTTTTAGGAAAAGAAGAAAACGAATCTTTTCCAAGCTTTATGTTTCAAACTTTTATTTTTAAATGTAGAACTGATAATTATATTAGACAGTCAATTCAGAACAGCCATTGAAATATAAAATGTAATTTTGATAATCATTTATATACAGCCAGGGTTCGTTGATATATATCAATGGATATATATCCAATATTTATTTTCAAAATATCAAGATCTTTGATATTTTCATATTACTTGATATTTATTTTCAATATATCAAGATGTTTCATATTTTCTGCATTTGATATTTATTTTCAAAATATGAATGTGCGCAAGATATTTTTGATATTTTCAGTCGTAATCTGTAATATTTCAGTGTAAATGAAATAATTTTTCAACTGTTATTGACTGTGAATCTGTAGATAAAGAACTTGTCTCTTCTGGATGTGACTTTTTTAGCCAAAAAAGAAAACAAATATATTTTTCAAACTTTAGATTTGAAGCATTTTTTTTTTAATGTTGAACTAATAATTATGTGGGACATAATTAATTCAGAACAACCATTGAAAGATAAACTAATTTAAATAAGCAATTATATACATCTTCATTAGAAAGAATCTTTTTTCAAGTTTTGGTTCAGTTAAGTTTGAACTATACAGCATGTTAGGAAATATGAAATAAAACATTTTATACTTACATTTATATTAAAATTTTTCAATTAAAAAAACTTTTTTGTATTTAAAATTTTGTTTTGAAAATATCTGATTTTTTTATACTTGGTCTTGATACTGAATCCTATAGTTAGTTTTTTATAAGTGTATAAAACAAATTGTTACTGTTTTCAATTATTTCATCTTCAATTTTGTTCTAAGAGAAAAAAAAAAAAAAAAAAAATGCATTTTTATATTATTCTTTGATTAAGTTTTCATGTTAAGTGCAATATGTTTTAGTTTCTAATCTATATTATGGTCAAAAACAGCATTATCAGCAGTAAGTTGGCTGCTTTGAAAATATCGGATATATACCGAAAATATCGGATATATATCAAAATATCGGATATTTTTGATATTTTCGAAAATATCATGATATTTACGAACCCTGTGTTTACCAGAAATAAAATAAGACTTGTATATTAATAGCTCTTAAAATTAAGTAATAAAACATGTAAATAAGTAACCGTTGTCCTCTTTAATTTTATAAAGTAGTAAAAATGAAAAAATTGGCAGTTAGTATGACCCTTTTAAAAATTAGCTGACATATTTGCAATTCTGACTACAAATCACTAGCAAAACCATCTAAGTTTTATTTCAGTATTAATGTCCTCATTATTGAGAAATTGGGTTACTTATTAAACTCTAAATCAATTAAATGTCATTAAAACTAATTATAAACCCTTTAAAATGTGTAGTGTATCGTTACAATGCTTCATTGTATAAAAGCCAATTTTGGCCAAAAAAAGCCAGTAAAACCAATAAAAGCCACTGGCCTGGCTTTTTTTAATTTTAGCTGGCTTTTTTGCAACCCTGTATATAAGTCTTTGTAAAACTTCTAGAAGGCAACTGTGAAGGCAATTATGTGTGGAAAAAAAAATTATAAATATTGAAAAGAATATAAGTTCCAAATAAGACAATATAAGACTCCAATTGAAATTACATATTATATAGCTACACATATACTACACATTTTAAAGATTATATCTAATTAATGACAAAATGTAGCACAAGCACACCATGGAAATTCTGGAAATATTCTTATGTGCCCATATGGAGAGATAAAGTTATAAATGTTAAAAGAGAAATTAGAAAGGATATAATATTTGAGGAGAGTTTGGTACATAAGTGTATAAAAAATGGAGCATTTAAACAAGAAAAAAATAAATTCTCTATAAATAAAATTTTGAAAAGCTTGTTGCTAAGCATATTCATGCATATGCTATTCATAATGTTTTTAGTAGTGAGAAATGGTATTTTTACTATATGACTATGTACTTATAATTTTAAATGTTTACTACAAATAAAATAAGACTTGTATATGAATAGGTCTTAAAATTAAGTAATAAAACATGTAACTAAATAACCATTGTCCTCTTTAATTTTATAAAGCAGTAAAAATTGGGGGGGGGGGGGGGGGGAGATAAAGGTCAGTGTAAACCAGATAAAGCAGCTGGTATAGCCCTTTTAAAATTTAGCTGAGATACTTGCTATTTGGACTACAAATCACCAGCAAAACCAGTTTTATTCTAGTATTAATGTCTTTACAATTGAGAAATTGGGTTACTTATTAAACTCTAAATCAATTTAATGTCTTTAAAACTAATTAAAAACTTTTTTTTTAAATGTAGTTTATAATTACAGTGCTTCGTTGTATAAAAGCCAGTTATGGCCAATTTTGGCCAAAAAAGCCGGTTAAAACCAATAAAAGCCACCGGCGTGGCTTTTTTAAATTTTAGCCGGCTTTTTTTGCAACCCTGAAAGAAAAAGGTTGTTTTCTTAAAATATAATTATTCATTCCATAAAAATATAATTATTCTTTTCTGCTACCAAGATACACTTTTCTCTTTTCTTTCTCTCAAAAGTAACAAGCCCCTCATAATCAGGGTTTGCAAAAACCTGAAACCCAACCCACATGGGCTTTTCGGGGGGGTTCAAAAGTATAATATATGCGATATTGCATTATTTATATATTATACAGCAATAAGCTCTAAAAATTCAGCTTGAGTGTTTTCAAAAACTACCCGGTGAATTTTTTTTCGGATTGTATCAATCGATAGAGAATATTCCCGCGATGGTTTATGTGTCAAATATACAGGGATAACTATGATTTTGGGTAATAAATTTCGTATTTTATTGATATTTTCAGCGAAAGGGTTGCCAGTGATTATATTTTGGCGATATTATCGTTGGTAAAAGAATGGAAAGGGCTATATCAGTTAGAAAATAATGTAAACATCTCGCAAAATAAAAGAAAAAAACTTATTTTTTAATTAAAAAAAGGAACAAACAAAAATCCTTTTAATGAGAGAAAATTAAATAACGAAAATAATTAATTTAAGCATGAAATAAATGTTCGTAATGCTTAAAATGGAATTCAATATGAAATATTTCAATAGATACAACATTTGGCAATTTATCACTTGGACCAGGTTAAGAAAAATGTGTAGGGGAGAGTGGTAATGAATGGGCCATTAACAAAATATGAAAAAGTATTTGCATAAGATTATTTTAGATGCCACCAATAGATGAAGCTATTTGTTCTACCAAACTCATCCAATTTTCAATTGTTTGGGAGAAGCCATTTTCTCACTAGTGTAGGATGGTCAAGAATTTGATTGAAAAGTAAATTTTTTCCCTTTTCAGTAAAATAAATAAGCTAAAAACTATCTATTATTTCTTGGCAGATATGTGTATTAGCAAGTCTTTGCATATCTGTAAACTAATTTTAGGATGTATTTAGATGTTATTTGAATTTAATGTATTAAAAAAACCTGAATATATTCCAGAAGTATAGGTGGGGCTGTATGGGCCACTATATCATGGTCATGAATGGGCCACCTTTGCCCTGATGACGAAAATATGGTTTTTCTTTCTTTTTTTCTGATTTTCTCTTTAATATGAAACATGACTGTAATGGATTTAGATTAAATTATTGTCTAGTTAGAATAGGTTCATAGTGATGTCTAAAAAATAATTTGCACATTTTCAACCTAAGAAATATCAGTTATTTATTAGAAACATAAGTTAAATTGTATAAATGATTAAGGTGAACTGTCCAGTTGTGGACCACACCTATCAGTATTTTTCTACTTGATATAAGACTAGAATAATTGTTTATATTCTGAATCTGATGGGTAGAATAAATAATACCAGAAATTTACACTAAATAGTCAATTAATAGGCAGTTCCAACCCTGTTACAACCATGTCGTTTAATATTAATTTTGAAAAATATAAATTTTGCTAAATCATAATGTGTATTATCTATTATTTTTATGTATATTTCATGTTCTTTCTTATCCCGGTAGCAGAAAGTTCCTGACGGGTGACGTGCGTCGCAGATTTTCTTTTCCCTTTTGCAGATTTTTTTCCCATTGGATCTTTTTCCAACTTTATATTATGTTTAGTTCTTTATTATTTATTACTAAAACTTAAGATTATTATTAATAAAAATGAGTAAAATGCTTAAAAACATTAAAAGTAAATGATTAATTAGTTAAAGGTTCATTTGTAACATTTTGCCTGCAGATTATTTTCAGTCCCTGAAAGATCTGTCGCAGACACTTGGAGAATTTTTTGCTATTGGGTTTCTTATAATCTCATTATTTAGTCATTTTTCTGCTACAATTATGTGATTTAATAATATAACTTTTGATGTTCATAAATTTTGATAGGCATTGTGTGTTACTTACTATTTCAGTATGCTTTGATCATATCATGTCAAGTACCATTCATTTTGTCATATTTGGTGAATAAAAGTTTAATTTCACATTTTTTCATTGAATTGATTTAGTGGCCCATTCAGTCCCATGGGTGGGGATGAATGGGCCAAATTTCTATATTTTTATTTTCTATTATCATTCATTATAGACATTTTCTAATCCAATTTTTATGACTTTTTTATATAACCAAATAAGTAAAGTAACTGAAGAGCCAATTCTGAGCCAAAAAAGTTATTAGAAAATATTATAAAAATTAAAAACCAAAAATTGGCCCATTCATTACCACTCTCCCCTACTACTTGATTATCCTTATCCAGTCGATTAATTTCTCCAAATTATATAAATTGTTAAACTATTTTCCAAATTATACACATGGAAGAATGTTGCCACTCATTATTTTCAGAAGCAGGTAACATTTATGCAAAAAAAAAAAAAAAAAAATAGACTATCACCTGAGAATGCTGAATTATTATTTCTGCATAACAATCTACGTTTATTGAAAACATTTTAACTGTTTTTTAAGGCAAATATAAGCATTACAATGCTATTCTTGAAAAAATATGTAAAACGCAAATGCATACTAATTAAAAGAATTTAGTACTTACTTTAGTACTTTAATTATTTAATAAGAAATAGTAACAGACTTAAAAAAATCACTTAAATTATATTTAACTTTTAAGCGTATTTTACTAAAAAAAAAAAAAAAAAAAAACCTAAGTATTGCAACATATACGACTTAAATATCTTATACATATAATACATCTATATCTAATCAATCATAAATTTATGTTCTTGATAGGTATAATTCAAAATAGTATTGAAAGGAATATTTTTTTATGTAACAAGGGATAAATGTTAAACTTCCCGTTATGATAAAATAATTTGAATTTGCTTGTACAGTTCTATTAAGACAATTTTGAATAGATTAATTTTAAATTTAACAGATTATGTTAGCTTATTACAGATACTTTTTGTACTTACTGATACAGCATAAATTTTTTTAACATGATTCCTAAATTAGCCTCTTATATAAAAATGGGTAGATAAAATCCATTCGGGGTATGAAAGCTAATGGGAAAAAAAGTGTTAGTTAATTTCAAATAAAATTTTCATTATACATGATGAATATAAATTGTCAAATTAAAAAGTTATACTGTGTAAATATAAAAACATTTATTACAGTATTATTCAGCCAAGGCCAAATATTTGTTGCATCTCTACTCCATACTTAAAAAATCAGCATCAGGGACACGGGACGGTATGGAATTTTGTGGTATATTTGGATCCCAACATCGTCCAAAACTCATTTCGTTAATATTGTTATGCAGTCATGCAATGGGATGTTCCCCAGTATATGGAAATAAAAAAAGAAACACAAGAATATGTACTAAAATAAAAATTATTATTCAGGGACAAAAGTCAAAAGATTGTGAGGCTGCCCCATATAGAGAACAAAATTATTATTTGTACACATCCTAATATTTATTATTATTAACCCAGTGGTTAATTTGCATTGGAGCTCAGCTCCAGTACTTCTTTGGTTTTGGCGAATATTTAAAATTTTGACGAGCTTACTAGTGCATCGTTCTGTCTTTTTCAGGAGTTCAAGAGTCATGTAAAGACTTCAGACTGTTTTCCAATATTCTACATGGAAAAACCCTCATAGCAATACAAGATCACTAGGTATAGAAAAGCCCATGTATTCCTAAAATAAACTCGAGTTTTAGGCTAAGTTCCAACTTTTGCCGGTAAGATGAGAAGAAACAGTTCGATCACAATTCATCATAGGAAAGTGACACATGGCGACAACTAGGATAAAGCAAGGACCACCTGGGGTTTGCTTTCATGTGCCGAGAAGTGAAACTAGACAACATTTTTCCCACGCCGGACTTGGACCACAGAGTGTCGTGTGCAGATTGTAGGATGGGCCTAGTTTAACCATTCAGAGCACAGCCATCAAATGATTTTGCCAGTGGCTTGAAAAACTCTGTATTGTTTTCCTGAAGAAATAATTGAGGATACATACGAGATACTTAATAAGATAGGTTAGTTAAGTTCTAAACTCAAATAGGGTTTAATCTAGAGCTAGCTAAATAGTCAAAAAGCTTAACTGGAAGTGCTTTTTGCCCCCAAAGACTATTAGTGAATTAGCCAAATAGCGACAGCCAAAGAAATATGCTATATCATTCCCATTTTGTTGTACCTACTGCATTTCGTAAACCTGCTGCCGTTGCACAAAAACAAAAAAAATCTCATATTGCATCCGCGCTGCAGCAACACTTCAAAATTTGTGTTGTGCTCTCTATGCAAGCATTTTCAAACAGTGTGATGTCATTTGCATCAGACACGACTCCAGCATATGGTGAAAATGAAAATCGCAGATTGTATAAGCATGGGATATGATGTGCACTGGCTTTGAATCATCAATGTGCCAGATGCATGTCATATAAACTTTTTAGACTTGAATTTATGCGGGTTCTGGCTACAATGTCTAAAGAAATTAAACTAGCTTATTGTATTATTTTTTTCATAAAAATGACATTACTGGCATGTTTCCCAATGTGGCTTCTTTGTATGAATTTGTAGCATCACTTTTGTTGTCTACAGCAGATTGTGAAGGGGGATTCAGTCTCATGAATAACAAAAACTGACTTGAGAAACAAACTGACAATCAAGAATTTAAGAAACTTAATGATGATTAATTTGGAAGGGGAATTCTGAAAAGAATTTCCATTTAAAAAAAGCATTTGCTGTGTGGTATACAGTCAAATCTTGAAGGGTCAATCTTACAGAGTGATGTAGGGGAGAGGGGGCACATGTGAACATTCCATATTTCACTCAGTTAATTTGAAATAAAAAAATTCAAAAAATTACCAATTGATGGTAGTACTGGTACCATCTTTTGGCTGAATTTTCAGAACGATAGGCCATTTTGATTTCTGGTAGTTGTAATTTGTTTGTTTTAGAACGTGTGAAGTAAAAAAATCTTCTAAGTTATTGAAGTAAAAATTCATTCAAGACATTTCTTAAGGGTGTATTCGAAAAAATATTTTTCCACCCTCAACAGCTCGAAATTTTCTGAGACATTTTCAGACTCATTTTTAAAAGTAAAAGCATGAAACTTGCTGGGGTGATTTCTGAAGACATGTTTAACATGCCGTGTGATTTCATTTTCAGCTGAATTAAATAGAATTTGATTTTTAAACAATTATTTTCTCAGTATGACCATTTTTTTCATCCCCAGATCGCCCGTTTCGAAAAATTCGGTTCAAAACGCCAACTTTGACAGCGTTTTTTACAGTATTTATCAAAAAATTAAGAAGCACGGCACATTATATAGTTTCTAAATAAGAGAATTTCCTAGTTTGATGCGTTTGAGAGCAGGGGCGGATTTACGAAGTGAGGGCCCCCTCTCACTGGAACTTTTTGGGGCCCTTCCATCTTGAAAAATTGGGTATATTTATAATCTATACTACTAATAAAAGAAAATTTCGCTCTCTGTGTTGTATTCGCGATGGCTCGCGAAATCTATCGCACGTACAAAGCGGAAACTTTTTGTGAGGGTAGTCCAAGGCCTCTCCTGATACATCTGAGATTCATAATTCTAAAATATCGACTTAGAAGCTGAGTTATTCATTAACAAGCGCAACGCACTTTCATTAAAAACTCATCTCGGTCAACGAGAGGGAAAAAGGAAGCGTTATTTACGCATCATGAGAAAATTAAACATCGAAAAGAAGGAACTCCGGGGGGGGGGGGGATATTTTGCCATATTAACTTACATCAGCCAAACCGTTTACTAAAGTTAAAAACGGAAGACATAATCTAAAATATCGTACCCTTACGTCTCAAATCCCGTAATCAATTAAATTAAAAAAAAAAAAAAAACGTTTTGAAAAGAAAATTCAAAGAGGGTCGTTATTCTAAAAAAAGTTTTTCTCACTTATGGCAACGCATCTCCAGAGTGCAATTTTAGATGTACCGTCAAACCAAAAATATATTCTTAAAGGTAAAAGTTTCTTCAAAATCGATGATGCAGTCGGTTTTTAAAAATATGAATTTTAACCCTTTTAAATAACCGGCGAACTCGGGTCACTTCGCGCTTCACGTAGATGATATTTATTGTACGCTAAAAGTAACTAAACATCCGTATGTACTTTAACACAGTCTTTTTAGAAAATCTCAATGGGTTAGATTTAGATCACTTATAAAAATTATGAAAAGTTCGGACGGGTAGAAATGTTTTTTTGTACCAAATGAAATGGTGTGAAAATTTCGGCGAAATCTGTAGAAACTTTAGTGTTTCGTCGCGGTTTCGCCCCTCCAGGACGCAAATTTAGAGGTACCGACGAAGCAAAAATAATTTCTTAAAGCTGAAACCTTTTTCTAACCGGTAATGTAATCGATAAAAAGTTCGACGAAATCAGTAAAAACCTGAGTGTTTCGTCACGGCTTCGCCCTCTTTTGTTAAGCATAGACTTCAAAAATCAAATTACACTGAAAATAAAATACCAAACAGCATGTTCTTTTAATTCAATATTTTTCATTTAAAAATATAAATTCAGACAAAATGGAGTTAAAGATATAAAATCATACAAATTAGAGGTTCATTTAAGAGTCATTCATCACGGGGTCTGGCAATGCCGGGCGGGTCAGCTAGTTTAAAAATAACTGCTATTAAAAACTTAATTACAATAATTACTAACAAATAAATTAAAATGTACTCAAATCGTTAAGGATTAATTGCATGAAATTCATTTCATATTCAAATTACATCAGATTATTTTACATGAACTTAGATACTGTGAAAGATAAATGTGCTAAAATTATGTATCTTATTTTCCTTTCAATTTTTTAAGAACATAAAATGATAATCCAAACCAAAATGAATCAGAAACTAAGGAGACAATATTTTCGCATCTGCTGAGTTATAACTCAAAATCTCTTTTCGCTGCTTTTCGTTTTTGGCTCATTTATTTCATGAAATAAGATATAAATGTATGGGGTTTTAATGCATGGGGCTGCAGCGACCTGCACTGCATGCCGTTATCTTGCTTGCAGTTTTAATTTCATGTTTTAATAAAACAATTTCAGAAATCAAATAAATTCATCAATTATAACCAAACTAAATTATATTTTTGTCCTTTTCGTTACACAGCTGGGCTCAAAGAATGGCAAATTCTTTATGGATATAAAAATAATTCGAGTTGTTTTATAACCATCTGCACTGCATATTTATATAAATACTAGGAGGCTCTGCCTCAATGCAAACATATAGTAGTCACGTGTAAATAAATTTTAATTGAAATGAAATATTATTCTTTGCGCTGTTTTTAAAATTGGCAGCAATATAAAATAGTAACCTTTTCTAAAATATGAAGAAATATTTCTTGAAATGAGGAAAATTTTAAAGTAAATAAAAAAATATTATTTACTTAATCGTATTATTATTATTATTTAATGAATTATTTTTTCAAATTTTCCTGAAAAATATAATTTAATCACAATATTGCCTTCAATTTCGATTAAAATAAAAGATAATTTCAATTTCAATTTGAGAATGACGAAAAAGAAAATAAATCTAATAATCCTTACATTTTTTCCTTTCCTCTCCTTTTTCCAGAAAAATGGAGCCATTTAGTTGCCATCATTACAAAAATCTTGTTACAATTAGGGGAAAAAAATTAATACCTCAAAAACTAAATCAAATTTAAAAATTTTAATACCGTTTTTGACATATGCTGATCGATACGGACAATTGGTGCTAATTTCACCGCCAAAGGTTCCACATTTTAGGAATAATAGCTGTGAAACAGAATCAGTCGTTTCATAAATTCGTTTCATTAGGATTTTATATATATATATGGTAAATATTTTTTAAACGCTAATTTAATTAACTAAGCTGCATGTAGGTTTGTAATTGCGTGTGTCTTAATAACGAGTGCAATAAAAAATGGCCCCAAAAATGTAAAAGTGGCATTTTCACAATTGCGATTAGCAAAACATCTGCTAAAATGAAAAAAAATTCATTTTGGGGAAAACTATGGTGGACATTGCTTTGACACTCATGATATATTTGACTGTCGTGTGTCCTTTTTGATCTAGATGTGGAGAATTTTATGAGAGAGAAAAAGTTACTTAAGCACTTTAAGATGCAATAATAAAACTTGTGCAATAATAAAATATTGATTACTATCTAACCCGTCCAGCGATGCCCGAGCCCGTTATAATAACCTTAAACAAAATTCGAGTTTGTATGATTTTATATCTTCGAAAATTCGGTGCCCCAATGCCTTCGGCAACGTCGAGTGTCTTCCCAACAACCTTCTTTCCAGTGGCGTAGCCAGGGTGGGTGTAGAAATGCTCTGGATACCAGTGATTTTGTAAAGTTCAATTCGCCTTATCTAATCGGAGAATTTTCTGCTATTAATCAAGACGAAAAAACTTTAAAATATTACTGGTATCCAAAGCATTTGGATCCCCTCCCTGGCTACGCCAATGCCTCTTTCTGAACGAACCTTTGACCTGGATTGCCGCTGTCTGAAGCAGCGTATACCCGAAGTGCTCCGCACGTGCCGAAGGCAATCGAAAACCAAGTTGAATGACCCAAACCCCATAGTTATCGGGCCCATAGAATCTAAGATTAGAATGCTCCCCCCCCCCTAGCGGTAGATAATGGAACTAAAATCTGTATAACAATTCTAAGCTAAATTGAATGAACCAATTTTCAATGGAATCGAGTCATAGAAACCGAGAAAAGAATGCGCCGTTAACGTTCGAAAATGGTGGTAACAAATGTCCAAGATAAACTTTCATAATGCAGAAAGTAGCTTAATTATAATCTCAGTTGAATGAACCAATTACTATTGAAATCGGGCCGATTAAACCCGAGGAAAGAATGTGCGCCCAAACGGTGGAAGGTGCCCCCTCCATCTATAAATTTATCAGATTCCCTTTAATATTAACCCAATATTTAATTTACGGATGAATTGTTTTCACCTCTCTAAAGATAACCACTTACCTTTAACAGTAGCATTATTGTTAATTTACGACTGTAGTGAGTAAACGTAAGTTGATTCCGAACAAAAAATTGTTCGAAAAAGTTGGTAGCAAGGATATAAGGAAATTTTTTAGTAGTTTATAAAGTGGCAGGAGGACCCTAGAACTATGTTAAAAAAAAATTGCCAGAGAATCGGATCATTTTTAAAGAAGCTGCCCCAAGGGCCTCAAGAAGGCGATTAATATTCAAGATTGGTGGAAGCTGAAGACTAAGAATTTATTTTTTGTTGTTTTTTTTTTTGTTCATGGAGTAGCTGAAGGACATAACAAGTTGTTAAAAAAGAAAAAGCTAGTGAATCGGACTATTTTTAAGGGAGTTATAATAGGGGAATCGAAAGGTGTCAAGGTGATAGTTGAGAGTAGGTTCCTAAGATAAAAACATGCTAAAAGGTGCGAGTATTTAGCTCTTTATATCTCCAATTAGTCGAAATTAAACATAATGTACAAATTAATTATTAGAATAAAATTTTAAATAAATGAGCAAAAAAAATTAGGGCAATAAAAAGGGCCTTAAGGTCCCAATAAAAAAAAATGAGGGGTAGCTGGAAATCCTAAAAAAGTTGTTAGAAAAAAAACTAGTGAATCAAATCATTTTTAAGGGCGTGATAATAGGGAGACCTAAGGGTTCCAACTGATAGTTGAGAGCAGGGCCCTGAGATAAAAATATGTTAAAAGGTTCTAGTACCTACCACTTTAGATCTTTAATTAGTCGAAATTACGCTTAGGGTATAAATTAATCATTTTAATAAAATTTTAAAGAAATGTGCAAAAAATGGGGAGGAGGATGCTTTAAAAAGGGCCCTAGTGCTCCAATAAAAATATGAGGGTGTTGACCCGCGGACAGGAGTCCAAGACTCAATTTTAAATTTATGCATTGAAAGAATGACAATTAGTAGGTGAAAAATGCGTGGGCGCACAAAAAGTTCAAGGGACTCCGGACCGGACCCCAGGGAACCAGGCTTAACTTGAATGTAGAAATGGGGGAATAACTAAATGGAAAAATTCCCTCAAAACAAAGATCGGATTAAAGGGGGACAATTTATTAAAGCCACAAAAACTTTAAGGGACCCTGTACCACGTCCCAGGGGACCACAATCTTAACTCAAATGTAGTTGGGTATAAGAAAATTTTTTAGTAGTTTATAAAGTACCCAGATGACCCAAGAACTATGTAAAAGAAAATTGCAAGAGAATTGGAATAATTTTAAAGAAGGCGCAGCAAGGGCCCCAAGAAAGCCCTTAATATTCAAAATTGATGGTAGCTGAAATCTGAGAAATTTTTTTCTAGTTCATTTAGTAATTGGAGGACCTAAGAAGTTGTTAGGAAAAAAAAAGCTAGTGAATAGGAAGCATAATAGGAGATGCAAAAGAGACCAACTGATAATTCAGAGTAGGGCTCATAAATGAAAACATGTTAAAAGGCCCTAGTACTTTGCGCTTTAGATCTATAGTTAGACGAAATTAAGCATAGGGTAGGAATTATTAGAATAAAATTTTAAAGAAATACGCAAAAATGGGGGAAATGCATTGAAAAGGACCTTAGGGCCCCAATAAAAATATGAGAGTGTTGGCCCCGGGGACAGGAATCCAAGAATCAAATTTAAAGTTATGTATTGAGAGGGCGACACAATTAGGGAGTGAAAAAGGCATGGTAGACAAAAAGATCAAGGGCCTCTGGCCCGGGTCCTAGGGGGTCACGGTCTTAACTGGAATGTAGGATCTAGGGAATTACTAAATTGTAAAAGGGCACTAAAAACGAATATTGGATTAAAAAGGGCAAGTTATTAACAATTTAGTGCACAAAAACTTCCAGGAGCCTGTATCAGACCCTAGGGAGACAGGATCTTAACTGAAACGTAGAAATTGGGATAACTAAATGGCGAAATACCCCCCCCCCCCCTCCAAAACGAAGAAAATTGCATAAAAAAGAGGCAAGTTATTAAAAATTTAGGGCATAAAAACTTGAAGGGCTCAGGGGCCCCGGGTCATAAAATATTAAAAATCTTACCCTCAGGTGCATCAGGAACTGGCTTAGACTATCCTCAGCCAAATGTTCGGACTTCTACGTGCGGTAGATTTTGCTATCCATCGCACACAAACACACACACACAGACAGACAGACAGAGCGAAAATTTGTTCTATTAGTACAGATAATCAGTAACAAAGTAAAAATTCACTTAAAATATCAGCTTTATAAACACTGGATACCAAGTGTGGGGCCCCCAAAATCAGGGGCCTCAAGTTGACGGCCCATGATTTAATTAGTCCCTCAATCTGTATAATTAAATCGTCATGGAAAATCTAATAGTGCTCTTTTAGGCTCAGACCCGTTTCCTTTGAATCTCACCCTATCCGTTTACAAACGATCATAGTCCTGATAATTTATAAAGGAAAAAAAACCAAAAGATAAGGGAAAACTAAAACATTTCTGGTAAAATGATAGAAAAAATTATATTTATTACATGAAAATGATATTGTAATATTAGCTGAAAAATTAAAAAAAAAAAAAACACTAAGAAAATCATTTTATCAAAACGTCACATTTCTCTTTGAACTCAAAAGAAGATTTGGGGGCCCTTGGGATGCGGGGCCCCTCGCGATTGCGACCATCGCGACCCCTTAAATCCGCCCCTGTTTGAGAGCAAAAATGAATTTTAAAATGAATCAGAAAATGAGCAGTTTGGATCGGAATACACCCTTAAAGAAGAATATCAGCATTGCATTCCATAGTGGCATTAATTGGGTAAGCTTACAAACAGTTTTGTTTCCTTATTTCAATTAAAAATATATTTCTTTTATAAGTTAGGCTGAAGTTGGTAGATGGGACACTTGTGAACAGAACATATGGGGGCAGATGTGAACAGTTCACAAGTGTATTTTTTAAGTCAGTGAATGCAATTTTTTTTTTTTTTAGTTTAAAATTTAATTACCTTTGTCAAAAATTAAGCTATATGTTAAATGCTTTTAGGATTGCTTCACAGTTTTAATTTACTGGAAGTTAGATAACAATTAAAAGTGACTCAAAAGGAGTAGGCATATTAGTGTACAATTTTACGAATAACTTCTTGTATCTATGGTGAAACATTTATTGATTGATTCACACAACTAGAAAGTGGGCATCTAATTAGTTTATATCACAGTTTTATTCACAAAAAATTATTTTTATCATATTTAGGGATGCACCGAATAGTGATTTTGGCCGAATACCGAATATTTCGCTAGCCAAATAGTAACTGCTAGGCCGAATACCGAATATTCGGCCTGCCGAATAGTAACTGTTCGGCCGAATACCGAATATTCGGCTTGTCGAATACTTTTGTATTTCAAAGTTTAAAGGCATTAAAATGTTAAATTTTAAAACAATTTTACATAATATTTAAAACAGAAACTTTTATTCTAATAAACAAGAGCTTTTTTCAAGTAAACTTTGTGCTGAAAAAAATCTGCTTTGAGTTATTTAAGAAGAGGATAGTTGTAAAAAATTTTAATTAATAAAATTTTAAATTTCATGGCTACTTCTGAGAATTAAAACAAATGAATAAAATTTTCTTAAATTCTAAAACAAACATTTTAAAATCAAAGAGAGATTGTGAAAAAATTGGAAGAAAAATTGTAGAGGATCATATATTTGCTTGTCAGGAAGAAACTAAAGTAAAAGTTAATAAATAATACAATCAATTCAAATTTTATATGGTGACAACTTAGCAAGAATAACTGTTCTACTCCCTTTGATTAAGCCAGGAAGTTTTTTAATGCATTCTAGATCGGTGTCTGGAGTGGGCAATCATTTTCAGATATTGTAAACGTTGTTCTTAAAATCTTAGCAAGAAACAGATTATTTACTGGACAATGCTGAGGAACTTGCATTTGTACATAATTAATTCCTATGAAAATCCTCATGATTGGCTAATTTTCTTATATAATACTTAACAAACAGCAAATAAATAATGTAAAAACATTCTCTTTTATTTAAATATGATTCTGTTTCTAATTATTCTGAATATCTTTATAAGTTGACTGTTAAACGTAGAAATTGTATAAGGTTTTAAAATATATGTTTTAAAAGTTTTTTTAAGTATTCGGTTCGGCCGAATATTTCGATATTCGGCATGCCGAATAATTTGCTATTCGGCATACCGAATAGTTTGATATTCGGCCAAACCAAATATTCGGTAACATGGCCGAATACTGAATAGATACCGAATATTCGGTGCATCCCTAATCATATTTATGCATGTGTTCACATGTGCCCCAGCTATGTTTACAACTACCCCTCCACCGGGGCACATGTGAACAAATTTAGACAATTTTTTGAATGATGATATAAGTTAGAAATTCTTGATAAATGCATCCAAAAGTTTCACCAAAAGAACAAACAAATTGTAAATATTCATATAAATCAATTTTTGGTTCAATAGCTCATAACAATTTTGAGAAATAGTCAAAATTGTTCACATGTGCCCCCTCTCCCCTATTTGTTTGTATATTGCATAACTAAAAATAATACTCATGTATATAGAAATTTTGTATAAATAAAACTTCTTTTTCCTTGGCTAAAGCTATTTTTATTTGGCTAGAAGTTATTGGCTGCAATTAACCAAAAAGCTAAAAATCCCTTTTTCCTAGATTAAAACCCTATCAAGGAAGTGAAAGTTGCAGGTTTGTACCTGGACAAGAGAATTCATCTCTCAGGAAAATCACAGACAATTTTCTCAGAAGGACGTTCCGGAGGGAGAGAGATTACTCTTTTCTCCCACGGTGAACAAAGACGGACAGCCGAGTCTTCAGCTTGGTTTTACAGCGACAGGCTGTTTGAACAGTGACGAGCTATTTAATTTCATCTAAGGAGCATTATCTGAAAGGCGATTATTTAAAACGCAGAGACTCTTACTTGCCGAACTCTCTGATTTAATTTAGCAAGACTTACATGCATTCTGCCACCTCACAGACTTTAATTTCACCAGATTACGTATTTCAACTAATTTCTGTTGTGCACTTAATGACATTATATTAGTCTAGAAACCTTGTGTTTAATGTGAATAAAATTCTATTCTTCATTACTAATTATCTTGTCATTCGCCTCTGAGTTGGGTTGGGTTGATTTTCGATGGCCAATTATCTACTCTTGGGATATAGGCCCTAGGGGGAGTGCCCTCCGTGGGGGGTCTTTCTAAAGGGAACCTAACCCGTATTTATGCATGGAAATCCAAGGTTTCGAAGAAAACCACGAAAACTGCGAAACGGTTAGGCTGACGGGCGCGATTGGGTTCAAACCCAGCACCTCCCGTCTACCAGCTTCGAGAGCAGAACCTCTCAGCCACTGGTGGGGCTCATTCGCCTCTGAGAATACCCGTTCACGCTACCGCCCTCATCTGCAGTTCCACAGTCATATCCGGTGGCTCCTAGACTTGGTTGAAGGGGGGGTTTCTTTGCGAAAAGATGCTTTATTGTTACATTTCAACTTTGTTATGTTTAAATGCATATTTTTGTGCCTTCATGAATTGTTGAACTCAATAGCTTTATTTTAAATATAATAAAAAAAAATTAAAAATACGGTCATTTTAAGTCTTTTTAACGTTTAACTCTAATTTAGCTATATTTATTTAAATGCATAGTTTTTTAAAGATGGGCCGGTGATTTCCAGACCATGTTCAGGGGTCGATCCAGACAAAATTTGGGGCCTATTTAAGGCTCTTTCACAAAAATCTATTTAATAAAGTAGGTCCCTTCACAAAAATAAATTTAATAAAATGGGCCCCTTCAATAAAACAAATTTAATAAAACGGGCCCCTTCACAAAAATGAACCTAATAAAACAGACCCCTTCACAAAACTCCTTTTATAAAATAAGCCCCTACGTATCATTCTCTTTATAAAACTGTTTTAAAATGTGTAATTTGTAAATAAAACCAAGTCACGAAAAACAAAACTTTAGCAAAGGGATTTAAAGAATGTGTTTGTTCATAAATTCTTGGTTCGAATTTGAGTAACTGGATTTCAACTTTCGTTACAAAATGTTATTTTTCACAAAAATATAATAAAATTCACAAAAGTAACTTCTACTTTTCACAAAATGGGCTCCAAGAATGAAAACTTGCATCGACCCCTGATGTTTGATCCGGGTTAGAAATTAGGAACTCTTAAGTAAGGGGTCGTTCCATGTCAAATCAACAAAAAAATTTCAATTTTCAACCTGACCTGACCATTTCAGATTTCAATGAAACTGTCAAGGATCATTCTCTCCGGTGATATAAATGAGAATACATTTTTATAATTTTTTTATTGCATTAAATTTTCATACAATTATTCCCCGTGGCAGAATGTGCGCGACACTGCGACGGGCGTCGCAGACTTTTCAGGACATCTGAGGACTAAAAAGAATATCACGAATTTGGACAAATGGTTGCCAAAAAAAACCTTCGTCAATCATTTGCAGAAAAAATCGTCAATTTCGTCAAATCAGCGCGGAAAAAGTGCAAATTTCGTCAAGGAACCGCGAAAAAGCGCAAATTTCATGTGAGAAGCGCGAATTTTCATCAAAGGTTCGCGAAAACAACACAAATGTCGTCAAAGGATCGTGGACAAAACGCGAATTTCATTAAAGAATTGTGGATAGAACGCAAATTTAGTCAAAGAGTCACTGAAAAAACTCAGATTTATTCAAAAAATCGCAGAAAAAAATGCGAATTTTGTCTAAAACTCACGGAAAAAGTGAATTTGGTCAAAGAATCGCAAAAATACGGTGAATTTCATCAAAGAATCGTGAAAAAGAGCAAATTTTGTCTAAGAACCGTGAAAAAAAAAAAACAAATTTCCTCAAAGGATCGCCAAAGAAAATTGCGATGTTCCTCAAAGAACCACGGGAAAAATGCGATTTTTCAAAGGATCGCAGGAAAAACACAACTTTCGTCTAAGGATTGTGAAAGAAATGCAAATTTCGTTAAAGGACGGTGGAGAGAATGAGAATTTTGCCAAGGGAGATAGCGAAAAAAAAAAGATTTTCGTCAAAGGATCGCAGAAAAAAAACGCGAACCACTTTACGTTTATTATTATTTTTTTTTTTGTAAAATATTAGTTTTGTTTATCTTAATTAGGTTATATTATAATTAAAATGTAGTTGTATTTTTATAATATTAATCATCAGTTAGAACCCTATTTTTTTCAACGTTTCTAATCAGGCCCGGACTGGCCAGGTCGGCGATTGCCGAGGGGCCCCGGAAGGGACCTCCAAAAGTGGATATACTAGTTCATAACTAGTTACAACAGAATTATTTGCCTGTTTCCCGTAATCTTACGCATTTACAATCAATTTTAAGCAGTTGTCAGTTGGTTTTTGTGTATGGTAGCCCATGTAAGGGGGCCTAGGAGGTGCCTCCAAAAATGGATATACTACATAACTAAGTTGCATCAGAATAATTTCACTTTCTCCGTAATCTTACACATTTTGCAATCAATTTTAAGTAGTTACCAGTTGGGTTTTGTTTATGGTAGCCTATGTAAGAGGGCCCCAGGGGGGGGGGGGGGGTGGCTCCAAAAATGGATATACTACTTCATAACTAAGTTGCATCAGAATAATTTCACTTTCCCCGTAATCTTACACATTTGCAATCAATTTTAAGCAGTTTCCAGTTGGGTTTTGTTTATGATAGCCTATATAAGAGGGCCCCGGGGGGGGGGGGGGGGGGGGGGGGGTGGCTCCAAAAATGGATATACTACTTCATAACTAAGTTGCATCAGAATAATTTCACTTTCCCCGTAGTCTTACACATTTGCAATCAATTTTAAGCAGTTGCCAGTTGGGTTTTGTTTATGGTAGCATACGTAAGAGGGCCCCAAGGGGGGGGGGGGGGCTCCAAAAATGGATATACTACTTCATAGCTAACTACATCAGGATAATTTCGCTATTTTTCCGTAATCTTATGCATTTACAATCAATTTTAAGCAATTGCCGTTGGTTTCTGTTTATGGTAGCCTATGTAGTAGCGCCGGTAGTAGCATCGTGTCGCTGGCGAAACGGAGGGGGAGTGCTGACTTCATCGCGCTCTGTGTCATAGGCTCAGGTTCAGAACACATCGCGACACTGGCTGATCGAAACAGCAAATCCTCTCTACGGAGATTTACTGCACATGCTCAATTTTTACTGAAAATAGTAACCTGGATTGGCAAGACAGCTGAAAAAAAATCGTCAAAAGTTTTTTGTAATTCCTTCAATTTGCATTACTCTGCTGCATTTCGTAGGAATCTGCTTTTTAAAAAATGCTTTTATTCTGCAAATGAAAAAGTAATTTGCCCTATTTTAAGTTGTACAAACTATGACTGAGACTGTTTGAATTTAACTGCAACCGCCTAAATGTTTCATATGTACCGCGTTGTTGATATTCTCGTGTTTACTAAACGAGATGTAGTTAAAGCTAATATTCCTAACTTAATATGTAAACCTTGCTTATTAAACTAATATTTAACTTCAAATTGTGTCAGATAGTACTCAAGATGCAGCTGTTATGGACCGGCTGCAATTTGCGTCAGCTGTGTCGTTCAAGGAAAGATATATGAAGGACTTTTAGAAATAATAGTAGTCGATGATTCATGTGGATTGACTTTGTACGAACTTATAAAATCAGAAATAGCCAAGTGGGATACTGCAACATCAATTATTATTTCTTGTTCATTTGACGGAGCAACAAATATGAAACGCTGCTAATAATGGTTTACAAGTTTAGTTCAAAAAGGAAAACAAAGATTTTATTTACACTTACTGTATAGTATAGGTACTGAACTTGGTAGCAGCTGATTCAACAGTAACGTTGCTCATAGCAGAAATTTTATTTAGGTTGGTGTAAGAATCTACTGTATTACTTAAGCTTATCTCAAAAAAGAATGGCCGTATGGGAGAGGAAAACAAAAAGAAAACAGAATCAGCTTCTGTACCAAGTTCCATGTTGTAGAATACTGCACATGAAAAACTGCACATATTGCAAAAAATAGTAGCCACAAGATGGAGGAGCATATATAAAGCTCTTTCTTCGATTATCGATGAGGGAATTTTAAGATGTGTGGAAAGTGTAAACACAGGGAAACTATTCCATTTTATTACCGTTTTAAAAGAAATATAAATGGAAGTTTTGAATGCAAATCTAAATTCATGGCAAGAAATTTGATTAGTAAATAGTCTAAATTTGGAAACCTATTTATGTATCTTGCTTTACTAGATTTATTTCTTCTTACATCTCCTACTTCAAATTATTTACAAAGTAAAACTATTATAAAGTAAGTGATAAAATACTATAAAGTAAGACTATTCTACAGCTTAGAACTTGGTACAGAAGCTGCTTCAACAAGTAAGGGATAAAAGGAGTAATAAACACTTTCGGGTTCAGTATTCAAAAACAAAATATTATGCAAGTACAGCTAATAGCAAATTGGAGGATAACAATATTTATGTAGAAGTCTGTTGAAAAATCAATAAACGAAGCTCCCCGAATCTCAACTGCACAAAAGATCTTGGTCTTTTTCAGCATTTTAGATTGCTCCAGGACAAGTATCAAAGGAAGATTTAGATTTAGTCGATTGATTCCTAGTTAGAACCAAAGAAAATTAATGAAATTATAATGTTTCATATTGTTTTACAACGGGCGTCCTTTATAGTATTTCTAAACTTTGTAAAGTTGAAAGAAATCAATTATTGATAGGGCTCAAATAGTTTGTAGATCAGTATGAAAGTTTTACAATGGCTGAAAAAACTAACATTGAAAGAAAACAAGACAGTCTTTGAATGGAGCTGAAGAAATCTGTGAATACAACGATGTAGAATCTGAATTTGAAGAAGACAAAAATTTTTATGGTTTCTCCTCTGACAAGAAACAATGTTTTCTGCGCTTTTCTATTGTTTTTGAACTCTCACACAAACTTGAATGTTTACCATCCTGTATGTAGTTTACTAGTTCGTACTAACCATACTTTGTATACAAGCCACCTGTAAAAGGGTGTTTTCTAAACTTAAAATAGTTAAGAATCGACTTAGGTCTACATTAAGCCAAGACCTTATGTCTAATCTTCTTTTCATGAATGTAGAAAGAGAATTATTTTATAATTTGGATAATGATATTATTAGATGACGTAGCCAGGATCAGTGAAGAACGGGCCAAGAAAGCTGTTAGGTTAGTAAACAGCCATTCACAATCACACAACTTTTCTTAGTTCGCTGTATCTGTACCGAGGTATACTAGAGTCATTTTTCTCTTTGTTATAAAATCTATTTTACAATTTGTAAAAATTAAATCAAAAATAAAAAAGGCATTATTTTTTTTTCCATATGCTTGTTTTTAGGGTTTCGTTCATCTGACGAAAATCTATTCGTCTCACTCCTCTGTCTGTCTGTCCGTCACAGAGCCCGTTCTCAGAAACTATATATGATAGAGACTTGAAATTTTGGATTCTTATAGCTGAACACCTCACATCAAACGACAAATAATAAAATTTAGAAAAATCTTATATTTACCCCCAGGGCTCTAAATTGTGTATTTTAAGCTTTTCTTTCTAATTAAATTGAAGACTTGAAATTTTGGATTCTTATAGCTGAACACCTCACATCAAACGACAAATCATAAAGTTTTGAAAAAGTGATTTACCCCCTCTGGGCTCTAACTTGTGTATTTTAAGGGGTTTTTTCTAACTGAGCCCCTAATTAAGTTGAAGACTTGAAATTTTGGATACTTATAGCTGAACACCTCATCAAAAGACATATCATAAAATTTTGAAAACGTCTTATATTATTTACCCCTCCGGGCTCTAACTTATGTAGTTTTAGCAATTTTTCTAACCTCCACACTTTTCACCCGAGGTGCACTTTTCCAACTTTTGCCTACACTCCTTTAACCACTCTTTCATATTATGCACTATAGCCGTGCATATTTTAGTTCCAATTTTAACTGCCAGAGAGCGCATACCTGTCTGGGGTGCTATGGGTCCGATCCCCTCGACTAATGTACCTAGGGATAGTTTGTAAAACGGAGTTTCGTTCGGATAGAAGTTTGTTTAGAATATAGTGCGCCCCCTGGTTGCGAAATGTGGAACTAACAGATTTTGTAAAAGAATAAAGTGTTTTGAAAGGATTATTAAACGAAACCCTCTGTGCGATCTGTGATCACACTTACCCACTTGTTTTATTACCGCTGTGTCCCTTTAAATACTTTCCAACATAGTTGAAAAGTGTTTATGAATTCGGCTTGTCTGTTTGTTCATGCTCTAACTCTCGTAAATATATTCAGATTATCCTTACAGGGACACTCAAAAGTATTCCGTTACATGACGGTCTATGGGGAAATACCGTATGCGATGTATTTTAATGATATTACACATTTTTAAAGATATTGAAATTTATGTGTAACACTGAGGTATGCTACAAAGCTCTTATTGTAGAATCTGGTATGCATAAAATTTATTGTTCATTTACAGGGACACACAAAAGTATTTGGCTACAGTACTGAATATGAAGAATAATTGCTGTAAGTGTGTTTTCAGTTGTGGTACGCAATTTAAAATTTAACTATTTTTTGCATATTACTTGGTGAATATAAGTTCTATAGATCGTATACAGGGCTACACAAAAGATCTCAAGCACATTTCCATTTATAGGCAGACATTGCTGGCTAGAAAAATTTTACTGCACTATGCATGTAATTTAACAGACTTTTAGCGTACAACGTAATATACATAGAAATCTATAGATCATATAGAGGACTGCACAAAAAATTCGGATATTTTTGCGATTATTGATGGTAATTACAATAATTGTAGAACACCTATAATATGCATTTTTAAAATTTTTCATTTAGACATCTTCCCCCTTAATAAACTGCAAAGTTTTATTATAGTTTCTGAATGTGTTGGGAAATATTACATTATCTTTGGAGGACGCATGATTTTTCGTTCATGTTAATATTTACTTAGGTATTATAGCTGGATTTAGATTATTATGGCTTCAACACAGGGATTTGGATGCCTAAAACTAAAGACATTTTTCCCTCTCATTTTTAAGTTACAAACAACTCGTAGTTAATTAGTATATTCATTTTTTCTAACATGGAACTAGTTTAGGTACTGTATATAAAATAATATAAATATTTATTATGAAAATAAGTAAACTACAACAGAAGAAGATTATTTTTTTACTCAAGTGTTAGGGTGTACCAAAATCCAAAAGTATTTATGTTTTTAGGATACCTCTTTATCTATATGAAAGGCTATAGATGGCACTACCTTACAATTAACGACCACTGCAAAATGTTATATTAAAGAGTATGTGTTCCTCCATATTATATTACCCTAATAGCTATCTATTCTTTTATCTATTTATAGGTTATTTAATGCCTGATACAAATATTGAAATATTATCCATCTTAAGACATTATAATAGAAATTGGTCATAAAGTTTCTGAAGCATCTTGTAAAATTCGAGAAGTTGAAGGGGATGATACGATCAGTAAACGTACAGCCCAAAACTGGTTCAAAGTTTTTAAGGGAGATAACTTGTCATTTAAAATGAAACCCATAAGTGAGAGGCAGTCACTTGTTAATCTGGAAGGTTTGAAGCAAAGAGTGGAGATTAAACCAATAACCATCACGTGGAAACTTTCAGAGGAGCTAGGACCGTCCAAGAACACGATATGCCAAGCTTTACATAAACTACAGAAAACGTACAAGAACTCTAGGGAAGTTCTTTCTGAACTGACTATACAGCAAGCAAATCACAGAGTGGAAATGTGCAAAACTTTTCTCGAAAACTTATAGGATTTGCGGTTTTTCAAACGCAAAGTTATATATGATGAGAAATGGATATATCTATGGAACTCAGATAATCAAGAAATATTGTTGGATGTGCGACAATCAGACCAACATGTTACAAAACAAGCGCGGTTTGAAAAGTTCATGATCAACGTCTAGTGGAATTTTAAGCATTACATTCATTTTGAAATCATTCCACATTGTCGATCAGTCAACTCTGAAATTCACTTTAACAGATGGACAGGATGTATGCTACTTTGAAAAGCAAATGGCCTGCATTAGTCAACAGTGAGAGACATCTTCTCCAACAAGACATTGCTAGACTTCACATGTCTCGCAATAAAGTAGAAGAGCTTGACGTAAATGAACTTTTACCTCATCTCCCACGTAGTCCGGGCCTTGCTCCTTCGGTCTGTCACATGTTCCAGTCTATGGCATCATTTTTGACGGGCAAGTGCTTGTGTAATATTGACGGTATGGAATGGGGTTTTCTAGGCTTGTTTGCTTCCAAATTCAAAGATTGGTATCAAAATGGTATTGCTCAACTTTCAGGAAGATGGATTGAAACCATGGAATTGAATGGTTTATATATTGATTTTAGATTTGTTTATTTTACGTTGAACAAAGTATTGCAACAAAGATTTCATTGTGAAAACGAAATTGCATTTGATACAACCTTAATATTTTACAAGCAACAAAATAGCTAAATGTGGTTTTTAGGCACGTAAGCCTAATTTTCAAAAAATAAATATTAAAATATTGTATTCCCTCTAAATTTCCCGGTAAGGGGCCCCTTTTCAATCTCTAGCCGAGGGCTCCCAAAGGCGCCAGTCCGGGCCTGTTTCTAATGTACATAAGAAAATTGAAACACTGATACTACCGCAGACAATTTTCATCCACTAAATTGCTGTCGCAGACACAACCATAACTTTCTGCCACTGGGCAATTATTTAAATTTTGAAAAATCATTTTTTGGGTTGCATAAATTTTCAATTTTTAATTTCTCAAGTTCTATCAGGCGTACAGAATTTTATGACCCCTCCTTTTAAAGAAAATTTTATAAGCTTTAATTTGATACCCAAGTTGACTATGCTCAGGTAAAAGAATTTAAAATTTTTTTAAAAAAATGTATGTTTGTTATAATATTATAAGCTAAAATTTCTGAAATTTTTAGAGTGGGAACTCAATGGGATCAAGAGTTATAAAATAAAAACTGAAAATTACCATTCAAATAATACATAAATAACAAAATAGCTAGAATTAGATTGTTATTTGAATGGTAATTTTCAGTTTTTATTTCATAACTCTTGATCCCATTGAGATCCCACTCTAAAAATTTCAGAAATTTTTGCTAATAATATTACAACATAAATTTTTTTCGAAATTTTTAAAAACACTATCTGAAAAATTTTTAAATTTAAAATAAAAAAAAATTTTAATTTATTTTTTTTAACTGAACATAGTCAACTTGGGTATCAAATTAAACCTTATAAATTTCTTTTTAAAATGAGGGGTCATAAAATTCTGTATGTGTGATAGAACTTGAGAAATTCAAAATTGAAAAATTTATGCAACCCAAAAAATGATGATTTTTTTAAATTTAAATAATTAATTGTATGAAAATTTTATGTGATAAAAAAATTATAAAAATATATTCTCATTTATATCATCAGGGAGAGTGATTCCTGAGAGTTTAATTGAAATCCGAAATGATCAGGTTGAGTCACTGGTTGATTTGTCATGGAATGACCCTAAGGTGTCAAATAGCGCCTGCAATTTTTTTTCTAAGTGCCAGACTGCATTTCATGGTCACAATTTTAGGTTATATTATATTTTCTCATTTCTTTTCTCAACCATGTTAACAATAATATTGTTTCTATTTTTATGTGTTAACAGTGGGAGGGGGGGGGGGGGGGAGAGGAGAAGCGATGTACACTTTATCTCTGTGTTAATCACTAGAACAAAATAAAAACTGGTTTCCGATAAAAATGTGAAATCTCATTAAACTACAGTATTTGGATTCTAAAAAAATGTTTAACTTATTCTTTTTATAAAGCTAATTTGCAATATGCACACAAAACATTATCAAGCCATTATGCCACAGAAAGAAAATCTGAACTTTTAGATACAACCAGAGATAAACCTAGTTTTAGAAAAATCCTGCGACTGGAAAACTATACATCACAAAATAAGAAAAATATAGCAAATAAATTAACTGTTAGATAACAATTATGCTGTGGCATTTAAAAATATTCACAAATCCTACATAAATACATTTTTTCCCCTTTTTGTAAGGGGGTAGCACTAAAATTTTAAAACATTCTTGTTACAGTATCTTATTTTATTGAAAACGGGTGCTCTTGAAGTGTGTGCAGCAGGGGGGAAACTTACACTATGGTACGAATGAAAGCGTCTATTACAAAAATTAAAGTGAAAGAAGTTAGTTTTTGCATTCTGATACCTTAGATTAAATAATGTTACAGTTGTGAAAACAGGAGAAAACCTTCAATGGGTTTTTTGAGGTGGGACCACTTGGGAATTTGAAATGACTCAACATAGTTTTGCAACAATTATATACAGTAAAAACTCTAAATAACAGAGACAGATGTTCTGTTAAAATTGCCAGCTCCACAAATGATTGGTCAGACAGCCTTATTACTATTTTCATATCAAATAGATTTATCAACCTACAATCTTTGTTAGGCTGTATATGTGGCCAACACTAGACTAGTTGTGTCTTCTTAACACACTATGTTTTATAGCTGTCTCACACCTCCCTGTTAGTAGGGAGGTATGGGACACATTTTGAAACTTGCAATTTCCTTAATTATATACAGTGAACCCTCACTTATACGACTTTCAGGGGACCGTGGAAAAAAAGTCGTATAAGTGAGAGGCCGCGTCTTATTACATAACCTTCAATGCATTAATTATTTTACTTATAATTAAAATGATAAGGTTTGAATACTAGGAAAATATTTTAACAAAATTTATAAAATATATTAAAAAATAAAACATATTTAAAAAGTTCACAAAATAGTTCACTTACCACTATGTTTATTTTAAAGATTTACAGATCAGATTTAAAAAAAAAAAAAAAAAAAATGGAAGTGATTTTAGTTTGTCTCTGTCGTGTTGAAAAGAGAAAATGTCTTTTCTAAGTCTAATAAAGCTTTTAAGCTATTTTGGGAATAATCATTTTGAGGGACGTAATTTTTTAATGTATTAAAACCGCACTTGCTTCTGAAAAATTTACATCAGGAATTTTGCTCTCATCTTCGTCATCCTCTTTGCTCACGTCTTCATTATTGATATCCTCAAAGACTTCTCCAGCAGTTCTCAGCTCTGAAAGAAGAAGTTTCTCAACATATCCTACACATTGGCAGGTACAAGGAAATTCCATACAACCACCCTCCCACCATAGTTTTCATCGTTAATAACACACAAAGGTAGGTAAGTTATGTTATTCATTATTGCAAAACACTTTTACAGTAGTGAAAGGATAAAAGTACGAAAACATGAATGGAATGATTTGTACGTTGAAGATTATAAAAACGAATTCTTGAGTGAGAAATGTAAAATTGACTGAAACGTTTAAAGCGTTGTATAAGTGAGAGAAGCAGTTCTATAACTGAGAGAAGTTTAGCATTATTTCCCATAAAGCGTATACGGGACCAAGAAAATTCGGCGTATAACCGAGAAAGTCGTATAACTGAGAAAGTCGTATAACCGAGAGTCTTTTGTTTCTGTGCTAAACAAAATTGATTTTTTTTTGTAAAAATCCCATTTCTCCCCACTCTCCCCTACACATAAACCTGAATATAACGATAATTTAAAATTCACAAATTTATGACTAGATTAAAAGTTTCACACAAAAAAAAAATGGAACAGATGTATTATAATCCCGCATCCGCCATCTTGGGGGTTTTTTTTCTTAACATGAATTAAGCTTAATTAATACAAGTTGTTCCATAGTTATAATTATTAAATTCCAGTTTTTACAATATTATATTAATCTATCAACAATATTTAACCATTGCCGATATTCACTATTTGGCGAAAAAAAGAGTTTTCATGCAAGAAAAAAATCCAAGATGGCGGATGTGGGATTATAATACATCTAAGCCGCAAAGGGAACGTCTTGGAATTTTGCTTCAAATTCCTTCAGAAGATCTGACACAAAACTTAGAAACACCGCAGTATTTCAGAATTACTCTTTTATATTCAAGAATTGTTGGAAAACGAATAAATTCTTCATTTGCAATAGGGTCATTCCATGTCAAATCAACGTGGGGTCTGGACCTCGACATCTCAGATTTCTATAATTTTTGGTTTATAGTTTGTATCCATGGAGTATATGAAAAATCTAATTTTTAAATTTTTTTTTTCTTAGCGGTTTATTTTTTACGGAATTTTAAAAATGATCAAAAGTACCAAATTTAACCAAATTCTCAAACACAAAATCTTCTATAATTCTTTAACAAATTGGGCTAGAGAGTTAAGTTATATCTCATTTGAAAGCTCTTTTTATGGGCTTTAATATGATATGCAACACTAACAATTTTGTGTATAATAAATTTTTTGACAAATTTTCAAAATTTTTGAATTTAAATTTTTCAAAAACACCATCTTTAATTTTTTTCAAAAAAATATATGTTAATCTTTGACTTTTTGGCTACAAGTATGCCAAATTTCAAGATGGAGAAATGATGGGGTTTTGAACTATTAATTTTTAAATATGAGTTATACATGAAAAATTTCAAGTATCAGGGCAAAATTAACAATTGTACAATTTCTTTCCATATATAATTCACACTTCATTTTCATTAAAAATTTCAGAGTTTGATGCTAAGCAAATTTATTTCTAAGGCATGAAAATTTTCTAAAGCATATTTCTCAAAATATAATTATATAATTTGCCCGTAAGGGGACTCTTCATTCACTTGAAAGCACCTGATCGGTAAAGTTAATCCTATGGGCAGGTTGTTTTCGAATTTTCCGTTTAAATTTGAATATTTTTAAATGATTTTTTTTACATAGGGATAGTTGATGTCGATCTCTCATATGTCTATTTTTTACTTTTTCGATTTTGGTTGCAGATTTTTTAATAAAGGTACTTTCACTTTCAGACCGGTTTCGAAAGTTACAGTACCTTTATTAAAAAAATCTTCAACCAAAATCGAAAAATTACAAAAATTACCTATTAAAGATTGACCTCAGCTATCCTATGAAAAAAAAATTGTTTAAAAATATTCAAATTTAAATGAGAAATTCGAAAACAGCCTGCCCATAGGTTTAGCATTACCAAGCACATATTTCAAGTAAGTTTGCCATCGACCCCTTAAATAAGTCTATCGAAATACAGAAGATTCTTCCCTTTCCGCACCCATCCTCTCTACTTTCATGGTTTTCATCAAGCACAATTCCTGCTAAGAAAAGTCAGAAAGCTCTGAATAATCTGATGCATTTTGAGATACTTAAGCAGATTTTCATTGGTTCATTTCAAAATCGTTTTGCACATTCCCAAATCGTTATAATTTTTTTTTTTTTTTTTTTTTAATACATATAGAAGGATAACTATTTAATAAACAAGCTTCATTTTAATTTAATCAAATGCTTTAACAAAGAAGTCTTGAATTACTACTATTAATGATGTCAGAAGATAAGAAAGACTGGGCATTATTTTCTGTTAAATGCTGCAATCCCTATAAAGGTTGGTTGTATTGAGTTTTATTGCACAAAATCCCTTTAGGGACATGCTGTGCCAAACAAAGAATAAAACAAAAGTGAGTTTAAGAAAAAGACATAATTAAATGAGTTAAAATGGAAATAGAAAAGCTATATAAATGAGGTAACTCATCCAGATCAATCCCTATAAAAAAACAATTCATTCAAAATCAGGAAAACTTAAGAATGTAACAACTTGGTAGTGCAGTTTAAGATTTAATATTCAAAAGGGCACGAAAATATGTGATGGCTGTAGAATTAAACTATCAAAAGATATTAAAAAGCAGAAAAACCAACGTTTAAAATGCACAAATAATAAATGAAAAGCAGCAAACAGCGCTGCTTTTCATTTATTATTTGTGCATTTTAAACGTTGGTTTTTCTGCTTTTTAATATTGTTGCACAAAGGCTTTATTTGCTATTTTTATATCAAAAGATAGAAGTGCCAGGTCAAAACACTCTTCACTTACTTGAAATATGTGCTTGGTAATGCTAAACCTATGGGCAGGCTGTTTTCAAATTTCTCATTTAAATTTGAATATTTTTAAACGATTTTTTTTTTTTCATAGGATAGCTGAGGTCAATCTTTAATAGGGAATTTTCGTAATTTTTCGATTTTGGTTGCAGATTTTTTTAATAAAGGTACTGTAACTTTCGAAACCGGTCCGAAAGTGAAAGTATCTTTATTAAAAAAATCTGCAACCAAAATCGAAAAAGTAAAAAATAGACATATGAGAGATCGACATCAACTACCCTATGTAAAAAAAATCATTTAAAAATATTCAAATTTAAATGGAAAATTCGAAAACAACCTGCCCATAGGATTAACTTTACCGATCAGGTGCTTTCAAGTGAATGAAGGGTCCCCTTATGGGCAAATTATATAATTATATTTTGAGAAATATGCTTTAGAAAATTTTCATGCCTTAGAAATAAATTTGCTTAGCATCAAACTCTGAAATTTTTAATGAAAAAGAAGTGTGAATTATATATGGAAAGAAATTGTACAATTGTTAATTTTGCCCTGATACTTGAAATTTTTCATGTATAACTCATATTTAAAAATTAATAGTTCAAAACCCCATCATTTCTCCATCTTGAAATTTGGCATACTTGTAGCCAAAAAGTCAAAGATTAACATATATTTTTTTGAAAAAAATTAAAGATGGTGTTTTTGAAAAATTTAAATTCAAAAATTTTGAAAATTTGTCAAAAAATTTATTATACACAAAATTGTTAGTGTTGCATATCATATTAAAGCCCATAAAAAGAGCTTTCAAATGAGATATAACTTAACTCTCTAGCCCAATTTGTTAAAGAATTATAGAAGATTTTGTGGTTGAGAATTTGGTTAAATTTGGTACTTTTGACCATTTTTAAAATTCCGTAAAAAATAAACCGCTAAGAAAAAAAAAATTTAAAGATTAGATTTTTCATATACTCCATGGATACAAACTATAAACCAAAAATTATAGAAATCTGAGATGTCGAGGTCCAAAAATTGCATTTTTCTCGTTGATTTGACATGGAATGACCCAATATCTTTTTCGGCGGTCCGACAGTTGCCGACCGTGGGTGTAAAGAATCAATTTATCATGTAACTCACACAGTCCTAAAATCCTATTTCCCCCTTCCATAAGTTACATTTCCTTCTGAATGCATCTATCGAAATGTTGATTCCACGGATAACCAACGACCTAAAATTTAATGAGGTACAAATAAATTTTAAGACCTTCCATGTTTATATGTTAATTGCCCAATGAAAATTAAGTTACTAAAATAAGGACATTGCATGATTTTATTATTTTCTATAAATTCCAAAATTTTAACAGCTTTGAAAAAACAAGAAAAGCTTCTGAAAACAGTGAAAAAAATAATTATTTACGTGCTTCATTATCACTATCACATTCACAGTAATGAAAGGCAGAATGAGAACATAATTAGGCAATGAATTCTACTTAGGGAAATAAACAAACACAGAAATTATTATATTAATATGCAACATTAAAAACTTACCTTTATTCTTTGCAAATTAATTCTGAATCAGAATCACGAAAAATCAAAAAACGTTACACAAATAAACAATACTATTTATTTATAAAACAACGTGGTATTTCTTTTGTCTTTTGTCAACAAGGGAAATTCGAATCTAACGCGCAGTCCGCGGTCCGCGGTATCGTATCGCAACCGTAAGATATGCAAGGCAAAGAAATGAGTGATTGATAATAAGCATGTGCTGCCCTCTATTTGCGATACATTAAAATAACGTCTTTTCATTCACAAAAGATTAGAATGATTTTCATGTATTAGATTTAGACATTTAGAGTAATTTAATAAATAATAATAACAGTAATTTAATTAATAAATTTTTTTAATGTAAAATAAATAGAAATATAGAATGT
Organism: Maratus speciosus; assembly: GCA_963932465.1. Taxonomy (NCBI): domain Eukaryota; kingdom Metazoa; phylum Arthropoda; class Arachnida; order Araneae; family Salticidae; genus Maratus; species Maratus speciosus. The sequence continues at coordinate 311,154,488 of OZ010797.1, forward strand.
CAAATTTGTAAAATATAAAAAAATAGAATAGAAATTAGAAAATTAGTGAACAAGTAATTAGTTATAGTCAGTCCTGAGCATAGACGTAGCGTGACCAGAAACTTTGGGAAGGGGGGAGGGGCACCAGGGCAAAATTTCAATTCCGCAGCCCCCCCCCACCCCCCCACCCCCATACACACAAAAAAACAAAAAAAAAATCTCAACTCTGTGTTGAGTGTCATAAAGCTGATAAAGTGCAGAAACATACATAAATTATATTAAATAAATATTTCGCGTTTAAATTTTAAAAGTTTTAATTTTAATTTAGAAATTCAGATCAACTAAATAACTTGAGAAAATTGCACTTATTTGTAATTTGTTAGAGAGTTCATAATGTTTTGCGACAGGAAAAACATTTTTCAAGAGAAAAGAAATTCCTCGAAAAATGATCGACGGCTAAAAAAATGGATAAATAAACAAATAAAACTGTGGATGGTAGCATAAATGTCGCGCCCGGGGCGACCACCCCTTTAGGCCCCCTTTTTGCACAGCCTTGGGGGGCTGTCTAGAAATCTGCACCTGCACGGATCGGGCCCAGGGCCCAGCCCAGCTCGGCAGAGGCGGACTGGCCCATCCCGCTACACCGTGATCGCGGGGTGGGCCAAACGGGTGTAGTGGGCCAAAATAGCAATAAACCTTTTGAATATTTTTCTTTTCAATAAAACTTTAAAAAATATGTAATGAAACTTAATTTTCTTTTCCTTTTTTTCGTGAAGCATTTTTTTGTGCTGTTGTTTTTGATCGAACAAGTTCTAACTTCTCCTGTCCCTCTCCCAATAGCAATCTTTGGAAGATCTGAGCAAATTACTCATTTTATTATTTTATATAGAAAACGAGACACAGGGAATAAAGTAAAGACAAAGGTACTATAATCCGTAAAGATAGCTTCCGTAGGCGTAATGTAAAATGTAATCGCATCGAATCAACTCGGTTCCTCAATATGTAATGCACGATAGACAACTTTACAGTGGAGTAGCGCAAAACAACCACGGGATTTTTACTTTTCTTTTCCCCGGTCATTTTGCTTTCAGTTCAGCGTCAGTTTTTATTCTGTAATTCTAAATCGCGGACATAATTATTTTAAGTAGACACTATTTTCAAAACATCAGATATTTATATGTATTAGAAATATTAATCTCTTCTGAGAAAAGAAATCGTAAATCTCCTCAAGTAATTATTATTACATCATGTGTTTAGAAACTGTCAACACTCACAATTCCCAAATCATATAAATAAACATTTATCTTTCAATGCAGAAAAACTTTACAAGGACATTTCAATTAAGTGTATAATAACTAATGTTTAAGTGAAGTGTTTATTCGAGATATAAATAAACTCTATTACTAGGGCCGGCCCAAGGCGTGTGCGAAGTGTGCCACCGTACGGGGCGCCGAGCCGTAGGGGCGTCAAATAGATGAAAGGGCTCCTATAAGAGCACCGATAAAAATTATTTTATATTCTGCTTTTTTTTTTCTTTTACATTTTCTACAGCTAGGCTGGGGCTGGCTCGAAAAAGGATTCTTCGTTCTGTTTAATATTGAATGCAAGGGCGCCGAATTTTCATATGCAGACATCGGCTTCTGTTCTTTGCCTGAATGGAATTACCTTTAAGCTACTGAGAAAAGAAATAGAATTTTAAACTCCATGAACCACCCGATTCAAATCGGCTTCTCTTGCGGGATGCTAATTGATTTCGATTTTGAATGATTCATGGTGAATTCTATCACTTCCGGCTATTTAAGCGCATGGAGTCCTCTTATCCCGCAGGGGATCTCAGACTGGCCCCCAGATGACCGGAAAAAAGCAACTGTTAGAAACTTAACACTAGAACGTCCGGAAGTTTTGCCCAACCTTAATAAAAACATTTCAACACCAGAATTTGTATTTAAATATATTTTCACTTATTTAGCTTAACTGAGTTTTCTCTAGTTAAAATTTAACTGATTTTACGAAAAAAAAATTCTGGTTCGAATCGACATTTTATCATTTGATCGGTGTCGAATTGATACCAACTGGACGTTCTAGTGTTAAAGGGGCAGAAATTTCAAAATAAAAAACAGACGTCATCGAAAAGGTTTTTCTTCCAGCAGTGTCTTCTGGATATAAGCTCATCTTCTTCTGCAAATAGTCAATAGCGTTAGTGTCAGAAATTTTGCCGCAAATGAAAAATGAAAAAAGGGCATATAATAAAGATCAAAATTAGCACTAGCCACTGGCCACAGGGCCAGTAAATGAAAAAAAGTGGCTAGTGAAAAATTGTCTATCAGCGGCCACCTTCCGGCCACTTTTTTACAAGGAGATAATAAAATTTTCTTGCATTTCATCAAGGATTCTACTTTTTTTGGTTCCAGTTTAACATATTTATTTGGGCTACTCAGTTTTAGATTAATACTTATTGTCGTAATCACGACGCATCCAGTGAGTTTCCCCACCTTTTCTCCTTTCCTCGCCTTGAGTTTGTTTAGAACTCAAGCGGTTATGTTTCCTCCTTGATATTTTACTGTCTGCGTAGGTGAGTCGTTCTTTCGCAAATCACTGCGCACACCTTGCGGCTTGCTTTTTTTTCCACTGCTACTTCCACTTCAATTGTTTTGGGTTATCAGTTTTGGCGGTTAAGCCCACGGCGTTAGTAAATGCACTTTGTTTTTTGTGAATTTTTGTCGTGTTGCTTGGCGATTTTGGCATAATGCTCAGTTAGCCTGGTAACCTCGCTGGGAAGAAGTTTTCATCAGTTGGTGATCGGATGGACACGATTGAGGTCGCGGCTTTTCTTTTTTGGAATTTCCTTCACGCGGCTTGTGCACATGGCGAAGCTTCATCACTATGTCTTCTCTTCCAAGTTTTAGTAAGAGCCACCGTCTTCCCTTTTTGTTTCTTGATTTTATTTTATTTTTCATTTTTGATATTGATTTTAAAAAAATGCATCCACATAGTTAATTTGGCATAAATTATTCTGGCGACTCTGTTTTATTGACTGAACTTATGTCATCAGAGTTAGGCCTAGTGTACCACCAGAATGCTCTAAGAAGGTATCCATTGTGTTCACGCAAATTAAACGTGCCACTGTCAGTGCATTTGTTGCATGCAATATTGAAATTTATTCGACAGCTTGTTAATTGCAGTCCAGTGAGCATGGAAGTAAAAATAAACTATTTTGACCATTTTTCCTGGATTATTTTTTTTTTTTACCATTCACAACGCAAATAAAGCAACGGCCCTTTGACAAATTTTAAACATGATTTCACTATATTTAACTTGTTTAATGCATGTTTTGAACATTATAATGTGTACCTCATCAAAGTATTCCTTTTACATTACAACATATGGTTCCGGACCTTCCTTCTATGTAACACTGGACTATTGCAACAATGCTTAATTTATTATAGTATAAACCTCAATTCTTTCAACTCATGAAAATAAAGAATATTGTTATAAGTAAACATTTTTTTTAATTACATGGATGCAAGAATGAATTTAACGTTACTCATTAATTTTTTGTGTGCAAAATATCTTATAAAATGTGATTATATATATGAAATAAATAAATAATAGAAAAGTAAAAGGAAAACTACCTGAAATATGATGATAAAAATTTTTCAATTGTGGTATAAGGTGGTAAATGTTATTAGTATATATAAAAAAAAGAAGATAAAGATCATTATTGTTTTTGTCCTTACATGTTCATTCAAATAAGTATATTTTATGATTTCTTACAGATAAAATATGAATTAAATGGGAATGAAATGAGGCAATTGATAAATAATATTGAATCGTACAGTCTATGAATACTTTGGTTGTTGTATATTTTTCATATTGTGTATCAGATATCATAAATACAGTAATTTCCTTTTTAAATAGGGTAGATGTGCCAGTAATGGACACCCTTCCAGTAATGGACACCCCTTGATGTTTTTGGTTCATAAAAAAATAACTAATAAATATTTAGCTTTAATTATTTTTTTTATAATTCCCCCTTGTATGTTTTATAAAACTGGGTTATTGTTGACACTTTTAATCAAACCAATCAGGAAGCAGAAAATAATGTTTCAAAGTTTCGCTGTTTTTCTGTGAAAATCTTAATGAAGAGGCTAAGAGTTGGCTTCGTTTAATCAATTTATATATTATTTATTTTCTTGCAAAATTTGAATGTTTTTGTTTGAATAGCAATAGAAAACTTTGAATTTTATATACCAATGGCCATTTACAAATTTTCATTTATTTTTAAGATTTTAAGAGGGGTGTCCATTACTGGGATGGTTAATTAGTCATTTTCCAGTAATGGACACCCCATGTAGACATTGCTAAAAATGCAATTTTAGTAATGTTTATAGTGCATAAAATACTTTGGCTTAACTGCAAACCTAAATAATCAAATTTAATTTTTAAATTATTTACCAAAATGTAATAACACCAAAACTTTTATAAATAGCTGCTTTTAAGTTATTTTATGAAATTTCAATATTTTATTTTATTTGTTATTATTATTTTTTTTTTATGTAGTACATATACCTTGCATATTTTAAAATCCGGCAATCAAACCAGCCAGGAAGCAAAAAATATTGTTTAAGAGCACAGTCAAAGAGGGGCTCATAGGGCTTAATCCCTCTCCGTTTAAATAAAAACAATTAAGTTATAGAAGCTATTAAAAATCTATTTTCTGTCTTAAATGTTTCCTTATTTTAAAAAAAATGTAAGACTATTAATGAAAGTTACAGGTAATATTCATGAAACTATAGTAAATCTGCAGATCATTGGCCTCAAACATCAGTACTACAGTTTTATTTTGAAATTATTTTATTTAGTATTTAAAATATTCAACTCACAATATCATTTCTTTCATATTTGTAATATTAATTATTATAAATGATATATCAAGTAGAGTCTGGAAGATTGTTAAAAATAGTGACACAAAACTAAACATTTAAAAATAGTGGCACAAAACTAAACATTAATATTCCAAAACTTTTTTTTAATTACCCTTTAAATCCACCACTGTTACAATAATTTGATAGCTGTAATTGCCTGATATTTAGTATTTTAATCTATCCATCTAAAATAATTAAAACATCGATCTTCTGATAATTTCAATAATTGATACAAACAATAAATGATTATCACAAATACTTTATTAATTACTGGTATCCTAAATGTTAAATTTATTTGAAAATAACTATTTTGTTTCATTAGCATGTTTTTATTAAATTCTGGTTCTAAATACAGTCATAAAAACAATTATATTTATTACTTCAGCGTTTCCCCCAGACAGTTTCAGGAGGGCGCTGCACCCTGCCTGCCCTTGGGTTTACAAAATAGCACCCTCTTGCCCCTCGTTTAAAAAATTAGCTTCCTTGTTGCCCTCCACCTGAAAAAAGTGCCTTTACTCCTTTGTTTATTAAGAAAATTAACTCATTGCTGTCTTTAAAATAGTGTTCTGTCTATTAAATATTAAAAAGTAGTTTTAAAAATCAAACGAATGCCTTTAAAAATTTCAAGAAATGTCCTTAAAAATCACTTTGGAATCCAAAAGTGCCCTTTTCCCACAAGCAGCACCCTGCCCTTTTTTAAACCTGGGGGAAACTCTGTTACTTTTTATGGGGTGTCCATTACTGGAACAGAGGGTGTCCACTACTGGGCCAGAGGGTGTCCATTACTGGGTGTTTGGGTGTTTTGATATATTTCTGTTATTTAAAATTAAATTTTTATTCATATTGGGAAATGAGGCTATAAGAATGGTTAAATATTGTCGATAGATTAATATAATATTGAAAAAACTGGAATATAATAATTTTAACTATTAATAAAAAAATAATTTTTAAAGAAATTCCTTAAGGGTGTCCATTACTGGCACATCTACCCTATATCTTTTATCATGAATATAATCAAATTGAAAGAATTTTAAATGAATAGTACAGGATTCATTTCAAAATGTTGATTAAAAAATAATAATAAAATATTTGTCTTCTGTCATCAGCATAACGAGGTATAAATTGATATTTCAACTTTATGTGAATTTGTTTTTTTTTACATATTTGTTATTTAAGTATAAAGGTGGTTATCAGTGTATAAATATGCCTCCCAAAGCCATTCCTCCAAAAATTTCTATTCAACCATATTCTGGCTCTCCAGAGACTGTCGATTTTTTTTTCGAGCAATTACTAGAAATCAAAGAGCTGAATAATTATTCAGACAAAGAAGTAATTGCCATTTTGAAATCAAAAATCCAAGATAAAGCTTTAGATTTCTACCTTGATGCTATTGCCAAACAAAACTTCGACTCTTTATCAAGTATTAGGGATGAATTTGTTAAATTCTTTGGGAAGAAACCGGATAAATGCAAGGCTTCTGACCTATTAGATAAATGTGTAATGCTCTCTGAGGAAAACCCTCGTGCATTTGCATGCAGAATTCGCAAATTGTGTAGGCTGTCTTATCCAACATTAAATGAAGTGGCTTTAAGCCCTATTTCTTTTAACCACTTCTTGAAAAATCTACCTCAGATAATTAAAATTAAATTGTTGGAAGAGAACATTGATTCATTGGAATCTGCCATTGATAGAACTGAACAGTTACTCACCATTTATTCACTAGATAGTGAAGCGGAGAGCACCCGAACTGAACCAGTTCTACATTTCAATCATGCACAGGTTAGGGAACCACGTCTCAGTCCTAGCAAAATTTTCAGTGAAAAGCGACAAAAATACCAAAGTACCAACAACAAAAACAGTCACAGACAAAAGTCATTTAACAAAAGGCTTGTGACTTGTTCATTTTGTGCAAAGCCAGGGCACGTCATGAAGAATTGCTTCGAGTTTCAGTCTTTCATAGACAACTGCCGTGCAAATGACCAATGCAAAAGTAGTAAATCACCTAAGTCCCCACGAAACAAACCAAATCCACCAAAGAAAAATCGTAATAATTTAAACTACCAGAGGAGACAGAGATAACTGGCACTCTGATCTCTAGGCTTCCAAGCAAGCCAGTGTTAAATAAGTGTACACAAACTCACAACCCATCTTTCTCTAACAACTTTGTGCAAACAGAAGAAATTGCCTTAAATTCAGATGCTACTCAAAAGGTGGAACACCGTATATGTAGCACATTTCATAACAAAGCAAAACTTCCTTGCATTGAAGTAAAGGTAAATAATATTAAATCTGTAGCTCTTCTCGACAGTGGATCCACCCTATGCTTAATCGATGATAAATATTTTCAAACAATTAAACACGAAGTTAACTACAAATACCTCTCAAATAAAGTTAATATCTCTACAATTAACTCTAAGGTTGAATTTAAGGGTTGTATTATGTTATCATTTAAAATTGGTAATCTTTTCTTTAAACATAACTTATACATTACTGACATTTGTAGTGATTTCCAGATAATTCTTGGCTATGACTTTATGCACAAAAATAATATGTCACTTACCCCAGGTTTTAACTCTGCTTTGTTAAAAGACGTTGTTGTTCCGTTCATTAGTGAAACCAAAAATGGTCAATACATCAACCACATTGACGCATCTTTCAATACTGATGACTCGGTAATTGCTTCTGACAACGAAGCTGATAAAGACGTTAGTAAGGAATCACTTAAAAATGAACCAGAAATTATGGTTCAGAATTTCCGAAAAGTTAGAATTCCAAAAAAATCATGTGTGTATGTTCGGGCAAAATTTACTTCTGAACCCAGTCAGTACTTTCTGTATGTACCTGAATTAAAAAGTTCTGAAATAATAGGACACGAATCATTACATTCATTACCACACATTAAGAATAACGCCTTTGTCATCGTCTTAGAAAATACATCTGATAAGACCATACATTTAAATAAAAATGCCAGACTTGGCACTATCAACAATGTGGCAGAAGAGCACATTCAAAATTACACTTTTGACGAAATAGAGCAACATCATTGCAATTTAATTGTTCCATCAGATGAGATAATTCAAAAAAGAATAAATGATCTGTCCCCTGAAGATTTTGATTTGAATCACCTTACTTCTGAACAACGTGAAATGATGAGCAATCTTCTCCGTAGCAAAGCTCAGGCCTTTTCTAAATCGCTCGATACTATTGGTCAAACCGATTTGGTATCACCACACATTGAATTACTTAACTCCCATCCCATAAAAGCTCTTCCCTTTCCAGTACCACAGGCCCTTCAACAAGAGGCTCTTGATCAAATACAAGAAATGTTACGAGCCAATATCATTAAAAGATCAAATTCGTCTTGGGCATGTCCTATGCTCTTGGTAAAGAAAAAGAAAACAAGTCCGTCTCAACCACAGAAGTACCGTCTTGCCTTAGATCTCAGGCTACTTAACGCCATCATTATACCTTCTTCATATCCTCTCCCTAAGATATCTAACTTATTATTACAACTCTCACAATATAAATTTTTTACTACTCTTGACCTTCCATCAGCATATTGGCAAATTGCTGTTCCAAAAGACCTGCAAGACAAATTATCTTTCACTACCCCATGGGGAGTTTTCACCTTCAAAGTCCTTGTTTTTGGCCTTAAAACAGCAGCCTCAACATTTCAAGAACTGATAGACACTCTCATCCAAGAGTCTGGAGTTGACTCATGCTTTGCCTATCAAGATGATTTGGTCGTAGGTGCTAACTCATTTCAAGAGATGCTCGATAAATTAGATAAATTAATCAATGTCTTCATCAAACATAACGTAACTTTATCTCCAGAAAAGTCATCCTTCTTTAAAACTGATATTACATTTCTTGGGTTTTATATTAAAGATCATAAAATTTTTCCTATCCAAAGTAACATCACTAAAATTGTTGAATTTCCTACACCTAAGACAAAAAGGCAAACTAAAGCCTTTGTAGGACTGTGTTCGTTCTATCGGTCACTAATACCATCATTCTCTGATCTTGTTGCCCCACTCATCGAAATTACAAAACCAAAAACAAAGTTTGTGTGGGATAATGAACAAGAGTCAGCATTTCAAACCTTACAAAAGATCTTCTTTAATGAGCCTGTTCTTCATTTGCCCAATTGGGATGAAAAGTTTTATGTCAACACAGACGCTTCGAAACAAGCTATTTCTGCAGTTTTGATGCAAAAAAGAAATGACATGCTTCTACCCGTAGCATATTACTCAAAGCTACTCACTGATGCAGAAAAAAAATTCCCACCCATAAAGCTTGAACTTTATGCGATCTATAAAGGCATAACATCTTTCAAGTATTACCTATTTAATAGACAATTTACAGTACTTTCGGACGCCAAACCATTAAATAGATACAAAAAAACCAACTCCCCTGCTGATGTAACAACAAGATGGTTAATGGAACTATCAGAATTTTCCTTCAATTTCCAACATGTACCCGGAAAAGAAAATGTACTAGCGGACTATTTTAGTCGTTGTCCGACTGCTCCGCCGTATCAGGACCTCAACACCAATCCGGAACTCTTAAGTGCTTCCGAACCACTACCAGTCACTAACACTGAGAATGACTTACATAATGAAATTCAGCCTCAAGTAATAGCATCTCAAACTAATTTTCAAAGTCAGACACAAAATTCCAATCAGTTTGTAAATGTTGTTCAGTCAGAAAATAACGATCCTCCTCTAGAAATTTTGGACGAAACAATCCTCAACGAACAGCTTGCGGATCCAAAGTTGAGCAAAATCATCCATGATCTAAAAAATGGTAAACAAGGCAAAAGACTTACTGGTTATTATATACACCCTGAAACCCAGCTTTTGTGTTTCTTTAAAGATTATGCACGTATTAGCACGGATTTACATAGAGCAGTTGTACCCCCTTCACTACAAGAAAAAGCCTTAACCATTGCACATGTGTCTCATGCAGGTATCCAGAAGACCCTGCAGAACCTCCGTAAACGCTTCACTTGGCAGCACTTCGTTGCTGACACGTACAACTTTGTCCAGTCTTGTGAGGTATGCTTACTCAACAAGCCACTTAAATCAAACAAAGCTCCACTTCTAGCTTCACCGGTACCCACTGCTCCAAATCAAAAAGTTTCAATGGACATTCTTGGCCCCATTAAGGGTAACCATTATCTCCTTCCAATTGTTGATCATTTTTCCAGACATATGGAACTTTACCACTTAAACAACATAACTGCTCCAGCAATAACTAAAGCCTTGTTACATTACATTGCCACTCATGGAAGACCCGAATTTCTACTTTGTGATCATGGGAAGCAATTTACGAGCGACTTACTAAAATCATTCAATAAATTATTAGGCATTTGTCTCAAACATAGCTCCATCGCGCACCCCCAGGCGAACGGAATAAGTGAACGTTTAAACCCACAGATCAAGTCTTCCATTCTTACTATGGCCTCCCAAGGCTTCGACATTGGTACTGCTGCAAAAGTTCACCAGTCCATTTACAATGCAACAATTCATCCTGCTACAAAATTCTCACCGAACTTTCTCCATTTTGGTAGAGAAATAAGTGACATATACTTCAACTATAAAAACCAACCAAACTGGCGAATCAATGACAACCAAGAAATTGCAGACATTGCTAAAAATTTTGACCAAGTATATTTTCATGCATACCAAAATAATGAAAATTCTCGTCAAGACCTATACGCAAAGTCTCGTGTCAACAGACAATTCCCAAAAATAGACATTGGAGATACAGTCTATATCAAATGTCCAAACATATTTGAGAAGAAAATGTTAGGTCCATATTCTGTCCAAAAAATTATCTCCCCTGCAATGTTACAACTTATATCTGAAGATGATCCTCAAATTTCACCACTACTTGTGCATACTGATAGAATTGTCAAACTACATAAACGGAATCCAAAATTCTCAAAGTCTCAAAGTAGTAACAAGCGATTACCTGATGCCTTAAATGACTGTAATCAACCTGGCACTTCCCGCCAGACCTCTAGAATTTTCACTCCATCTCGTCCGGTACAATCAGATTACACGCTTCGTCAGAAGCGCAACATAATTAAACCTCATAATGATGATTACATATATTATCGATAATATACACTCTTTTACAGACAAGTCTTACATAACCAGCCTGTCGGTGGAAGAAATGGCCACTCCTCTACTGGCAATTGCTGCTAGATGACCTGACTAAGTGTTCTCATTGGCCCGGGAATACTTGTTTGGATGTCTTCCAGCACTGTTCCTGTGGGACTCTGTTACTAAGTATCTTTTTTATCCATGTAATTCATAAACTTGTTATTCTCCACAGATGTAAATGCACCAGCTGCTTAAAGTTTATTCAAAAAATTTTGCAAATATAGCTATTAAGTTTAATGTATCAAATGTTTAATATACAAGTAATCACTTCTTATATCATAACCGTGCTTATCTGATTCTAGGTAGACGAATGTAAATTATGCTGAACTTAATTTCTTTACTTATTGTCCATTTTATTCCTGTAATCAAACAAAAATTTTGATAATTTCTTTCCCTTTAATTTCTGAGGATTTGGCTCTCATTAAGTTTAAGTATTTTTGGAATGTGTATAAAAAAAAAAAAAAAAGAAAGAAAAAGACTAAAATAAATTAATATAAGGTAATTAAGTCAATAGATGCTTTAGGATCCATCTTCTGAATTCTTGATAGAATGAAAAAAGGTTATAAATTAGAAAATATTTAATATACCATGTCTATATTTAAAAAAAAAAACCTGATTGTGTCAATCTTTGGTCTCAAGTTTCATGATTATGTCATTTTCCCTGTGTTGTTACACACCATTTTTTTTGTCCGGGTTTCATCCATTTCTTCCCTTGGAGAGTCCCTGTTTGTTCAAAAAGTGCCCCTAAAATATACTCTCCTACCCCTTGAGACCATTCTTATTTTGGGTCACTGATCCAGTTGATCCAAGCCAATAAAATAAATATAAATTTGTTGTGTTCTTGAGTCGTCCCCTTCAGGAGTTGTTAACTTTTGTCGTGGGACAGGGGGGCTTGCTCTGTGCAAACTGGGTAAGTCCTTTCTCCTGCCCTTTACCCCTAGGACACGGACCTTAAGTCCAATGTCATCACACTCACTTTGTGAGAGTTAGGTTAATGTTCACACTTTTTAGTGTCTTTAACACATTAACCTGTGCGGATGCACGAATCAAACTTATAACTGTATATATGCATTTATTTTTTTTCCTCTTTTCTTCATAATGCAATCTCTTTACTTTGTATAAAACTTGTCTGCATACCTTAAACACATTTCTTTACCTTTTATTTTGAAAGTAGGCAGACTCACCAAAGTAACATATTTGTATATCTCAATTTGTTATGCTTAATTAGGATAATCATCACTCAAATTTTTTTTTGGATTCTACCAAGCCTGGCAGCTCATGTGAATCCTGAAATTTAATGTATATATGTGTATGTTCTGTATGGTCATAAAGTTTACTTCTGCAACTGTATTTTGTATTTTTGTACTGCTGTATTGTAATTTTGCCTTTCTTACATTTTTTAAGCCCAATCTACACTGATGTTCATCGTAGCCAGTGAACCCTTATTCACATTGTAATTATGGTCGACCACAGTTAAGTTCTGTGCCCAATGGTATAATTTTTCTATTTTATATCTGTGCAGATTGATATTATGTGTTCGCATCAGTGAAAATGTATAATTGCATATGTTACTAACATGTAATTTGTTGTTATTTATATATACATATTTGACATTCTGTTGAATACCTTACCTACTTGTTTAGTTTTGGTTTTCTTTCTCAAAAAAAAAAGAAAAAATGGTTTTCAATTTATGATCATGATCATCAAAATTTCAAAGTCCTAGGCATTTCTCACTATATTGAAGGTATAGTCAATGTATTTGGAATTTTTTTTTTTTTGTTTTTAATTTCTTTCTCTTTATGGTGCACCATTTCAAAATTTTTTTTTATTGAAGCCTTCCAATGTGTTGTTTAACCTTCTGTATGAAAATCATATTCTTATCTGTTTATTCAAAAATTATTTAAAAAGTAATCAGTCAATGACAGTGTAACCTTTCGGTTTTTGCAAGCATAGTAAATTGTATGTTGAAATGTTTCATTTCCAATGCCTTTTTAAAATACCAATTAAAGCCATAAGCCTTGTATAAAAAAAATGTTACTTCTCTCCCTCGCGTACAGGTGTCATGCAACTTTGATGCATTGACTTATTTCTGTATCAAGATTTAACATTTTTTCCCTTCGCGTACAGGTGTTATGTACTGTGACATAACTTTTGATCTGTATACCAAGACTTAACCTTTTTTTTTAATTTCGCGTGCAGGTGTTGTGTGATTATATACACACAGCTTATAATCTGTTATAAGGAATACTATATTTTATATCATGAACTGATATTGCTATACAATATGTCTATACTGTAATTATGTATTCAAGATTTAATGATGTATTGCAATGTTTTTTTTTTTCTGTCATATGTGTAAGGGCATTTTGGTGGATTCTCATTCCCCCCCCCCCCCCTCCTTTGTATCCTCTTTAAAATTTTCTTTTTTTTTTTGTTTGTTTTTTTGGCAATTTAGCGGGTTGTGCTTGCTCTAATTAAAAAAAAAAAAATCCCTTCCTGAGTGTAGGTATCACCTTCACTCATTCAGTTATTTTTTTTTTCTCCGTTGTCCTGGTGTATGTCGTAATCACGACGCATCCAGTGAGTTTCCCCACCTTTTCTCCTTTCCTCGCCTTGAGTTTGTTTAGAACTCAAGCGGTTATGTTTCCTCCTTGATATTTTACTGTCTGCGTAGGTGAGTCGTTCTTTCGCAAATCACTGCGCACACCTTGCGGCTTGCTTTTTTTTCCACTGCTACTTCCACTTCAATTGTTTTGGGTTATCAGTTTTGGCGGTTAAGCCCACGGCGTTAGTAAATGCACTTTGTTTTTTGTGAATTTTTGTCGTGTTGCTTGGCGATTTTGGCATAATGCTCAGTTAGCCTGGTAACCTCGCTGGGAAGAAGTTTTCATCAGTTGGTGATCGGATGGACACGATTGAGGTCGCGGCTTTTCTTTTTTGGAATTTCCTTCACGCGGCTTGTGCACATGGCGAAGCTTCATCACTATGTCTTCTCTTCCAAGTTTTAGTAAGAGCCACCGTCTTCCCTTTTTGTTTCTTGATTTTATTTTATTTTTCATTTTTGATATTGATTTTAAAAAAATGCATCCACATAGTTAATTTGGCATAAATTATTCTGGCGACTCTGTTTTATTGACTGAACTTATGTCATCAGAGTTAGGCCTAGTGTACCACCAGAATGCTCTAAGAAGGTATCCATTGTGTTCACGCAAATTAAACGTGCCACTGTCAGTGCATTTGTTGCATGCAATATTGAAATTTATTCGACAGCTTGTTAATTGCAGTCCAGTGAGCATGGAAGTAAAAATAAACTATTTTGACCATTTTTCCTGGATTATTTTTTTTTTTTACCATTCACAACGCAAATAAAGCAACGGCCCTTTGACAAATTTTAAACATGATTTCACTATATTTAACTTGTTTAATGCATGTTTTGAACATTATAATGTGTACCTCATCAAAGTATTACTTTTACATTACAACACTTATAGAAATTTTACTGTTTAGCATTTTGAAATTAAAAAGTGGCCACTTTAAAAATTAGTCCTACCGGCCAGTGGCCGTTAATGAAATTTCCCAATTTTGACCTATAGCATATAACCAAAAATATATAGGTAAATAGTTCTTATTAAAATAACCGCAGTATCGAGACAATACAATTCGGTCGTTCAATAATTATTTTATAAAACTGTTGTAAATTGAATATTTAATAGGTAAAAATGAATCAAATCAAACATTTTTCATTTATTTATTTCACTTAAATGAGTAATTTTCATGCGAATGTGGAACATAGTAGAATATTTAAAGTTACAAAGCATGTTCGTAGTATTTCAAAGTTGTCAGTTCTTGAAATTACGAAGGACGTCGCGCCCTAAACTCATAGCGGCGGAACAAAGGCTTATATGGCGCCCTGGTGCGTGAGGCAAAGATTCAGATGGGACCCCCTATAACATGCTTTTAGCCACAATTTCTACTTATTAAAAAACGATTTCGGGGTTTGAAGTGGGGGTGGGTATTTTAGAGTTGAGAGCCTGGGCAGCTGCCTCTTTTGCCCTTGCGATAATCAGGCTCTGATCGGACCAGTGTTTCTTTCAGGCACATATAGTGGAAGGTAGTGCCTGTCCCGCGCAAGACTCCCCCCCCCCACCCTACTTGGGAAAATTTTCGAGCAACAGTGCAATTATTTTAGTGTTTAATTATTCCAATATTTATCATCTTAAACACAGAGTAGGGGGCGGTCGGAGCTCAGTTGACGGAAAGAGATTAAACTATTTCTATTATTGCTACAGGCACACATTTGTCTCAAAATCTTCTCACTTCAGGGATTTCGTTCATCCAGCGCCCATGCCATATTCTTGGAATTTATGTATCGCCCCAGTTTTCCTAAACGTGGTCTGAAAGGAACACTGAGCGGAAAGCCAGTAAAAAATAACGTCATAAAAATATGTAATTGCGTTATAATGAGGCACTGTTCATTAGGGATTATTTAAGTATTGCGCGGCAGTGCAATACTTATTTATTTCCAGTGTCACTTCTCAATGTTAATTTAGCATGGAAAAGCCTATGGAGATGATAACTTTTTCATTTTTTCTTCCCACCTTTTTGTCCCTGATGCCACTCATTTTTTATTCTTTACTAATTCTAATGATATTATAAATTTAAAGTGTAAAAACGTTTGCCTAACGTCAGGGTCAAAACGAATGGTAAAATGTCTTTGCATATGGATGAATTATAACCCAGAGAGAAACATGGGCCAATTTTTTTTTTTTAGATTATTCAAATATTTTTCTTAATAATTCCAATTTTCACTTTTCCCATTGAAAATCAACGGACATTTTTCATAGAAAATGTAACATTTTTTCTTCATTGTTGCAAAAATTTCAAAAGCCGTAATAATAATTTATTTCTTTTTAGTTGAAAGATTTTCACGTGAAATATTAAATTGAGCTAGTTTTATTTTTCAAAAACTAAAAAGGTGAATATGGCGTCATAGTGGAAATAAAAAGGATATTTTCAGAATATGTTTTTGCTTTGGTCAAGTTTTTATTTTAGTAAAAAGTTTCTAGTGGATAGCTATTTTTACGCAGGTAGCGAACTTAGTGGGGAATTACGTAACTTAAATTTTAAAATGTATTTTTTTTCCGAGATGAGAACGAGAACTATTTATACCCCAAGTTAAACTTAGCTAATAATTTTCGGATGTGTTTAGATCACCCTTTGGGAGAGAATGAGGTTTAAAAATTTAAGTAAAACTTTTATTTTTTATTTTTTACTGTGTCACAGCTATAATATTGCTAAATATTAGCAGTAAGGATTCAACACAATTTACATTTACAATCATAGCGTTCCTGAGTGGGAAATAGGGTATCTAAATTTAAGTCAAGTTAATTTTTTATGTTTTGATTATAGATTTTTTACTTTCAGATTAGAAGTTTTTGTCCAAACTACCGCAACCTGCATTACTACAGTGGTGAAACATTTCGAATTACACATTGGTAAACGGCATCCCACATTGTTATGCAATACCGCATACATCCAAAGTCTGATGATGATACTCTCTATTAATTTTGAAATGCGTTCGTTTGAGTTCATTAGTTATTAAAAAACTTGACATATTAAACAAAAACATAATTTGAAGAACAAATTAAAAAAAACAATTTATTTCCTACATTGTTTAAGCCCGAGAAGGGACAGATATTAAGTTATTTCATTCAATTAGTTCTACATTTAATGTTAAATTTTTGTAACAAATTAGTTAAGCCAATTGAAGATTAAAAAATAAAAATAAAATTCATACAATATGATACTTAAAACACCCTAAAAAATTAGATTCCGTTCAAATGAAATCGAAATAAATCTTAGACTTTTTTTTAAGTTTTGTATTTTGCATGCATCTTATTATTTTATGCACAATTGTCATAAACATAATACAAAATCTGCAATGCAAATATTTTCATTTAAAAATGGAAGAAGTCTAAGATTTATTTCGATTTCATTTGAACGGAATCTAATTTTTTAGGGTGTTTTAAGTATCATGTTGTATGAATTTTATTTTTATTTTTTAATCTTCAATTGGCTTAACTAATTTGTTACAAACATTTAACATTAAATGTAGAACTAATTGAATGAAATAACTTAATATCTGTCCCTTCTCGGGCTTAAACAATGTAGGAAATAAATTTTGTTTTTTTAATTTGTTCTTCAAATTATGTTTTTGTTTAATTTATTAGTGGAATATAGTCTTTGGCGCATTACACAATAAATATTTCGCAACACTGAAATTAAAATAACTGAAATTTTAAACAAATATTGTTAATTTAAAAATAAAAATTGCTGAAAATTTAACTAAAATGAAAAAAAAAGGACTTTTTTGGAATCAGATTATATATTTGATACTGAGTCAAAGGTTGTTTAAACTGAAACGGAACTATATTCAATATTAAAGAGATTCTTCATTATTTTGTGAAATAATTTGCACCTTAAGTACTAGAAGAGCGAAATCTGCTTAGGGGTAAGGTTTCTTTGGAATAATATTGTTCTAAGCCTTTTTATTATATACACAGACTTATGCCCAAGCGCAGTTTTTCTCTCAGTGATTTATTACTTAAAATTAAGCGAAAAAAGTAAATTTACCGCCTCCCCCTTTTTCTTACATCATCTACGATGACGAATTTTTTTCAAAAGGGTGGAGCAAAGGCTCTTCCTTGCCCCCCTCTCTCCCACCAGCGCCCATGACATGCACTTTATTATTTCTAAATCTACTAAACACAAGTTTATAGTAAGATCACTTTACCTTGATTTCTCATTAACAGGAGCAAAGAGCTCGGTGAATAAATCAACATAAGCTTGACAGTGCAGAATTCTGAAACTAAAGCCTATTTTATATATATATATATATATATATATATATAAAATTATCTGCATATAAATTTTATTTTGTAATCGTCTTGAAAAAATCTTTCATTTAATACATTTATCGTTAAATACCTTTTTTTCGTTTAGTGCCGATATGTCGATTTTTTTATGATATCCTACATATTATAAGGACACTTTCTTTATCCAACTTCAGCGCGGCGCCAAAACATAAATTCGGAATACTTAAAGATTTTCTTCGGGGTGGTTTGTTTAATTCTAGCGTGGGCACCAGTAAAACGAAAATCAGGAAACTTTTTTTTTGGGGGGGGGGGGGCATTTTTTGCTAATCTTATTCCTTATTATTATAAATGCAACTCTTATTCTCACTCATAGTTTTTTCTTAGTGTTTAATTAATTTAGATTGCTTAAAAAAAAATTAGTAAGTGTTTTTTTTGGGGGGAGGGGGGTGGCGTAAATATCCTCACAGAGATTGACAACCATTCAAAAATTGATAAGAAAGAATAAGAATATTTATCTTTCCGGATCTAGCAGAAGAGAAAATGGGTTTTCCATTCTTTCGAAAGTTTTCACTATGAAAATTGAGTCCTTTACGAAAATCGATATTTAAATATGAAATTTATTCGTACTTTTTATGTACTAAATAACGAGACAAGATTACAGTTTTCATCTTTCATAGTTTCTATTTACTAGTAGTTCTGCTTCTTTATTTTGTAGTATTCCAAACAGTGTTCTTCTAAAAAGTTTTATATTTTAATTAATTAACTTGTTATTGCTATTTTCGTCCAATACCATGTGCTGTGGCCTTGTGTTTTACTTTTGTATCGTAATGTTTCACATTAAGACTGATAATTACTGTAAAATTGAAATTTCCCTGATTTTACAATTTACCAAATACAAACTCAAAGATAGGATGAAATTTAGAATCTTTTATCTGTTTTTGAAACACTTTAAATTAATATCTTAACCTCTTCGATTTCTGGATCCACATATGTGGACCTCCGTTCTGGCCCGTTTTATTAATGATACTCGAACATAATTACAATTTCGATATCAGAATGATATGTTTCAAAGTCTAATGTTTGAACTAATGCAAATAAATTAAAAATATCACACTGAAGTCAAATGGGAGTAGAAATAATTCACTAATAATCAATAATATTGCATTAATACTCAGTAACAAAGAGGTTAAATATTTAGTAATAGTATGTATAAAAAGTAAGAATGTTTAAAAAAATTAACCCCATAAGTCAAGCAATTTTTCTTGTGTGTGTGTGGGGGGGGGGGGGGGCGCCCCTGTGGGTGCTCGAACAGGCGCCAAAATGTCCTTGGGCCGGCCCTATTTATTATGGACTAAAAAACATTAAACTAAATAATAATTTATGACTCTAAAAACCCATTATTAACGCAGATATTTTATATGTATTAATTTTTATTTTCTTCTATCTTTACAAGAAGAAAGTATTGGATTTGGGAAAATTTTCGACTTCCGGTTTGCGACGGATTTACACGTTTTAGGGGTCAGAGATTCCAAAAAACATGTTTTTACAAAATGTCTGCCTGTGAGTCTGTCTGTCTCTCTGTCTGTATGTGACACAAATTTTGTGGGTGCTCTATCTCAAGAAGTAATGCACGGAATTTAATAAAAATTTATATTCAAGTAGTCCCTAATATAAATTGGTGCTGATTAGTTTTTGTTGTAAATCGCCCAACAGGCGGCGCTGTTATGCCGCATTTTCGCGATTTCTGCAATAGCTCTATCTCAAGAACATGCACGGATTTTCATGAAACTTCAGATTCATTTATTCCTTGATATGGATTGGTGCTGGTAACGTTTTGGTATAAATCGCCCAACAGATGGCGCTGCTATGCTGCATTTTGCGGAATTTAGACGAATTTCGCAATAGCTCTATCTCAAGAGATAATGCACGGATTTTCATCAAACTTCAGATTCCATTAGTCCTTGGCATGAATTGACGTTTTATATATTTGGGTGTATATCGCTCAGCATGTGGCGCTGCCATGCTGCATTTTTTGCGATTTCCGCAATAGCTCTATCTCAAGAACTAATGCTTGGGTTTACAAGAAACTTCAGATTCAGGTATACCTAGATATGAATTAGTGCTGTTTATGTTTTGGTGTAAATCGCTCAACAGGTGGCGCTGCTATTCAGCATTTTTTACGATTTCCACACTAGCTCAATCTCCAGACCTAATGCACGGATTTTCATCAAACTTCAGATTCAGTTAGTCCTTGACATGACTTGACGTTTTGTATATTTTGGTGTAAATTGCTCAACAGGTGGCGCTGCTATGCTGCATTTTTTGCGATTTCCGCAATAGCTCTATGCCTCTATCTCAAGAACTAATGCTTGGATTTTCAACAAACTTCAGATTCAGGTATACCTTGATATGAATTAGTACTGTTTATGTTTTGATGCAACTATCTCAACACGTGACGCTGCTATCATGCCTTTTTTGAGAATTTCCACTATAGCTCTATCTCAAGAACTAATGCACGAATTTTCATCAAATTTCAAATTCAGGTGTACCTTGATATGCAATTGTGCTAAATTGATGTCATTTCTTGTACTATTTAAATGATTTAATTGACGTGATATAACCCCTTGAGGGGCAAGCAAAAAAGTCTCTAAAAATTGAATTCTCACCGGAATAATCGAAAATTTTAATTTTTAAATAAGGAAAAGCAATTTCTCAATGATTTTCCTACAAAGTTAAAAATAAAAAAATTAGTTAATATTTTCTGGTGAGAATCTCGTTTAAATTAGGTGGGATATATTTTATCCCATTGCCCGTCAAGGGGTTATATAGAAGAAAGTTTTATGATGGCCATTATTATCTTGTGATGGCCAAATACTAGTTTCTTATGTAGTTGTATAATGTAATACAGAGTGAAAAGATCTGTGTTGTTGAGCTCCAAAATGTGTAAAATACGTATTAAAATCGTACGTTATTTTAATTTAATAAGTATTAAAAGATCTTTAAGCAGGGTCGGACTGGGTCAGTGTAAAGGGCGCAGACCTTGGATTTTCAGAGGGCGCAAAAATTTTAACGAACTCAAGTCAATTTGACTTGCTTGTATTGTATCTGGCTTGACAAGATTTAACACACTTGCATAGCACCAAGTAAAGGATAATGGCTTAAGTTAAATCTTTAACTCTAGATAGAAGACTTCGCAATATTCTCCGTGTATGTATAAAATTCCATCAATCCTACACAATATTACATAATTTTTTAAACCACATCACATAACATCTAAAAGCTCCTGCAAGTTGAACACAGATTAACTTGTAGTAGATTACTGATATCAAGACTAGAGCTTTCTTATTTTCTGCTATCGATAGACACCTTGCAGAAAAAAAAAAATCATCGCCACTACCAATTTTCCTGAAAATCACTGTATGAAAAAGACATAGGATTGATTAGGATAACAATTGATTAGGAATAATATTTACTATTAAATACTTTTCATAAATTTTGCTTTGGAGGCTGTCTACATATTAAAAAATACACGAACGTTGATTTTTCAAATGGTAACATCCACTTTTGACACCCTGTTTGAGTTCCTTTCTAGCCAGGAAAGATATATAGCTTATATGCTTTTCTTAAATCTTAATACGGTTATAAAAGAAAATGTGTTAGGGGTTTATCCCTAAACTTCGGAAAATAAATTGAAGATCTTACAAGAAAAAGTACCAAAAACTCTCAATTAGTCCCCAGTAAAATTTTACTAGAATAATAAATTTATTAAAAACTTACTTTACATTACAAAAAATCCTACAAAATATTTCTTGTAAGTTTCTACGATTTTTTTGTGGCTCCTTTGATAGCGGAATACGAACCCCTTAATTTATATAAAGGAAAAATTTCTCTAATATCTCCAAATCCAATTATTCAAATGAGTTGTACACATCAATGTTTTTAAGAATTGTGGTTTTTTCATAATATACAGGGTGTTTATAAAGTCCCGGACCCATTTTGATGTTTAATAACTCATACAATAATAAAGATAGATTAAAATTAATAACATAAATGGTTAGATAGACTCAAAAAATTTCATGACCCTTGTCAATGAACTTCCACGTGTGCCCCCTTCGTCGCACGGAGTCGACGTCAATCATCGAATATCAAGTCGATAGTCAATTTCACGCCAGGTAGCGGCAAGCATGTCGGCATCCACAGAGGCTATTGCGGTTGTAATTCTGGCTTTTAAGTCATCAATTAGACATGTTGGAAAACTTCGTATTTCCACAACTAAAAGAGCTTCAGCCACATGTCATTTTACAACAAGATGGTGCACCACCTCATTGGGGTACCATCGTTCGTACTTCTTTGAATGACCATTTTCCAGGAAGATGGATTGGGCGAGGAGGTCCAATTCCTTGGCCACCCAGATCACCTGATATAACGCCGCTGGACTTTTTCCTTTGGGGATTTGTAAAGGACAATGTTTACAGGGGGAGAGTGTCAAACATTGATGACTTAAAAGCCAGAATTACAACCGCAATAGCCTCTGTGGATGCCGACATCCTTGCCGCTACCTGGCGTGAAATTGATTATCGACTTGATATTCTCCGTGCGACGAAGGGGGCACACGTGGAAGTTCATTGACAAGGGTCATGAAACTTTTTGAGTCTATCTAACCATTTATGTTATTAATTTTAATTTATCTTTATTATTTTATGAGTTATTAAACATCAAAATGGGTCCGGGACTTAAAAAGACTTTGTTAATAATTTCTAATTAAGAAAAGTTTTTGAATAGAAAAAAAGTTTGGAATAAGTTTGGGTCTGTTCACTATATCTCTAATGAATTAATAAAAAATCATCAGATAATTTTTATGAAGTTAAAAACTAAGTTTCTGAAATGGATTTATCTTTAACATCCTAAAATTTAAACCCTTCTAACCCTACCATGATTTAATTTAATGCATATAACTATGTCTTTTCCGGGCTGTCTCGATCCAAGAAACTCAAATAAGGTGTCAAAAATGGGGTATTATTGCTTGAAAAATAAAAGTTGGTACAATTCTCAATAAGTATACGACTTCGGAAACATAATTTATGCATAACAATAACTAGTAGATATTATTTTCAGTTGATTGGTACCTACATATTTTTTTACGATTATTTTTAGCAGAATTTGTAATTTGTAAACCACATTTTTTTCGACTATCACCATTGATGCACTGAGGATCCTTAGAAAAGCTAACACTGTTTTTTGCACCAAGCGCCAAATAGGGTTGCTGCTAAGGGCTTCAACCTTTTTTTTAAAAATATGTTTCTTTAATGTAATAGGAATTAGTTATCAAGTCAGTTTAAAATGTCATAAATTCAATTTCTGTTACAATCTGAGAGCCACTACTTTTTTTTTTATTATCTACTGTTTTGTTATTATTCATATTATTAACCAAGTAGCATATTTACATGTAGTATCTACAAATATCTGCTTCAACACACAAGAAACATTCGGTATGCAAACTTCGTTTAAAAAATATTTATAATTAGAACAAGAATATACTTTCCGTTTGGAAATAGAAATTTTAAAAACTAAATCTCAAGCTTTTTTTGTACCACGTATTATAGGGTATTGGAATGCTGAAATATAAAGCTATTTGAATGTGAAAATAATACTTGCTTGTGAAAATAATTGGTATTTTTTATCCTTAAAAAATTGCTATTATGTGTCCATCAAGAACTGAATTGATATTACGTTATGAAAAGGTTTCTACAGAAAAAGTACACCCTAAAACATTGATTTGTTAGTCTAAAATCCCTAAAACAATTAAGTAAATTTACTATTCCCAGCACACTCTTCCCATGATTGCAAAACTTTTATCATTGTTAAAGATCAAGGAAAATATTTAAGTTTCCGTACTTGAGTGTAAGTGCCCCAGCGATTGTATTCATGCAAGCTGCAGGGTACATAGCCAGTATTTTTTAACCGACTTAAAAAAAAGAAGGAGGTTCTCATTTCGACGCATATGTATTTTTTTTATGTATTTTCACTGATTACACCTAAACTAGTCGCGAGATTACTATTCGAAAATAACGGCAGATTTTGTGAATGAGAAAAAGCTGTCTGCGAGATACCACAGCTTACAGGATTGCAATCCAAAAGTATCATCAACTTTGTATTCCCCGAAAAGAAAGATAATCATGTTTTCCAATCAAAAACAAAATCCATACAAAAAGTTTTTTGACTTCTGATACGTCTCTCTTTTTTTTTTCTCTTTCAAAAAGCACCATTATATATGCATTCAGGGCGGCTATAAGGAAAGGGGGCGCAGAGTACTAAAAGCAAAAGGACTTAAAATATGCAAAATACTGGTTAAATTCTAAAACATATCATGAAAAGAAACGATAAAAAAATTTCGTCCACGGCGCAATGGCTACTAAAGCTCTCGTTGGGTGCATATTTTCTCTTTCAATCGCATGCAAAGATGTTCGTTTTGGTTTCCGATCCTGAAATTGCTACGATATATCTTTAATTTCTTTGTGATAATAATAAAAAATACGTCTCTTGTGCTGTCTATTAATTGATGATTATCCCTAAACGAATTCTCGAAATTTAGTACACTAATCAGAATGTAGTATACAACAAGTGGAAAAATATTGGAGCGACTTAGGCACTTAGGGGCGCGACGTTTTCCCTGGGCGAGGGCGCACCGGCCCTCGGGCCGATGGGCCAGTCCGAGCCTGTCTTTAAGCAATAATATGCATTGTCACCCTGGAATAAATCTCTGGCTTATTAAATAAAAATATAATGAAGTCCTGAACTCAGAGGATACACTAAGTTTCACATGACAATTGAGCAGAAGAATGAAAGGTAAGCGATATTTGTTACCTAATTTATTAGTGAGAAAATAAAGTTACAATTACTATTTGATAAAATATTCATCATGATTAGATGTAAAAGCGCATAACGCACCCGAGCAAATATATTACGATTTTTTGTTTCAATATATATACGCAATTTAAATATGAACGCTTAAATTGCTAAAATATTATTAAAAAAGACGGGTATTTATTATTTTTTATCAGCCAAATAATATGTATTATAAAGCAATAAGAAACTGCGAAAGCTTGTTTTTTTTTTTTCTTTCTTTCGAAATGAGGGAAATCATCTTTCGTTTTTTAAGGCATTTGCAAATCTACATTTTATTATTAGTAGATATTCTGAATATACTAATTTCACACACATTTAAAAGAAAGTTAAGTAATTTATATATGTGATGTTTTGAAATGATTTCTAACATTATTAAAACTTTTATACGGATTTTTTAAAAGATATATTTATAAAATACCATTAATAGTTAAGATTTTAGTCTTTTGTGTCAATTGCAATATTTTGCATGAAAAAGAAACATAATTTTTAAATTTCATTAAACTGATTATTAACTACTCAATTGAAAAAATAATTACTACACCACTGTGAAAATTTTTTCCCTCTTTTATTGCAAGTGGAAATATAATCTTTTGCAATGTTTATATCTTTAAAAGATCAATTTCAAATATTTTAACAATACCTTTTCCTGTAGGTATAAGGATGATTTATGAAAAGTAAAGCCTATTTCACTTTTGAATTTCTGAAATGAATAGCTTCACCATTATTATTGATCACATTATTCCATTTTTGCACACCTTTAAATTTGTTTTCCTAATTTTAAGTAAGTGTAATTCAAGGATGACGCTGTAAAATATTGAAAAAGAATTTATCACTTTTTTACTTTTCTCCCATTCTTCCTCCCCCCCCCCCTCTTTTTTTTCTCGATTCTCTGTTAAAGATTGAAAATAAATTTATTACTTGTTTTAAATAAAAATAAATAAAGCAAAGAATAATCTTGGTATCAAGCCAGTTAAATTTTACCCCATCCTTTCTTCCCCCCCCCCCCCCCTCTTCCCTAATTTTAATTAAACATAAATCAAAGATGGCTGTAAAACATTGAGAATAAATTTAGCACTTATTTTAAAGTAAAAAACAATAACACAAAAAAGAAATCTGGAATCAAACAAATTCAATTTTCTTTATAAATAAACACATTATTTCTTGTATCAATAAAATTGAATTTTTTTTCTTTGACAATCTCAATTGGAAAATAAAGAAAATTACATCACTGCGTAGGTTTATTTTTCTCTTCAATTGCAAGCGAAAATATAATATTTTGCTGTTTTATATTTTTAAAATAGCTAATTAAAATATTTTGGCAATTTTTTTCCAGTAAGTAAAGAATCGTTTATGAAAGGTAAAAGATATTTCATTAAATTCGTGAAATTCTGAAACGAATGATTTCATCCTTGTTATTTATACAATCATTCTCTCTCCACAACATACGTTTTAGTTTGTTCTCACTTTTTTTGCTTCTAATTTTAATGAAATATAATTCAAAGATAACTCTGTAAAAGACTGAAAAAAAATTTTATAAAGTGTTTGAAATAAAAATTAATAAAGTATAGAATAACCTTAGGATCAAACAAATTCCATTTTCTTTAAAAATAAGTAAATTATGTCTTATAACAATAAGACTGAAATAATCCCCCCTCCCCCCCCCCCCCACTCTTCTATGTGTATACAAATAAATTTATTAACACATTAAAACGAATTCAGGAAATCATAAATAATTATATTTTATTTATACATAATATCCAAAAACAATGAGAAATGGCAAGAGTATACAATAACATAATTTAAAATTAATGCACATTGCAAACAAATTTTTTCATACGTGATAAAAACTTTCTAGTACAAAGTAAGTGCTTAACATGCAATTTTCATTTTCAGGTTTCAGTAATACACACAATTCGCATATGTTTACACTTTTTTAAAGCAATAATAATAATGGCAATTAAAAGAAAGAGTTAGAAATGACACAAAATTTGTTCATTTTAAAACTCTATTAAGCTAATAGATTAAAAATATTTTTTACTACTATTTTAAGCTGGTAAAAATTCATATGACAAAATATGATGATATGTTATAATGAGCATAACAAATTGTACAAGATTTTTTTTCTTTTGATTTATATAGAAATTCTTTGCCTTTATAACAAAGTTTGTGTTAACAATGAGAAAACAAATTTTGAATGAATCAATATTAATATTTTACACAGATATTAGTACTAGATCGTTGAAAGAATGATGAAGTAGATCATTTATTCCCGGGAAATTTAGACATCAAAGCTATATTATTAATTAAAAAACATTTATTAAATTAAAACGTACATTACTTTAAATTCCATTACATTAAATAATGCAGTAAGTATATTTTAATTTAATTGCCATAAAATTTATACAGAATGTCTTATTATCTATTATAAAAATAACACAGCCTGGATGTAAAGTTGCAACGCAACTAGGGAATTTAAGAACGCTGCTCACATTGTTCCAGGTAATTTTGTGATGTTTTTGACTATGCACACCCAATCTAACTGTATTAAAAATAACACAGCATTCAAGTTTTGTTTGTAACTTAGGGACCATCCACAAATGATGTCAATCTTGAAGGGCGAGAAGGAGTTCTTGAAATTGTGACAAGGGGTAAGAAGAAGTGTGGCATCACATATTTTAGTTAAAATAAAAGCATTAAAAATCAGCAGATTAAATTTTGAAGTCATTTTGAAATTAAAGTATTTGTGTTCATAAAATAAAGATAAGATTTAAACCAAATACATTAAATTCCATTTCAAATTACGAAATACCACTGTTTTCAATTGCTCTTTCATATTTGTATATATATATATATATATATATATTTATTTATTTTTTTGTTGTTCTAAACCTTAATATTATTTCATACAAAATAAATACACAAATCATTTTTATTGTTCGCTCACAAGTGTCATTAACACACATAGTTAAAGTTTTAAAATAAAATTTGAAATACGATCTATAATGTAGTGCTTTGTTTCTAAACTGCAAGTATATGTTTATGTAGTATAAATAGTATGACGTGTGACAAGGGAGGGGGTGGGTGGTATGGTGAAGTGTGACACAAGAGGACACTGGGTAAAAAGGGAGTAAAATTAAAACTGTTTTAATTTTACTCTTGATTTTTAAACACTGATGATGAAACCTTAGAGGTTTCGAAACAGCTGTATGTTTTTTATACATATTTATATTTGTGTCTTTATACGTTGTTTCACTTTATTAAAAGTAATAATTGTTGTGTTCTCATATTATCTCTCTATATAAATTTATGTACATACACCAACATTCTTTAAGTTTGTTACATTTGATTTTGAAAGAGGTAAGTCCATTTTATTTTATTGATAGATATTGGACAGTTTACATTTGAATAGATTTAAAAATATTCATAAGCAGTCATAGACTTATTTTAAATATTTGTCATCTTATAATTTAATATGAAATAAGGGTTATCCGTGCCAAAACTTAAAGCAATTAACTTTTTTAGGAAAAAGTTGAAAAAATATAAATATTCAAGTTAAACGCATATAATCTATTTATATAAAATCCAAGTCTCTGTGTGTCCCTCACTATTCCGGTAGGACCGCCTCATTGAAATGAGTAATTGTTTTAAAATATTAATCCAGGGTTACCACAGTAGCACCAAATGTTAGCCAAATTGGCGATAGCTGGCTAATTTGGCGAAATTCCCATTTTAAACCATTAATCTTTCATAATGGAGGTCACCGAAATTTAATAACTCCACTCTTTTAAGATATTTTTTCGAAATCTATGGGTGAGAATTTAAAGTACATCTTTATATCTTCCTCCCGATGCTACTAATAAAATAACCGCCAATAGACAACGGTGTACTGTGTGAGCTCCTAACTGCGCGATTTTAATGTGCTTTAGGTACTTTTCCAGTATAGGTGCCTTGGCGAAAAAGGAAATTTGGTAACATATTTTCCGGGAACCTATTCACTGTTTCATTTTATATGCACACGCATTTTTTTCGATATTTATGCGACTTATTTAACATAAAAAAGCCGTTTCTCTAACTTTATACAGAAACAGATGTAATTTGTACATAAAAACATCAATAATATACATATAAAACAAACAAAAACGCTCATCGAATTTTTATTCATAGCTGTTTATATGATTTGACAACAAATCTCGATATTTTTCCGTTATACCGACACCATGCCAAAATGTATGCTAATGCGCCAATTATTTCAAAATGCTAAAATATATTTGTAATTTTATGCCAGCAGTTTAATATGAGTTTTATTTTATTGCTTTATTTTATAGCAGTTATTTGTTCACTTATTTTAAGTATATATTTGTGATTTGATGAAATAGTTCGTAAAAATCTGGAATTTTCAAATGTTATATTTTTTAAATGCTCACTTTAGTATCGACAATGGTTTTTTTTTATTTTTCAAATGCTTCAATTCACGATTTTGCGCCAACTATTACGCTTGGCGACAGTGGTGTCCGCATAACGGAAAAGTACCCAAATCTCACTTTCTGATGCCCAAATTACACCAAGCATTTAAAAAAAAATGCCAAAGCCCCTACAGTGGAAAAGTACCAAACTGTCTATTATTTTGCGCTATCCGTGTTATAGTTTGTACTATATGCAAGGGGAGTGGAGCGAAGAGTTTAAACATTAAATATTAAAGTTTCGGCACAGATGTCACGCCATATTGGCGCGATTTTTTTCTGACGCCAATGTCATATACACAACGGATACTTAACTGGCTCCAAAGTGTCGTAATTTTGCTTGATATGGTAATCTGGATGTTGTTGTTTATGCTGTTGATGTTTTCGCCAAATTGGCGTCGGAAAAAAATCGCGCCAATATATGATAACGTATATGACAACTGTGCCAAAGTTTCTATAAAGCAGTATAAGACTAAAAAATTAAGAATAAAATAAATGCAAACTAAGACTAAAGAAGAAAGAAAAATCATGCGTTAGGCATAGAATATGAAACACTTTCCAACACATCCTGAATGCTTTAACAAAACTTCGTTATTTAGGGAAATAAGGTAAATAAGATAACGTTACTTCTTAGATATCCCGTCGACCAATTTCGCCAAATTATATAAATCGCCAAATCAATAGTAAAACATTAACAAAAATACAAATAAAACATCGAATTAATGGTTTTATTGGCCATTATTGGCATTTAATCTTACAATTAATTAATTAATGGCAACCATTATTGGCAATTAATCTTACAATTTGGCGACAGTAATTTGGTCGACGGGATAACTAAGAAGTACCAAGATAACAAAGTAAACATTTTAGAAAACGCATAAAAAAAATTTAAAAATTGATTTCAGCAGTTACCGTCCATAGCCAGTAGTACCGTTATTACATGCCACTATTTAGCTAAGATTTAATTTAAACTACTCTTAAAACTACTGAAATCACATTTCCAGATATTATCATCCATAGACGGTTATGTATCCAATTCTTTGCGTGACCATGTATATCATTTTATCTATATTCTACAAACATTTCTTAGGAAACTAAATGCAGTTCAGCGTAAAAATCCATAACTCCTTTGAAAACCAACTTTAAGTAATTTACTCTCATACTCAGTAACCCTTACGAATTCTTTTGTGTAGCTCTGCATATGAACTGTAGCATTTATACACACAGTATAGTATGCATAAATGTAGTGAAACATAAAAGCGCATATCATAATTAAAAATGCATTTCTAGCAATCATTGCTTATGGGTACAGATGTCATATTCGCCCCATATTGGCGCGATTTTTTTCTGTCGCCAATATCATATAGGCAACGGGTACTTAACTTGCGCCAAAGGGCTTGATGTGGTAACCCGGATTATGTTGTTTATGCTGTTGATGTTTTCGCCAAATTGGCAACCGAAAACAATCGCGCCAATATGGGGCGAATATGACATCTGTTCCTGCTTATGTACAATACTTCGTAAAAAAGTTTCTTGGCGAGAAAGAAGTTTGCCAACGTATTTTCTGGCAGCCTATTTACTGCTTCATACTCACAAGCAATTTTTCCCATATGTATACAATTTGGCACAGATGTCATATACCCCATATTGGCGCGATTTTTTTTCCGACGCCAATTTGGCGAAAACATCAACAGCATAAACAACATTCGGGTTACCATTACAAGCAAAATAACGACACTTTGGCGCCAGTTAAGTACCCGGTGCGAATATGACATCGGCATAAAAAAAAACCGCCAATATGGGCGTATATGACATCTGTGCCGGCAATTTAATATAAAAAAAGCTATTTACCCATTCTTATAAAGAATAGTAATTTTTGCACAGATGTCATATACGCATGGTTGTCGGCGTTATTTTTCTATGATGCCAATTTGGCACAAATCTCGCTTTCGAATACCAGTTACTTATATATTTTTCAATTATTTGCTATCATTTTGAAAAGGAAATAACTATAAATAAATAAAAGTTTGAATAATAACTATAGAACAAAGCAGTTTATATAATTAAAAAACAGAAAATAAAAGTAAATAAACAATTTATTAATAAATAAAAAACAATAGCCGGGTTACCATAGCAGGCAAAATAACACCATTTTGGCGCCAGTTCGGTATCCCGGTTCATATCTGAAATCTGTGCCGTAATTTGTATATAAAAAAAATATATATATATATATTTAGAAACGACGTTTTTATGTATACAAGTGCATATATAAACAAAGATAAAAGTTCATTAGATTTGTTTTCATAGCTGTTTATATATTTTCGCAACATATCTCAATTTCTGATGCCCGAATCGCGCCAAGCTTTTTTAAAAAATGCGCTATAATGGAAAAGTACTTAAATAAATAGTTAACAGAAATAACAAATTATACAAACTAAAACTTTTTATTTCGAGATCAAACCATTGTTTTTAATTTCGATTAAAAATACATGTATCTTGGATAACTTCAATTTAAATTAGGTTCACAGCTTAATATCTCATTCCAAAAACCTAAACAAACACAAGTGATTCATTCATCGTGAAACGTCAAAAATATTAAATCATTGAGGTAATCATTCACAAAGTAAGTTCTTCAACAACAAATGGGAAATATTCTAATGACGTCATAGTAGGTAAAATGGTGGCGGTATCGTTTGTTTATGGTTTGTAATCACAAAGATTTAATTTTGCAATGTCTCTTAGTTACATTATTTTATTGTCATATTTATGAGCTCAGAACAAAAGCCTATTTTTTCATTATTTAGTTATTAAAGACGGAAAAAAATCATAAATGCATGATTTGAAAATTTTAAATAATTTTCTTTCTTAATACTAAAAAATAACATCGGGAAGTAACAGCGGGTTTAAGTTAAATAAATTTAACTGTTTAATTCTGTTGTAATATTCAAAAGTCCTTCCGGCCAGTGCCGGGAGGAAGAGGTAGCTTTCATATTCCTTATTTTAAAAAAACCAACTTATATTATTCAAACACACGAAGCTCAATTAAGTGGAAACCGAATGTAGGAGATTCAATACTAATTTTTATCAATACTAAATCATTATGAATGAGAATTTCGCGAAATTAGTCAGCTGTATCCAAGCTGCTTTTATTTAAAGTAACTTATATTTGACTGCCAAATTCGGCGATTTCTTAAAGTGCCTGCCATTTTAAGACAACATGGTGGATGAGGCTAACCAGTGAACTTGGTCGAGACCTTAGTAATTGCTGTGCACATGCTCAGTCACATCGGAATCGGTTGATATATACGAGTGCTGTCGCAAGCAAAAAATCAGATTTTTCAAAATGTCACCCACGTTAGAAATTGAAACTGCTATATCTGAGCCATTTTTTAAGATAAAGACAAACAAAAAATGCTCCTGAATCCTTATATCAAGGTCAAATACTTAAGAAAGAAACCTTTTTCAATTTCTAATTTTTTTGCATCTCACTTTAAATATATATTTTTTATTTAATGGCCGCCATTTTGAAACAAGATGGCTGATGAAGCTGGCCAGCGAACTTGGTCGAGATATTGATGTATACAATCCACATGCCTTCTTCCATCGAAATAGGCGAATACGTGTGGTATCGCGTGACAAATACAAAATCGTTTCAAAGTGTTAGCCATGATAGAAATTCAAAGTGCTATAATTCAACCACTTTTTAAGATATAAACAAAAGAACAAATTTTCAGAAACAAAAACTGCTCCAGAATCTTTGTATCAAGGCCAAACACATAAAAAAATCTTTTTCATTTTCCAATTTTTTAATACCTCATTTTAAATTTTAAATTACATTTTTTTTAAAAATGACAACCCTTTTGAAACAAGATGGCGAATGAAGCTGGCCAACGAACTCGGTCGAGACATTGGTATGTACTATGTACAGACCAAGTTACATTCAAATCGGTTCATAAATACGCCTGTTATCGCGTGACAAAAATCAGGTCGTTTTAAAATGTCAGCCACAATAGAAATTCAAAATGTTATAACTCAGCCATTTTTTTAGATATAGACGAAACAAAACCTGTTCCGGAATCTTTGTATTAAGGTCAAACACATACAAAAAAAATCTTTTTAATTTTCCAATTTTTTAGTATCTCATTTTAAATTTAAATTTTTTTAAATGGCCGCCATTTTGAAACAAGATGGCGGATGAAGCTGGCCAACGAATTCGGTTGAGTTATTTGTATGTACTATGTACACACCAAGGTACATCCAAATCGGTTCATAAATACGCCTTTTATCGCGTGACAAAATTCAGGACGTTTCAAAAACTGCTACGGAGTCTTTGTATAATGGTCAAACACATAAGAAAAAAATATTTTTCCATTTTCAATTTTTTGGTACCACATTTCAAATTTTAATTTTTTTTAAATTTTTTAAATGGCCGCCATTTTGAAACAAAATGGCGGATGAAGCTGGCCAACGAACTCGGTCGAGTCATTGGTATGTACTATGTACACACCGAATTACATCCAAATCGGTTCATAAATACGAGAGTTACAGTGTGACATAGGTCAGATATATATATATATATATATATATATATATATATATATATCAATTTTGAACGGAGGGTGGTTTCGGGGTCTGGGGGTCATGATCGATGAAAATATACCAAAATTTTTTGAAATCGCTTACCTCCGAACGGCTGCAATAGGTAGCTTTTTGTAAAGAAAGCTACCTAAAATAACTGTATTTATTAGATTTCAGTACTCAACATCAGGGCCCGATTAAACTTTGAAGTTAGAGGAATTACAATGTCATTTCAGGACCTTTCTTTTGGAGAAGCTTTTCTAAATTCCATATATACATGGAAAATCTTCAGTGTTAGAAATATTATTCCTTGGACTGACATAACACGAGAACGGCCTGCAATTTTACACAAGTTTTTAACAAACTTTATATCAGAAATTTTACTAGAAACTGGTTACTTTTTTGTTATAGCGGCCCACACTATTAGGATTATGACAAGTTGCAGGTAATTTCGCCAACGTCGTAACCAAGATCGTGAAGCACACACATATAATACCATATAATACCATTTCATGAAATCGTATACGATAATTTAATAGTTTTTAACCTTACTTCAAGTGTGTTATTTATTTATTTTTAAGGCTCAACCATCTAAATTGTCCAATATATGAATTTAAAAAAAAGTGTAAACAAAGATTGAATAGACATGACCGCAAAAAGCCTCAAATCTGCATAACACTTGGAACCAAACTGTGCAGATTAGTCGTCTTCTGCTGTACACAGTTTTTAATAAATGTGTTTCGTTCTTAAAATGTGTTATTTTCATCTATCACTGCGGAACAAGCGAGAAAACTCATATTCTTGCACATGAGTTGTATTATATCTTTATACCTAAATTTCCGTCATTTTTGACGGGCTACTTTTCTAGTTATAAATAAAATGTTGAAAATGAAGCACAGTTGTAGTACATAGATCTACTAAATTATGATTGATTTTGTTAATGTTATGGGCCTTAAAAAATAATTATTTTCAAAGTGGACTTGCCTCACTTTCAAATAAATTTACAAACCTTTGGGGGCCCAGTATCTCGCGGCTGCTCTCAGCTTGTAACGTTTGTTTTCCAACCAAGCATATTGAGGACTCAACTTTTTAACCGTTGGCTGAAGTCGGATTTCTTTTCCCTCTACAGTGGAACTCTACTTATACGTTACCTGAGTTGCCCGTTTCCATCAGTTATACGTTTTAACTCAGCGGTCCCGTCGTTTGCCATTAAAAAATTAGCTTAGTTATACGTTTTTGAGTTGTATGTTTCCCTCAGTTATACGTTATGTTTTTGCGTTTCCGGATGAAATTTTGTCTCATTTTTACGTTTTGCTGAAAATATTTTCAGATTTTTTGCTACGTTTTGCCGACTGACGGCATGTCTGATTGTGATGATCCCACTCAGAACGATCATTCGATGCGGAGCTGCTCGGAGCGCTTTTGACATAGTAAAGTGCTTCGTCAGGAGTACAAGCAATAAGTATAAAGCGGCTGCAGCATTATTAACAGAAATGCAAAGTGACCGCTCTTCAGAGGTGGGTGTTATTCAGAAATTTCATTTAAAAAATCAAAATTACATAAATTTAAATAGAAATATGCACAGTTGCTATACAACTTATCATCATTATGATTTAAAGAGAAATTTTGGATTTCACGATGGTTCTTTAAATCTTCGGTATAATATGTGTTAATACTGGAAATTTTGGACGATTCTATTATCTATTTCCTCTTCTTCTATTCTATCTTCCACCGTTTGCTGTATGGAATCAAATGTGCCAGTAACTGCTAAATTTTTGTCCAGACATACAAACAAGCTGGCCTTTACGTTAGCTATGCCTGCCGTTCTAAAAATATTATATAAAATTTCCCCATTATTATTAATGTCTTCATTTTCTGTTTGTTAACATATGAAGTAAATTTTGTGTGATCTTTTTCCGATTTCGGTTTGCAAATAAATATGAAATTGTACCAGGAGCTGTAAAAGTTCTTTCTCGTGACTTCTCAGAGGCCGTTGTTCAGAATTCCTTATTTAGAGGTTCGTACTAATGTTAATGTTATGGAACGTGTTTGGTTCCATCAACATGTGACCGGTATTCGTTGTTTAGAGGTGGCCGTTCAAGGAGGTTTCACTGTATATAATTGTATGTGGTAGATGGTAAATTAATTTTAAAAAATAAAAATTTTGGAATGGAATTGTCCGGTTTTCAGATATTGATATTTTCTGTATATGGTTTTAATGTAAATAATTTACGACTCCGGATATCCCGACGGTTTAGGAAAATTGTCCATTTTTCATAATCCATCTTATAAGCACGGAAATTAAGCGGTAAAAAATATCTTAGGCAAACTTTTCACAAAACTGTTTAAAATACCCATGAGATAAATGAGAAATTTTACTTCCATCCTTTATCTAAATAAATAAAGCCACACACTATGAATGACCCACTTAAGCTTCAGTTAGACGTATCAGTCTACTCGGGGTCTTTTTGTTTTGCCCAGGAGGAGTTTTCTTGTCGTTACACGGTGTTTTTCATCCGACTAAAACCGATGCATTACATTGCATTGAAAGAATCAGAAATTATCTAACATCCATTTCTGAAACAACGAATACTGATTACAATTCATTGTATAATATTGAAAAAAGAATTGCAGGAAGCACATCTAGAGATAAGAAAACCTTAATTAATCACTATTTCATGTAACAGTATAAGCAAGTCATCATAAATCTGATTTTTATTCTTTTCAATTTTGTTTTTTTTTTTGTTTATTTTATATAATAATAATGCTTTATTGCTTAAAACTGCAAGAACAGTTATGAATTTAAAACTGTCTTAAATTAATTAAAAATACAGCTTTTTATAAACATACTTTTTTACAACTCCGGTTACCGTGACACCCCGCTTATGACGACACCTTTTTTCTGGCCATTAGAGTGTCGGGATAACGAAGTTCGACTGTAATCCCTTAAGCTAATATTAGAAAATTATTAAAATATCTCATTTTGTAGATTTTCTGTTAGCAGGTAAACCTTATTGGTTTACAATGAAAGTCTATGGGAATTTCGCGAAATATTAGAGATATCGCCGAGGTGGCGTCCCTTTTGGCGACTAATTTTGTTCGCCAAATTTGGCGATATACCCCCAAGTTGGCGACAAACTTGGCGGTATTTGGTGACAGAACAGCGTCCCTCCCATGGCAAATTACAATTTCGCCTAATAGATGTAATGTTAAAATAAAAATGGACACCCCCAAGTGGGTAATTAATCGATTTTCACATTTTTTTTTATTTCTTAGTTTTATAGTATAAACGAACTTTTTACCAAATTTGAAGTATGTAGCTGCAGTAGATATCTGAAAGAACAATATAATCCCTTAAGGTAATATCAGAAAATTATTAAAATATCTCAATTTGTTGATTTTCTGTAAGCAAGTAAACCCTATTGGTTTACAATGGAAGTCTATGGGAATTTCGCGAAATATTAGAGATATCGCCAAGGTAACGTCACTTTTGGCGACTAATTTGAGTCGCCAAATTTAGCGATATATCGCCAAATTGGCAACAAACTTGGCGGTATATGGCGACAGAACAGCGTCCGCCCCCCCCTCCCCTGTGGCAAATTAAAATTTCGCCTAACAGACGTAATGTTAAAATAAAAATGGACACCCCCAAGTGGATAATTAATCGATTTTCACAATTTGTTTTTTTATTCCTTAGTTTTATAGTGTAAACGAACTTCGCACCAAATTTGAAGTCTGTAACTGCAGTAGATATATGAGATCGTTTTGATGAGTCAATCAGTCAGTGTTAAAATTATCGATTATCAGACATTTTCAAATGTCATTATCTCGTAAACTAATTATGCGTTATTTATAAAATTTTGGATTATAGGTAATTAGGGTGGTCTTACTACGTATTTCGTATAACAAGTACGTAGATCACATAGATTTTCAGTAGTAGAGTGTCGAAATTTGACGAAAAGAGCTCGAAATGGTTCGTGTAATATAACACACGGGTATGTTGGAGGAACTTGGCTAACACACTGCCGTGTGTCTAGATACTATTTTCCTTTCTCAAGATAAAACTAAATAATTCCAGATCCAGAGCCGAGCGGCTCCATGCGGTCCTTCCAAGGAGATCGCGTACCAATCTCCCGTCCCCAAAGGCACCAAGTGACGCCCAGTCGCTACGACAAGAGCTCGGCAGTCGAAACAGTTGAACAAGGGAGACACGAGGTCAAGCCACAACAAAGAACTTAGCAAATTCTATGCTCCGACATGATACTGTATCCCCCGCGTAATGTTTTGACGAGTCCGAGATTCCAGGAAACATCTGAACCAGGGGGCGACGTCGCAACAACATGCGACGTAGCCAGAAGAGCTGAAGCAAATAGCGTCACACGGCTGAACAACGGATACCGTCAAACCGACAAGTTCTCCGTGTTTCAAAATTTTCCCACCTTGAGTCGTTAGCGTTACACCTCGAGGGAACGCGACTACCCACACAGGTACCAAAAGTGTCATGCACAACAGGTACTTCGCTTAGAGGACTAATCATCGAACATGGCGGAACAATCGCTCCACTAAGTCGAAGGCGAATACATGTTAGACTGACCGACATTACGCCTCATCACGTGCCCCCTCAGGTACCGAACAAGTTCGATACCTAGAGGCCTACAAGAGCGGAACGGGCGGTTCATCGTTACTCAAGACCACTAGCCGAAATCAAGCCTTGAAAAATCGCAGCTCTCGACCCCAGACAGATGTGCAAAGTCACTACAAAGTGTGTCTCCACCAAAACACAAAATTCTACAATACAAGAAAAGAGAAGGGAACTGCTAATCCGACAGGCGGTCGCAGAAACCTCTGCCTACACATAGACACGCCGGATTGGCTTGCTCTCCAGAGACATGGTTCGGGTAACCCGACTCCCAAAGCAACACATCACAGACATAAAACGGGAAAAAGCCCGGTAGGGGAGCTTGACGCATACCTACTGCATTTGGCGAGGCTTCGTGGTTATGCTACTTTCACCAGAAACAGTCGACACCAGCCCCCCGCACCTCACTGTAACTGAAAGGCACACCCCAGACAAGGCGTTCTCCGGAAGAGAGTGGTTGACGCCATCCAACACTCACTTTCTGCAATTTGGCAGGCCCATGAATCAAGCTCCCACACTGTCTACAGTCGACACCGGCCGGATTTGCCTCCTTGTGATTCAAGGAGAGGCCTCATCTAAACAAACATCAAACACTCACAACACACTTTTTAGAGATTTTACCACATTTTCTACTTTTTGTTTTCCTTATTTTCTAAATTTCACACCAACACTTAGGACACCAAGGTCTAGGAGGGGATCACCACCCCCACCTCTCCAGAGAAGTTTGGCACTGTCACAACCCAACCCAACCTTCTTGTCCTCCGCTAACGATGGACAAGAAACACCAGCACCTGCACCCCCCCCCCCACCCCCGTCAGGGACACTGCTTCCGATCAGGTCCCTTTCCACACTCAAGTGGCCGGCTCGGAAACACATCATCCGCGGCCTGACTCCTCGTCTCCCCCCCCCCCCTTAAGGGCTAATTAAGGACCACCAGGAGGGGGCCCCATCAAGGTAAAACCAACTCAAGGTAAAGAAAAGATATCCTAATCATTTTGTTTTCCAGACTGCTAATAAATAAAGGCAGCGACACTTAAAATAATTAATTCAAGTTCAAAATGTCATACAAATTACTGAATTCATACATTTATCAACCATTTTAACTATTAAGCGCTTAAAATAAGAATAATGAAAGAAAAATATTCTGGGAATATCACTGTTTTTTAAAAACTAGAATACAAAAATATTAAAGGTTATTAAAATAAATCATTACTTTAGAACAACAAAGTTCTAACTGCTTTAAGGACTCTTTTGAAAAAATAAGATAAAAGTTTAATTTTTTCATAGGCAACAAAGCAAATTCCCACCTCTCGAAATACTAGAGTGCGTTTTATGCCAGCTCAAATGATATACAAGATTAAAAATATTTAGTAGATAATGTTATCTCCTTTTATCTAATATTGTTACTCCAAGGCAATAAAGAATGCAGCATCTGACAAAAATTCAGAAATTACTACACGCAGAAACAATAGAAAAGCACTAGTGGCAGACAAAAAGGAAAAAACATGGATTAGAAATTGAATATATTTATTTCCGTTTAAATACATTTATTAAATTATACCAGTGTTTTATCTTGGCTACAATTCACAGTTTTAGATAAATGTGATATTACAAAATCTGGATTAGATGAAAAAAAATCACTTTCAGTGAGAGAAAATTTGCATTTGCCGCTGCAATACCACCTAACATTATACTACTTTAGATTCCGACATTCCAATTAAAAGTTTGTTGGCCAAACGATAGTTTATTTTTAAAAAGCTTTCCCATTCACTCATCTTTAAAATCTCCTTCAAATTTCCATTGAAAAATTCCTGGGCTGCTGAATATAACATCGCCTCATCATACTTATCTGCCAAGATAACGACGTCACAGATGTTTTGGACAGTTAAGTTCTGCATCATGCATTTTGTACAGAATATTTTAAGTTCCTGCACATTGTATTTCTCAGAAGTACTGTACAGCTGGAAAGCACTGTCGAACGAAACATCTTCGAGTTTACCAGAGTACAAATACTCCAAGAATTCCTGAAAAGTATTCACATCGCAGTCAGGGATGTTAACAATACCCGTCCGCTTTTCGGCAGTGTCATGTTGAAACATAGCAGCAAAGACAGACGAACGAGCCATGAGTATAATCCTGTGGGCATAAAAATCCATGTATTTAACTCGCAGGACAGTATCACAACAGTCTTTACTAGTGAAGAGATATTTTAAGTTCTTGGACAGCACATCTGTTTCTGCGGGGAGAAAAAAAAATATTAAGAAAAATTACAATGACTGAAAATATTTCCATCAAATGGTCTCGTTATCTAATATTTGTCACCCAGAGATAAATTTTATATCCCTGTATGGAGGAAAGCTTTGCAAATTATTTAAAAAACAAATATTAAAAAACATTAAATATATATTTTTTCCCACGATTTAAAAAACAAAACAATAGAAGTCAGTTTATGCCGGTATCTGTTAAGGAAAAATCTACATCTTTTGCAGGACCCTACACATTTTTTTAAATTTTAAAACTGGACCCTTCACAAAAATTTTCATTATGAAACAGAACCCTTAACAAATTTTCATCTTAAAAGAGGACTCTTTACATAATTCTTTGTCTTAAAATTAGACCTCTGAAAAAAAAATTTCCTCTCGAAACTTAACCATTCACAAATTTAGTCATTTTAAAATAAGCTGTGATCTGTCATAAAGCAGCTGAAGCTTTAAAAGGACCTGTTACCTAGAATTTTTGTATTTAAGGGTTATTCAAATCCAAACTTCTTATTTTCTGACATATTTAAATTCATTTTTGTTCTGAAACGCATCAAATTGGCAAATTCTCTCATTCAGAAACTATATAATGCACCGTGCTTGTCGATTTTTCGATAAAGGCAGAAAATATTGCAAAAAATGCTGTTAAAGTTGATGTTTTTAAACCGAATTTCCCGAAGCGAGA
Source organism: Maratus speciosus (assembly GCA_963932465.1). Lineage (NCBI taxonomy): Eukaryota > Metazoa > Arthropoda > Arachnida > Araneae > Salticidae > Maratus > Maratus speciosus. Next base: position 311,195,963 of record OZ010797.1, read on the forward strand.
GAGCTGGGGAACGAAAAAAATGGTCATTGATATACATCACTGAGGTGTACTACAAGGATCTTACTATAGAATATGGTGTGCATAGAACTTATCGTTTATTTACAGAAACAAACAAAAGTATATGGATATAGAAGAAAATTTGCAATAATTGGACTATTGAAGCCTACGCACAATAATTGTTGGAAGTGCGTTTTCATTTGTCGTATGCTTTTTTAAATGTAACTATTTTTTAAATATTACTTGGTGTTTATAAATTCTAGATCATATACAAGGTCGAACAAAAGTTCTCAACAACATTGTTAAAATTGCTGAGCGGAAATTTTAAAGTGTATTATGCGTTTAACTGAACTAACTTTTTGAGTATTATGTAGTATGCTGTAGATCATATACAGGGCTGCAAAAAAATCGTATGTTTTATTTTAACTACTATTTATGGTAATAGCAGAAATGGTGTTTTCAAATGCATTTTGCATTTTCCAAATTGTTCATTAAGACGTCATCTTCCACCTTTGTAAATTGTGAAGTTTTGTTATAGTATTCTGAATATGTTGGAAAGTGTTTCATAATCTATGCTGTATGCAATTTTTTTTTTTTTTTTTTTTTTTTTTTTTTTTTTAGAAATCTCGTTATTAAAACTGTGTTTAATATTATACAGCGCGTATCTTTTATCGTTAACCATTAACTAATTTCTAAGCCGTTAGTTTCAGAGGTATAGCCAGTTGCAAAAATGTTTCAAATTTTGTTTCGCATCACATAAAAATCGATTTACATTACAATAATTACTTTTTAAATAGATAAGAAATTACAAATTTTATACAATACCTGGATCCTATAAGTTTTATTTAGAAGAAGTTTTGCCATGTTCTAACAAGTAAAATAGCAAAAATTTATTCTTGTATGGTCAAAACTTACCGAGTTATGATACTTAGAATTTTATGAATTTTCAATGTTTTAATCACTATAAATGGAAAAACATGTTTTTAGTGTCAGAAAACGCCAAAAATGCATGAAATTCAAAGTTTATAACTGGGTAAGTTTTTGCCTTGCAAAAATTAATTTTTTAACCAGTCACTGACTTTGATTCATCAGAATATAAAACAGCATTTATAATTACGTCAAAAAAATTGTTTCAGACATTTGTTTTGAAACGCCTTCTAATTAAAACATCCGTCGACCGGATACACAGCGATTAGTTAGTTATATGTTATAAAAATAACAGGTTGTTGGAACCTGTTACCTGTACAAGTGTGGAACGATTAACCTGTTAACCAAAAATAACTGTATTTCCCATCTCTACTATTTATGCTTTTTCCCCCTTTCTAAAGAAATTTTTAAGTGTTCATTGTTTTGATTTTATTATTATTTTATGCATTTAACGACAGACTGTTTTAAAGAAATAATTTATTTTGGTGTGTATAGGTGCAATTAGATTCTGTTTAATTTCTTAATTTGAGTAAAATTTTTGATTCAATTGATCGTTTACATATTAAAAATTTCATTTTTCATATGATAAGACCCAACTTCTAATATTCTTTGATCAAATCTGCCAGGTAAAGTATATATTTATACACTTTTATTAAATATTCATAGAGTTATACAATTAAATATGATAGGGGATTTATGCATTTATTTAGAAAGGTGAAATTAACATTAGAAGCGCCAAGAGCAGTCAATTTGACTGTTACCAAATATGTATAATTCGATTTGAACCAGAAATTTCTTTAAAAAAGAGTTATATATATATATATATATATATATATATATATATATATATTCCACACAAATAAGTTTAAAAGCTTTAAATAAAAATTCTGGTGTACATTTTTTTGTGTAAAACTTAATTGGAATTTCCGGCGCTTTTTGTGAAGATCGTTCAAAGAAAAGTGAAAGAGCCATTCAATTAGACACCGGAAAAATTCCATGAAAAATTAAAATCTAAACAATGCTAAACATGTGGATCAGCATAAAACCTTTAACAGCTTTTCCTGCCCAAGCTTGGTGAGAGTAACTCTGAACAGTGCTAACTTTTATCTCTTTTTTTCTTTCTAATATAGTAGTTATACAACTACAGCTATACCATTTATTAAGGTTTTTATCATTTAACTTACTTGAATTAAGTTTTAACTTTAATATTTCATTATTTTAAAACTTTATTTTTTCTTTAACTTTCTTAATTTTTCCTTTTAAGTAGTTTTAAACTACAGTTATATTTATCCCAATGGCTCACACAAACACAAGACAATTCATTTATAGAATGAGTGTTAAGCTGATATCAGCTAGGAAACCCATCAATGCTGCTCACCTGTTCAGCACCTTCTTCAGATCAGCATTAAAGGGAAACAACTTCACGTCCAGTCGAAAAATACAGTTTTTGCAATGTGTGTAGCCGTAAGGAAATAAAAAAAGTAGTACTAGACAGATTACTACGACAAAGAAAAAGGTCTATGAAAAAAGAGCAATGTAATTTCCAATTGGTCAAAGCCAATAGGCTCCTCCTACTTGGAATAAGCAAAGAAATTATAAGATAGTCGGTAAATTTAAGAAAAGTAAATGAGATTGAAATTTTGACTAAAAATTAGGAACAAATGCCGTATTCGTCCGGAGTCTGCCATCTTATACAGCCGATCATAGCCGATTTTAAATTTCTTCATTTGGATTTTTTTATTTTTGTTGTTGTTTTTTAAAATGTTTAATGTTTAATTTTAAATGTTGTTGTTGTTTATGTTTAATCCCTAAATTTTCAAAAATTAAGCATAAAGTGGTTATAAAGGACCAACAAAGAAACAAGATGGCAGACTCCGGGCGTATACGGCATTTGTTCCAAAAATTAAATCAAAGAAAAAGAGAAGTAAAGCAATAGTTTACCTCCAACAGGTGGCGCAAAAAGCCACAAAATCCAAAAAGACACTTTCCAGATCCATATATTTATATTTAACCCCTTGAAGGGCTGTGGGACATAGTGTACCCCACTTAATTTTTATTCTACCACATTTACAGCAAAATTTTTTATACAAAATTTGTCTTAATTATAATGTGCGTGAAGATAAGCTTATACTGATTTTCAAATAAGTTTGTTTGTAAATCCTGGTGTCAATCAATCATTTCAACATTTTAGTAACAGAAGTACTTTGCCTTTGAAAGCGTGAAAGTAAAATAATCAGATAAGTTTAAATAAAAAAAAATTTCCCCTTAAATACTGAGAAGAATTAAGAATGATTACCAGGATTAGACATCATTTCACTAAATATTAGAATTTTTTAAAAAAAATCTTTTTCAGCAGATATTTGCTCGAGGACACTGTTGAATTCTTCAGTAATTTCTGAGAATGAGTTAATTTGTAATTAATTTTTCTTTTCACGATTTCTGAGGATATTTTTGAAAAATTCATGCACTTCGTGGAGATACTGAAAAAAAGGGGGGGGGGAGGGGGGTGGTAACTTTTACAGTAGGAATTTTAGAACGGATTTTCATCGTTTTTACCGCTAGAGAATTTTTAGGTTTAGCAGCTGTTTGAGCGTAAGTTGTTTTTTAAATTGAGGTTTGGTCGGGAATTCTGCGCAGCCTTCATAATTGAAGGAATGCGAGAGACCGCAGTTAACACATTTTGGGAAGGGGTTAGATAGTACAAGGATGACTTTTGAGACATGAATGATCGTTATGAGAAATGCTCTCCACTGCAACCAACAAAACGAGGGTTATTATGGCAGTTGGCTACCACGCATTAAAATTTTGGCAGCGGTAACATTGCGGTGTTTTTTTCATCCTTTCAAGGGCAAAATAATTCTCTTTCTAAAATGCTGAAGTGATTGACAGCAACCTGTATTCAAGAAACAATTTTCTTTTAAAAGAAGCAGATGCTTTTACTTCGCGTTTATTCTTACAGGTAAATTTTTGTCGAAATTTCAGGTACGAATTTGGAATTCGAGAATAAAAAATAAGTGGAAAGTATACATCCCACGGCCGTTGAAAGGGTCAAGCGTTTCTACATTTTTTAATTACAGCTCTAATTTTGAATAGAGATCTGACGTTATATATTTCGTTATGAAGTTTCATTTTTGGGGAGTTCAGCGAGGAAAAGTGGTAGTAATCTACCGTCTCCCCCACTTAGCAAATTTTAAATATGCGGAATACTCTGCAATTTAATGTTTCTTTGATTAATTCAGTATCGGTGTATGTAGGGGATTCTCTGATTACTACTTTTAATGTAATTTCTCTATCACGTACAAATGTTGTAAACCTTGAAGTACTATTATTCTAAGATGGGGATTTTATCACGAAAGCTGACAGGTAAAATTTTGACATACTAACATTTACAACTAATTTTGGCTCCGAAGTCGAACTTGTCATCAGATCACAGTTCGTTCGTAAAGTCTATATAATATTATAAATTCCAGTGGCCATAATAGGTTTGGGTCTTTGCTTTTCAAGTTTTTGGGAAGGGGAATTCTCTTCATCAACCGATACTTCGTCATCGGACTTCATATTAACCCTTTGGGGTCGAGTGTCGGCAAACAGCCGCTCAAGAGTCATACATATATACATCTATTTTTATATTCTGTTCGTACCACTATATTTTAAAAGTAATTTTTTTTAGTAAATTTCTCTTGCGCGTAGCACATATTGTCAAAATGCAAGTAAAAATCTTTCTTCTAAAAATCTGGGAGGAATACTTCGACCGCAAAGGGTAATTTCTTCGGAAGTGGACGGAATAGTGCTGGTTTCAGGCGATTTTTTCGAAATAACTGCTTAGCCAGCATTTTTGGGTTTTCGACTTTCGCTAATGACAAATGTAAAATCATCCTCAACAGTGTCCAAGTAAGCTACACTTATTTTATCATTTTTGTTACTATGTAAGTTAATTGCAAAGTTAAGGGGCTCTAAAAGAGACACCCCACTATTACGTTTCATACGAGGGAGTACCAATAAGTTTTTCCCCTCACATAGAAATAATTAAGTGAAATTTATGAAATTCTTACATTTTATTATTCCTTTTCTATAAAGTCACCGGGCCAGTCATACATTTCTGCAAACGGTATTTCAAAGGGGGCGGGGGCCAGAGGGTGTATTCCAGGAGGCGCGATAATAGACCCAAAGGTGGGCACTTTTCTAACTTTTGCCGACCCCCCTCATGTGATATATTGTTGGAAAGGCCTGTGACCACTTAGTCATGTTATGCACCTTCCGAGAACCGCACCTCTCCTCATGTAACTAGGTCATATGAGGGATGTCCGCAAAATTTAGAAAAATACCACCGGGGGGGGGGGGTTACTTTTCTAAATTTCCTGTCGCAAATTGGGGGGAGGGGCTCGGGAGATGCATAATATGAATAGGGATTTAACAAATCTTAGAATTTCAGCCGTCAACTCGATGACGGTTGTGCGTCTCCCAGTCTAATATACTGCAACGACGTCGCGACGTCTCAGCAAAGTAGCATTTTCACAGCTAAGAAAATTTCTGCTTTTGAGACAGAGCAAAGGGGTATATCTATTCTTCAATAGGGAGGAAGCCCTGGAATGTCCGAGGCGGAAAACGAGTTTTGCAAATGTGCCGCTAGGATGATATGTGGAGAAAGGAGGCAGTCCGTGATAGGTGAAGGTTGCTCAGTAGGAGATCCGAACTGGACAGGTAGTTTTTTTTCGTTGTGAGAACGTGGCAAGTTAAATGTGATGCTAAAGCCAGGATTGTGGCTTATGGAGTTCTCGTGTGGAGAACGGATGTAGTAATTGATTCATTTGTACATAATCTACTTTTTGTTTTTAATTAAATTTGTTTTGTTTTTAAAATTGAATTGAGTTTTTAATTAAATTTTTTACGAGCTGTAGTGATATTTTCGATAATCTTCGCTACCCGGTCGAATGCCGTTACTATAATACTTTTCCGGATGATTTTGATCTAAGGAACTCAAAATCTGTCCAAATTTCTGGTTATTATTTGAAAAATGAAATTCTGTACGGTTTTTAATACGTAGCCGACCCGTTAGGCGAAAAATAGATTCATATCCGAAAAGAAGACATTACTCTGAGTGTAATGACAGCATTGTGATTTTATTGTAAAAGATCTACTAATAAAGGCGGAATACTATCGTTTTTTATGAAGATTAATCTTCAACCTATAATTTACCTATAAGTACAAGTACTTATAGGTAATTACGCGTGTTTCCAAATGTGAAAATTTTCACACTCAATTTTCTGGAAATACGTTTTTTTTTAATTTAGAGCCAATTATAACGACCTAGTAGTAGTTCAAATTATTAAAAGATATTTTATCTTACCTGTCAGTTTCATAAGTTTCAAACTTTCAACTTCTGATTTCAAGGTGCATTTGTCTGCTTTAGGCGGTGTATAGTTGAAGGCTTGTTTCACATTTTTTCCAGGTTTTAGGATACAAACAATAGTGAAAGTGTCTGATGGAAACAAACAATCTTCCACTAAGAACCTTCTACGTAAAAAGCCAGTGAAACCAGATTTGTCCTTGATAGTTGCATTATTAGTGTGGTATGCAAGCAATTTACCTTTAGACTCTTTTACGCTAAATGAAAAGATTATATTGCGTGGACTTTCAGTTTCGTTGATCAAAAACACACTTGGATCATCACAAGGACAGAGACTAATACGCCAAAAGGTACTTTCGAAGATAAAATTCGGACTAATAAGACATCTTTCAGGATAAGTATAATCAGACCAATGGGAAAAATTAGGAATTTTCCACTCAAGATTTTTCAAGTTGCTAGGTTCATTCAATTTGCCAACAACAATTCCGCTTAATGTATTTATGTCTGCTTTAGGTGCAGCGTAGTTGAAAACTTGTTGCCCATTTTCCCCAGGCGTTAGGATACAAGTGATAATCAAAATGTCTGATGGAAACGAAGAATTCTCTAAAAATCCTGCTTTGAAGAAGTAAGTGAAACCAGATCTGTTCTTGACTGTTGCGTTTTTAGCGCGGTATGCATGCAACGTTCCATTAGACTCCTTTACGCCAAATGAAAAGTTTATATTTTCTGGACGGCGAGTTTCGTTAATGAGAAAGAGACTGAGGTCACCATATGGGCGGAGACTAATATGCCAAGAGTTATTTCCGAAGGTAAAAGTCGGACTAACGAGAAATCTTGGAAGGTGAGAATAATTAAACCAATTAGAAAAACTGGGAATTTTCCACTCAAGATATTTCAGGTTGTTTGGTTGACTTAATTCACCAACAATCCGGCATTGTGTCATTCTGATCGCGTTTACTGTGGTATTGTGAATCTTCTTTACGAGTAAGAATCGGCACCTTCTCTTTATGAACTACTTGCCGACAGATTGACCGTTCACAGATTAAAAGCTGTTATCTGAAATGCAAAAGTATTTTTAAGAATTACGAAAATAAGAAAAGGATTCAAAATACAATCACACACTTACGGTCAACAAAATGATTATTTATCATGGAACGATAAATAAAGAGGAATTAACATATCATCAAAATGGTGAAGCTTCAACTGTAGCCGGTTTAGAAGCGGTTCATTTCCGCCGGGGAAAACTTCCACCAGGAAATTTGAATAGAGATTTTCTCTTTATTTAAACGTTTTATTAATGCAGAATTTCAGTCATAATTATGGACAAAATCAGATATTTAATTTTCCTGGTGGCAGTTTACTTCGGCTGTAGTCGGGCTCTGCGTTTCTGCCATATTGTGGCAACCTAACGGCCCTCCTGTCTGTGTCAGTGAAAGTGATTATAATACCCAAGCCAACTCCCACCAGTAAAAAAAGAATAGAAATATTTATTATATTTGTGAGAGAAATTTTGAATAATTAAACCGCTAAAATAAAGTGAAACTTTCTTTTCAAAATTTACTGGTGGAGACTTATTTTCACAGTAATCAGAAATTGTAGATCCGATGTAAAAAAAATCAGCCGCCATCTTGTGACTACCTCCTCAGTTACTTCACTCGCAACTGGTAGACAATACACTATATGTCTCCTCCTCTTTATTCATAACTCCATTTTATCTATGCATCCTAATATTTATAAGTTTTAAGAAATCATAAAAAGATATTTTGATAAGGACAGTTTTAAGGGGTCTCAGGACTCTTAAAATTGGAAAAAATGAAAAAAAGAGACCATTTTCAACATTTAATATCTTAAAATGTATCAGATTTTAAGACACAATTTTAATTGGAATAATATATATAAGTATGTTCTTTCATTTCATGTATTTAAAAAATTATAAGATGCAGAATTAACATTTACAGGGGGCTCCAAACTGTTAGACATTTGACGAGCAAAAAATCGGCATAACAGCTTACGCGCACGATTACAAAATAAGTATTCCAACTAGAATGAAAATTTTGGTGTCTACTTATACTTCAGATTGTGATAATTACCCTGAACCTAAATAAATTTGTATTTAAACCATTTTTATATTTTTAATATAAAGTTGTATTTAGCTAATGCAAAATTAAGAAAATTTCAACAGTATAATCACCGAAAAAAATATTGTTTTGAACAATAAAAAAGAAATTTTAGGTTCAGTTTATACAGACTAACATGAAACATATGTTTTGAAAATTTCATGAAAAAATATTCATAAGTTTTTGAGATATCGTGCGCGTTATGCCCAAAAACGTCATCTGGAGAAAAATGGCTTCAAAGTTTCCGAAACGACGCTTCAGCTATTGAACGTGTATAAATGTAAAATTCATAACTTCAGTTCTAATAGGAATTTCAAGGAAACAATTGTATCAAAATGTTCAGAAAAGATAAGAGTTTAACATCTAAAAAAATTAAAATTTCGAAAATATTAGAGCTTTAAGAGTCCTGAGACCCCTTAATGCATTTTTTTAATGTTTTTTATTAAATGCAAAACAAGACTTTGAAATAGCCAAATAATTTTGTTAGCTGCAAAAGTTTGAAAATTCTATGCAAAAAGAATATTTGTACACTTTGCATACCCAAGATACATATTATTATATTTGTATATATTTGTATTTGATGATTCAGAGGATATTAGGCTGTTCTCAAATCTAAAAGGGCAAATATATGACATAAGTTTTAATTTATTTTTGTTCGAAAATGCATGAAACTAGCAGGTGTTGTTGTTCAGAAACTATGTAATCGAGCTGTTTTTTCCTTTTTTTTTTTTTGCAAACGCAATATATCTTTCAGAAAATAGCGTCAAAGTGGGCGTTTTGAACCAAATTTCCGCACGAAAGAAGAATAACAAGTCAAGTAAGGTTAAAAATCTTTGTCACGTGATGAAAATTGCTGATAACTCAATAGGTAATTTATCGATCAAAAAATGGAAAGCATACAGTTCGATTCCAAATCTCTTCCATAGTCAGGCCTTCCAATTTTATACCTTTCCGTTAAAAATTGAATTTCTAAATGTGTCAAAACGTTTTGCGCTTGTTGAGCAGAGCAGTTGAGAACAGCCTTAAATAGCGATTGTAAATACTAACTATTGTTTTTAGAGGCGTAACGAATTCTCGATATATACTCGGTACTCGGTCTACGCCAATTTACCGAGTACTCGATACATAATACCAGGGGTCGATGCAGATTTTTATTCTTGGGGCCCATTTTGTGAAAAGTAAGATATTTTTGTGAATTTTATTATATTTTTGTGAAAAATAACATTTTGTAACGAAAGTTGAAATCCAGTTACTCAAATTCGAACCAAGAATTTATTAACAAAAACTTCTTTAAATCTCCTTGCTAAAGTTTTAGTTTTTCGTGAACAGGTTTTATTTACAAATTACACATTTTGAAACAGTTTTTAAGAAAAATTTTTTTACGAAGGGGGCCTATTTTATTAAGTTCATTTTTGTGAAGGGGCCCATTTTATTAAATTTATTTTTGTGAAGGGGCCCATTTTAATAAATTTTGGGTTTTGTGAAAGGGCCCATTTTAATAAATTTATTTTTGTGAAGAGGCCCATTTTATTAAATTTATTTTTGTGAAAGTGCCAATTTTTATTAAATTTATTTTTGTGAAAGCGCCAATTTTATTAAATTTATTTTTGTGAAAGGGCCTATTTTATTAAATAGGTTTTTGTGAAAGGGCCCTAAATAGGCCCCAAATTTTGCCTGGATCGACCCCTGAATACCGAACAATGAGGAATTTGCACACATGGGGGATTTGATCATTTATATATTTTTCTGATAGTTCCACATCCACAGTTTTCAAAAATGTTCTCGAAAACGCGAAAAAAATATCTATATTATTAAATAATTAGTCCTAAAAGTAAGCTAAAATCACGTTGCTCCAAATCGGGGCGTGACTTACTATGACGTCACAGTTCACGACAGGCAAGCGGAACGGAAAGAAAAGAGATACTAGGCTTTGGAAATAAAGGTTCGAAATTTTTAAACTACTGATTTTACAAATTTGGTTCTTTCGCATCTGGATGTTATTTGGTACGTTGATTTACAAAATGTCAATTTGAAAAAAAAAAAAAAAATGAACGCTAAGTTTATGAAAAAATCGATTTTTAAACTTATTAAAAGTCTTTTCACATAGAGAAAGTTGACGGTAAAAATTAGGAAAAATAAAGAACTGATCGCTTTTAAACTTTGACGTCGTTTTTAACGCATAATAAAGATTTTATAAATTTAGGATGAGTTGATTTTTGGTGGCGGTGTGGGGGGGAGGGGGGGGGGGGGGAGTTTTCTCTTTTTTTCTTCAGATCAACTATTTATTGCGTTTTAAATGCGATTTTTCATTTAACACTCAAATAAATATTATTTTTTAACATTAGATATTTGAAAGAGTGGGAAATGCAGAAGGAGGGAAGGGTCATCCGGGGAGGAGCTATTTTCTAAATTTTGAGTACGCGCCTCATGTGACATATCGTTAGAAAGGTGTATGAAAACTTATTCATATTATGCACATCCGGTGCCCCCCCCCCCACTTCGCCCCCTGGGGGCACTTTTGTAATTTTTTAGGTTTTTTACAAGAATTTGCAGTGCGTGCGCAGCACGTGGTGCTATACGATGCCGCAGGCAGCGGGGATGTGGTTCGCGGTTTTTTTTGCCTGTTGATTTTTTTTTTTTTTTTTTTTTTTTTTAAGATTATGCAGTACTGTCGAAGCACGCCTGCTACACGGTGTCATAGGCAGCGGGACCTAAAGTATTTTTATGTTGAAAAGTAAAAATTTAATATTAAAATTTTTTTGAGTAGTTTCAATATTTTTACGTTTTATAACCTCTATTAAGACATGACAAAATATTGTTTCGAAATAAATTCTTTATTTTTTAAACCTAGTCCCTAACTTAATAAAAATGTACACTTACGCAATAAAATTTTTATTTACTTCCTAAATAAAAACTAACATATTTGTGTGTGTCATATCTTAGACATTTCTACGTTTTACCTATTTAATCATCAATAAAACAGGGTTATTGCTTATTAATCTACTACAGAATGTTTTTGTCTGTTTTTAAATACGAATGAGTACATTATAAATATGAATGCTCTTTCCTTTCTCTTAAGTAACTATTTATCCAATCAATTAATGTTCTAAAACAGTAATATTTAAACAAAATCAAACCTAAAGTTACTGAAAAATGATCTTCAGAAGATCAAAGAGATGATGTATTAGATAAATTACGATTTTTCTTGTCATCTCTCTTCATAGCTTTAGTCCATGATTTTCTAATGGCAGGGTCTTTTGGCACACTGAAAAACAACTTTTTGCTAGAAGTTACTGGTTGTATTAGTGCAGAGTGGTACGATACAGTACAGTAAAACCTCCTTAAAGCGACCACGTTTCATTCTAATAAAAATTGATCGTTTCGAGAGGTGGCCTCTTAATGGAGGTCACGTTTTAATCTAGATTTTAATTGTTGAAAAAAATTAGAAATAATGTTACTAGAATTTATTTTTCACATTAGGAAAAAATATAAAAATTTAAGCATCAAAATAAAAGTTAATTATATAACTTAATTACTGCAGTGTTTATAAATGAATATATTGACGTTTGCTTTGGTTTTACGGTTTTATCTTTCATAACTTTTATTTCCAAGTGCTTTCAAAGTTCAGTAAATAAATGTAATTTATTTATTTATTTATTTATTTATTTATTTATTTTTTTTTTTTTTTTGACGGGAACAAATAATGATATTTTCATTAATTTATCTATTTCTTTGAGAGTTTCCTAACAGAATAGGGGAGGGGAGTTTATTGATAGTCATTCTTAATTCTTCATCAGAGTTAACTTCATTGTCTAAAAAGGCATAAAGGGGTTTAAACACTTAAAAGTTACCGGAATAATAATAAAAAAAAAATCTAAACTTGGTTTAGAAGTTTAAAACTCATCAGAATTATTTTTCTAATAAAACCTTCTTCAAGTGACAGGAAAAAACGGAATTTGTTTCCTTTTCTTCAAAGAAAGTGGTCGCTCATGGAGAGAGATCAGCTGGGATGGTCTCTGAATGGAAGTAAAATTAGTATTGAGCCTATGGGAATAAATTTCGTTCAATGAAAAACTGATCGTTCAGGAGGTGGTCGCTTAATGGAGGTGATCGCTTAATGGAGGTGGTCGCACAGAGAGGTTTCTCTGTATTTATAATATGACTTTGTGTTGTTCTCAGTCATAATAATTTTAGAAACATCAATATTTAAAATGAACAAGTTGAAAAGCGACACACGTAAAGAATAACAGTCGTTTGTTGTCATGAACTGTGACGTCAGATGTATTACGGAGCGTTTTCGGGATACGGTAAATAGTGCGATATTAAAACAATCATAAATCAGTAATAAAAGCTCAAAATAAAAAAAATATGCAAGGTATCCTTCTTATTTTTTCATGTACTATTGTTTCGTGATAAAGTTAGAAAACGTGCAAATTCTCCATTGCAAAAATTTACAAAAGTATTATTAAAAATTATGAGAAAAAAAAAGATACTTACGATTCAAAATACAATCACATACATACTGTGAACAAAATGATTACAGCCATTTTATATCTGATTTGTAAAACATTTTTTTTTTTTAGCCCTGATATGCTATTTTTTTCGGGCAACAATTAAAGTGTCGTCCCTAAAAAATAGCGTTCGTTACATAAGCCAGCCGTAAAACAAAGCAGATGTATCATTGTGCGGTTAAATACTGATAATCTCTGCTGCAATTTTTTTAACTCCTAAGCATCGCACATTTTTAATTTTCACACCGTCGTATAGGGGGAAAAAGTATTTTTAAATGCAATTTTTTTTAAAGCTGCATCTCAATTTATTTTTGAGATATGATTTTTTTTTTTTTTTTTTTTTGCAATTTTTCTGTAACGTTGGCAACTGAAGTGTTCCATTTCTCTACAAAGTAACTAGGGAAATAGTTGGAAAATAGTAGATTAGTATAACTTTTTGTTGCCATTTTCATTTAACAACTGAAAACAAAATTGTAATAAAACATGAAACTATTATAAACTATATTTAATTGTAAGTATCCATATTAATGTTACAAACAAATGAAGGCATATGACTCATTAGATAGTTTTTTTTTCCGAGTTTCTTGAATGACAACATCGATTTTTGCTGGGTTTGTGTATTATTCCGCGATAGTGACATCCTATGCATACACTGGCCCCCAAAAGTTAATGTACAGGGACTGGATGCTTTCGATTGCACACGGTTTGTCGAATATCTACCAACATTATTGATGAATTGTTCTTGAACATCTGGGATGTAAAGAACATGTTTGATTTCACATTTCTCGATGAAGATTTAGTCGGGCCGACAATTGGGGGTCTAATAATAAATTTAATAATAGAATAATATTTGCGATCAGCTATGCAACAGAAAATGCTGGAAATGGTTTGTCACCGCGTTAAATGGCTATTTGGGTCCTGTTCAACGTTTGTGTGTATTTGTGTAAGCATATCACTCACATTCGTAAAAATGTTAACATTTTTGTGAAAAATTCAAAAGTTTTTGTTTATAGTATACAGAGTTTTCAACCAAATTTAAACACAGCTTTCCGAAACCTGACAAAGAACAGTAACAACAGTACACTTCAATTAAAACATGAATATATTGAATATTTGATGAGATATGGGCACTTGTATGAAATAATTTTTAACTGCGCATGCGTGGAAGGTTTCCAAATTTTTATTTCATAATTTGGTAGTCAGCTATTTAGGGCAACTTATCTAAATTGTCCAGTCAAATATCGAAAAATTTCACAAAGATAGGGGCGATATAGTGAGTTGCTTTCTAAAAATAGCTTTATTATAAGGGTTGTAACGATTTCCTTTTAAATGAGAAATTTCTCTTGGCGTGGGAATAGCCTTGACAAAAAACCCTGCATAGTGCATTCCACATGCAAGGGGTTAATTAAGCTGTAATACCCCCTTGCCTTGAATAAATTAGGCATTTTGTTATTCTAAAATTGGAACAGCTTCAACATTATCCCCCCTCAACCCCTTTCTTGGGGCCAAGACCCAAAGTGGCGCATTTCGCCAAGGAGTTCTGTTAGGCTTTCTGCAAGAAACTCTAAAAAATCGGAAATACATGACACTACAAATAAATAGGTAAAAAATAAAGAATTAAGTATCAAAATAATTAAAAATAAAAGAGCAAATATATAGTGCTATAGAAGCAATAAATGTCCAGAAATGCGATGAACATATAAGAAAAACACGATATCAGAAATGTTGTACATGAATCAATGAGAAGAAATATAAATAACACATTGAAAGAAATAGAACAAAAAACATTTACATTTCTATTAACACTTTCCAACAAAGTTGAAAAGTGTTTATGCATTCGGTTTGTCTGTCCGTCAGTCCACGCTCTAACGCCCGTAAATATACTTTGATTTTCATGCAATTGATAAACCTTATTTAGGGTTACCTAGGCATGTTTGGTATTGTATGTGCAGTATATGTGGGATTAATAGTTCATTTACAGGGGCGTCCAAAATAATTCCATTACATTTTGGTATACGGGGAAAAATCGCTTGCAGAGTATTTTAATGACATTACGCTATTTTAAATGTATTAAAACTGATATAAATCACCCAATTTCACTACAAGATGATTACGACAGAATAGGGCATTCATAGCATTTGTCGTTCATTTACAGGAACGCACAAAAGAAATCGGTTACTGTATTTTATTATAAGGGTTGTAACGATTTCCTTTTAAAATGAGAAATTTCTCTGGGCGTGGGAATAGCCTTGACAAAAAACCCTGCATAGTGAAACTAACTTTACTGGAATATTTTCTCATGTCGATAACTTTTTAAGTGATCTGAATAGAACTGCTTTTTCTTGTGTTGAGAAGAATCCTGAACAAAAGAATTCCAAGTATTCCACCCTGGTAGGAAAAAGACTTCGGTTACAAATGACCGCTGTGGGAAAAAATATCACCTTGGTGAGAGGTGCACTGCGTTTTCGGGTTTCCTAGGGAGAGATCCAGGAACGGGTCTGATTATGAGTGACCTCACCTCTTGGCTACAATTTGAGTGGACAAGATAAACGCCTCCCGTTGAAGGGGGGTTGAGAAGAGAGTTGGGGAAAGAGTCTCGAAGGAGTGTGGCAGCGAGCTCTCTGGGAGCGAGAGCGATGGTGGAGAAAAAAATGATGTTGACGTGATAGAGGAAAAAGCTGCGAAAAGTGGAGAATCATCGGGGCTCAACACGAGCGTGCTTTGAACTACTATTAATGATGACAAATATCTGTCCTGGAATAATTATAATGTGATAG
This sequence comes from Maratus speciosus, assembly GCA_963932465.1. Taxonomy (NCBI): domain Eukaryota; kingdom Metazoa; phylum Arthropoda; class Arachnida; order Araneae; family Salticidae; genus Maratus; species Maratus speciosus. The sequence continues at coordinate 311,211,639 of OZ010797.1, forward strand.
ACCATTTCAACGTTTAAAAACTGTTTGTTTATATTATCAGACTATGAATTTCAGCGCGTGTGCACTTGTATATTTGGGTGATTCTCCAAAAACCTAACATTTTCAAATCACAAATTCTTAAAAAACAAAAGTGCTTTAAAAATTCTAAAAAATTTCATACTTACTCGGTATACGACACATAACAAGGGAAAAATAAAGCGAACTCACTTTAACTATGTTAAGTATGTGAAAGTAAGGGACTGAAATTTCAGATACCAGGAGAGTGACAAAATGAGTTTCATCAAGGGTTATGAGAAATTTAACAAATTAACTGAAGTATTTAAATCAAAAATATGTTTATTTTTGACAAAAAAATGTATATCTTACATTAGTCATACTACATAACATTTAGAAAACGTCAGAGAAATAAAAATTAGAAACTCTGTAGCTGCTACCAATGGGCTCGGGAGGAGATATTTTTCTAATAATGTCTTCGATTAAATATTCATGTATGTCTTCTTTTTTTGGCCAGCACCAAGTTGTTCTGTTTATATTTTGGGGTTCCATAGAGTTTATTCTTGCTTTTCCACCTACAAGCTCTATTATCTCTCCTGCAAAAATTTCATCTTCATAATAAAAGATAACCCAGTCTCCAACATTGTATAACTGTGTTTCTGTTGGATCTGATGAGACAGAAAAATAAATTCCATAGTGCTGACAATTTTCCTCAGCTTTGCATACATGACAACTTAGGGTCCTGTAATTCATCTTTGTGTCAGTGTCTCCAAGCTCTGCTGTAACCTGGTGAACTTTCATAGTTCCTTTAATAGCTTTAAGATCACTAGCAGATGACAAAAATGAGTCCATTTTGCTATATCTTCTTCCACAACCCACAATAGTATTTTGGGGCAGTGCTCTTTAAGGATTTTTACTAACACATCAATGTTGTTGACATCACACCCCATAGAGACCACCTTATTGGCAGTTCTTTTCAGGCAGCCACCTACGCCATCAGGAGCCCCTTTACCATGACTGGCTTCAGTAAAGTTCCATGCAATTATTTTGATGTTTGGAAACCTTATTTTTATGTATTTTTAAAAAAAATAAATGTTCTTTTTGTTTCGATATTGGTTCGATGGTGAGTCTGACAGAAAATGAATAGCTGAAATTCTTTTATTTTGTAGTAGATGTGACAAAACAGGTTCTAGATGTGCCCAAATGGCACAAGCATCACGGCGTGTACTTTTTGACAGTGTACAAAAAGAAATTGGTTTTGAAGCACTATCATCAGTCTTGTGATATGCTACACCAGTGTGAAGTGTAATTTGCTCTCTTGAAGCCCCAAAATGCATCATAGCTTGTACTTCACTAGCATACTTTAATGTATAATTTTCGCTAAAATCGATATGTATCAATACATCCTCACAGGTCAGATTTTCTTTAAGTTCTTTTATGTACATATGCTGGTGTTTGATGTTTGCAATATGAGTCATAAACTTTTTTATGCTATTTTCTAGTTCATCCACAGCTTTTCCAATAGTGCTTATTACTTTGTCTTTTTTTATAACCGTAACAATTTTCTCCTTACCTCTTATCTTACGTGCTTCTTTATGCAAATTCCATTTTTGATAAGTAAAAGTATCATCACTGATGAAGTCATTATAAGTTATAATTCTTTCAGCACAGCTACTGCATTTTCTCAATAGGCAGGATTCTTTACTTTTGTCACAGCACAAAGTTTCTGCTATTTGTTCTGGTTTCTGTGAATTAATCACCTTACATTTGTTAAGTTTATCTACCAGCATTTCAATATTGTGATGTATTATGCACAAACAGGTATCTCTGCTTTAAAGAGTTGGTTTGACAACGCAGAAAGGACGCAATTTGCAAAATAAAGAATAACTTATCTGTACACCAAGGTTTTTTGTTCTGAAGCGCTTATGTAGCTCCTTCATTGTTGTGTTCAGGTACCTCTTCTGTTTTTTTATTTTTTTTCTAGTAATAAAATCTTTTTTTCCTGGACTGAGGGTTGTATTTTCATCATCATTAAAGAAATAGTTAACCATTTTACGGATTTTATCTTTCTTTTTCTTGTATTGGCTAACTGCAACAGGAATTCTCATAAATGGAAATGCGCTCTGCACTCTATACTTCTTTATTATCTTTCCAACTAAAGATGTTTTTAAGATTCTTTTGGTCCTATAAGATTTAATGGATGAAATTATGTCAGCTAATTGTGCCCTAATGATTTCCCCTGTGAACAGTTTTCTTCTTATATCTTTGTCGACTCTTCTTCTCTGGAGAAAATGAGTAATTTTAGCTTTTGGTGTCAAATCTTTAATTTGGCTTTGTTTTATTTCCTTTTGATTTGTTTTTTCTTTTAGTCTCTGATACTGTTTTTGATATTTTTCAGCTTTCTTATGAGATTTTTCTAGTTCTAACTTCAACTTTTTTATTTCTCTACATTTTCTTGTATCATTTCGTCTCCTCTTTTTTTTTTTTTTTTATTCAATTGTCCTTCCGTCAGAGGTTGCTGAACTGACATTACATATATCTGACATATTTTCAGGAGTTTGTAAAACTTCAGCTGTACTTATGGCTTGATAATCCAATTCTTGACCTTGACTTGGATCATCATGGTCACTATCTGGCAGAGTATCTTCGTTTATATTACAGTTTGCTTGCTGTTGAATGGACTTCCTAATTCTGCACTTCCTTTGGCGTTCTCTCCACTTTAGCCTAGTGGCCCTTTGGTCTCTTGCCGATTGATTTTCAATTAACTTAACTGTTCCCTTGCTCTTCTTAGCATGGTATTTAGTTTTCCATTTAATCTTCTCATCTTCCAATTTGTTATGATCGTTTTTTAATTTTTCATATCTTTTCCATTCGGCTTCTCTCTTTTTCTTCAATCGTTCTTCTCTTGATTGGTTATTTTTTTTTCCTGCCATAATGAGGGATGATTCTGTAAGGGAAAAAAAAATCTCAATACGATTTCATTATTTTATTCCATTATTTACATAACTTAGATGTAATTATTGAGTCATCTGTAGACTGTTTTTAGATAAATTGCCCAATTAAAAGAAGAAGAAAACAATTAGACTAAAGTTGGTGTCCTGTTTAAACATGTTAATTTAAATTTCATTAATTTAAAATTACGCAAAATGTAGAATTTTCTCCTTTTCTGGCAGCATTGTATACAACTTACAAATCAAAAGTAGTTTACACTACAAGAAAAGTCATCAACATTTACTAAAAAACAATCCATTATCTTATTCTAATATTAATTTTCACTAAAAAGTTTAATTACGAAAAGCTTACCTAAACTAGGTGTATAATAAACTAGATATTAGTATGCCTAAGTGGAATTTTAAAAAAATCTATCTATCTACAGAATTTATTACCAGTGTTTATAACAAATGTCACTCTCCTGGATGTTAAGTCACTCTCCTGGCACAGAAAATGCCAGGAGAGTGATATTGTTGTCTACCAGGAGTGTGACATTTTTCTTATATGAGGCCTGCTACTCAGGCCTAGAACCAAATTTAGGGTTAAGAAGGTTTTTATATTATTATCATCACTTAATTACACATAATAACAGGCATTATTTAAAAAAAATTCTTTTATATATAATAAAAAAAGTTGTACAGGAGAATGACAACAAAAAATGTTACATACCTCAGTTTAAAGCTTCAAAACTATGATAAGAACACCAGATGAATCAGATCTTCAAAGCACTGTATGAATACAACAAAATGGTAGGAATAAAGAGTGTTGTCATGCACTAGGTTACAAATTCCATCTTTTTTCCTTGAAATTATTGAAAATATTCCAGGCCAGGAGAGTGACATGAAAACCTTGGGACAAACTTTAAAATGATTTACCTTGATAAGTTAAATGATTAAATGGATTCAAAAAATATTATTTTATACCTTTAAGTATATATAGTTTACTAATACTAATTTAATTTGTGAATTGTTGTTGTGAAATTTTTAAACAAATTAAATAAGTTTGTGAAAAAGATTCGGACAGACCAGGAGAGTGACTTTCCAGCCATTTAAAATTTTTTATAGGAAATAATAAATGAGTAAATATTTTTTATATACATAGGAATACATGGGAAAAGTTATGTCTGATAATTAAAAAAATATAACAACATTCTATCTCAAGCCATTGCTGTGATATTTTGCTTGGACACGATATTGTTAGGTTTTTGGAGAATCACCCACTTATAGACTTTAAGTACTTCGAAGATATTAATCCAGACTCCGTTTTACAACTGGAGATATCATGTCAAGAACCCAACTAAAAAAATAATATGTAATACGTTTTTTCTTCGTCTTTTTGAGCAATAAAGATTAATCTTAAGATTCGAAAGAAAGGTGTGTCGTGCGCTACCATCAAACTTACAATTTGATTTGACATACTTAGAACTTTTTACAGGGTTTTTCCACAACTTTTCAATCAACTCACTATATCTTTCTGAGTTTTCACAATATTTGATTGGCCTTTTTACAGAAGTTACCCAAAATAGATGGCTACCAAATTATGAAATAAAAATTTTGAAATCTTATACGCATGCGCAGTTAAAAAATATTTCTTACAAGTGCCCATATCTCATCAAATATTCAATATATTCATGTTTTAATTGTAGTATACTGTTTCTACTGTTCTTTGTCAGGTTTTTAGAAAGTTATGTTAAATTTGGTTGAAAACTCTGTATGCTATAAACAAAAAACTTTTGAATTTTCCCCAAAAACGTTAACATCTACACAAATGTATTACTAACGTTGAACAGGACCCAAATAGTCATTTACCGCAGTGACAAACCATTTCTAGCCTTTTCTGTTACATAGGTGATCGCAAATATTATTTTATTATTAAATTTATTATTACCCCCCCCCCCCTAATTGTACCCCCGATAAATCTTCACCGAAAAATATGAAATCAAACATGTTCTTTAGATCCCAGAAGTTCAAGAACAATTCACCGATAATGTTGGTAGATATTCGACAAACCGTGTACAATCGAAAGCATCCAGTCCCTGTACCTTAATTTTTGGAGGCCAGTGTACTTTTCTATAAATGTTGTTTAAGACTGGATCGTAAATGCGGAATTCTTTAGCGGATGCGAATGACACCATTTTATATAAAATAAAAGCGTGTATTTTAAGTCTTAAAACTGAAATATGTTTTGAACTATCTATCTATATATATATATTTTATTCATGATTCGATGAGCCCAGTGATGAATTTTGCTATTAGAATGACAAAAAATTTCTATAAAAATCAAAATAAGGTCTTTCTTTTAGGTTTTTGATTTAAAAAAAAAAATAAATTTTAACAATTTCTTAGGTTTATGTTGTCGAAGGAGAAAAATCGAACACTATAAGTCTTGTTGCAGCTTTTGTTGGCATTAGATCATAAAAGATTTAAAAAAAAAAAAAATCCTATGCAGAAAAAAAATGTACATTTTGGAAGAGACGAAATTTCACGGGTTTTTTTTTTTTTTTGCGACCAATTTACGAAATTCACGATTTTTTATTCACCAACAGACGAAATTTACAATTTTTTTCTGCAATCAATTCATGAACTTCATTGTTTTATTCCATGAGCGAATAGCGAAATTTTACAGGTCTTCTTCGCGATCGTTTGACGAAAATCGCTGTTTGATATCTCGAGGATGGCCACCCAGGGAAACCCAGCAAATGCTTTAAAGTTTTAGTGCAGTCCCTGATGGGTGAAGAGTTTGATATCGCGATCATTTTGTCGAAAATCGCTGTTTGATTTCATGACCATTAGACGAAAATCGCGATTTTATTTCAGGATTGTTTGACAAAATTAGCTTTTTTATTTTGCGATTGTTTGACGAAAATCGCAGTTTGATTTCACAGTCATTCGTTGAAAATCGCTGTTTGATTTCATGATCTTTTGTCGAAAATTGCGATTTTATTTCAAGATCGTTTGACGAAAATCGCTGTTTTATTTTACGATCGTTTGACGAAAAACGCGGTTTAATTTCACAATCATTTGACGAAAATTGGAGTTTTATTTCGCAATTGTTGGACGAAAATCGCAGCCCCCCCCCCCCCCTCCCCTGTGATCAATTGATGAAAACTGCAGTTTTTTTCCGCGATCATTTGACGAAAATTGCGGATTGTTAAAAATTAAAAAAAGCGGAAATCCACCATTTCGCGGAAAACTGCCATTTCTCCAGGGATGTCACTCAGAAAATAATAAAAAAGAGGAAATTACACATGAAAATAAAACTTAGAACATTTTCCCCAACATTTATGTATGAATTTTGTGAACTATATTGCATTGAATATAAAATAAGTACAATGATAAAATTCTTATGTTAAAATGTTTTATAGTATTTTCTGTAATAAATATATTGCATTTTCATAGCTGATTTGCAAAACGAGTATCTGTCAACACGTACAGTTTTATACTACATTAACATTCTTTCACCGAAATATCGAGTTTGATTTTCATGTATTCTTATTCTAATCAGAAGGAAATAACGTTAATATTAAATAGTTAACTATTATTTTCTGTCTGTACAAAAAACTGTGACTTGATTCAAATTTACGACTTCTTCCACAATTATTACGACAATTGTAATTTTTCCCGCGACTTGTTTATGAAATTTGCGATTTTTTCCGCGATCATTGGCGAAATTCGCGATTCATTTCTGCACTTGTTCGACGAAATTCGCTATTTTTTACGCAACCGATTGACGAAATTTACGATATTTTCCACAACCAATTGACTCGAGTGATTGACGAAATTCGCAATTTTTTTCTGGTGTGATTGACGAAATTCGAGATTTTTTTCCTTGGTCATTCCACAAAATTCGGTATTATCTTCCACGCTAGCGAATTTCGCAATTTTATTCCGCGATAGTTCAACAAAATTCGCGATTAATTTCTGTACTTGTTGACAAAATTTGCGATTAATTTCTGCAATTTGCTGATGAAATTCGTGATTTTTTTTCCGGGATCGTTCACAGAATTGAAGATTTTTTTCACAACTGATTGGCGGAATTCGCGATTTTTTTTCTCAAGCGACTGACGAAATTAGTGATTTTATTCCGCGATCATTAGACGAAATTCGTCGTTTCATTCCGCGATCGTTTGACGAAATACGCGATTAATTTCTGCACTTGATTGACAAAATTTGAGATTTTTTTACGAACCTCTTGATGAAACATGCGATTAATATCTGCAATCTGTTGACGAAATTCGCGATTTTTTCCGCGACCTCGGCGAAATTTACGATTTTTTCTTCGACCAATTGACGAACGCGATTTTTCTCTCAAGCAATTAACGAAATTCGCGATTTTATTCCACGATCGTTTGACAAAATTCGCGATTAATTTTGGCAATCGTTTGAACAAATTCGCGATTAATTTCTGCAATTGTTTCACGAAATTCGCGATTTTCTTACACGACCTCTGCGAAATGTTCGACCTTTTCCACATCCGATAGATGAAATTCGCGTTTTTTTTTCTCGAGCCATTGACGAAATTTGCAATTTTATTCGACGAGTGATTGACGAAATTTAAGGGGGTTTTTTCGCGACCGAGTGATGAAATTCGCAGGTTTTTTACGCGACCTCTTGACGAAATTCGCGAGTTTTTCTGTGATCGTTTGACGAAAGTCATGATTTTTTGCTGGATTGATTAACCGAAATTTGCGCTTTTATTCGTGGATTGTTTAACGAAATTCTCGGGTTTTTACGCGGAGCACATACGCGCTTTTTTTTGCCTAGGGCATCCGTCTTGTTTCCGTCCTCGTGCATTTTCAAAAAATGAAATTTCGCCCTGTTGATGGAAAACTTGCACCCATGTAGCATGATGTCCAGTTTTTCTTAAGAAGTAATAGTAGTAAGAAATACTTGTCTAACAAAATAATAAAATTCAAAGGTCTGTCTAATGTAGTTAGATTTATTTTTGCAGAAGTTTTAAGAAGGTACGTTTCTGGAAACCATTTACGAATTAACCCCTTGCGTGTGACACTCGAACTCAGTTCGGGCAACGCAAATGCGCCAATTTTGTAATGCCCGACCTGAGCTCGAAAAAGAGAAAAATCGGTGTTTCAATTCCGTGAAGCCTGAACTCAGTTCCTCCAACGCTTAATATGTAATTTACCATTCTCCCAATAGATGGCGATACTTTCCCGCGAAGACTTCGACAGTTTCGCGCCATTAGTCGATTTTTTGTAATTTTGCAGTTCTTCCCAAATTTCATTCAAACCATTCAGAGAGAAAAAAAAAAAAATTGCATTTTTGGCACTTTTTACTCAAATATATTCCACAGGCAAGGGGTTAATTAAGCTGTAATACCCCCTTGCCTTGAATAAATTAGGCATTTTGTTATTCTAAAATTGGAACAGCTTCAACATTATCCCTCCTCCCCCCCTTTCTTGGGGCCAAAACCCAAAGTGGCGCATTTCGCCAAGGAGTTCTGTTAGGCTTTCTGCAAGAAACTCTAAAAAATCGGAAATACATGACACTACAAATAAATAGGTAAAAAATAAAGAATTAAGTATCAAAATAATTAAAAATAAAAGAGCAAATATATAGTGCTATAGAAGCAATAACTGTCCAGAAATGCGATGAACATATAAGAAAAACACGATATCAGAAATGTTGTACATGAATCAATAAGAAATATAAATAACACATTGAAAGAAATAGAACAAAAAACATTTAAATTTTTATTAACACTTTCCAACAAAGTTGAAAAGTGTTTATGCATTCGGTTTGTCTGTCCGTCAGTCCACGCTCTAACGCCCGTAAATATACTTTGATTTTCATGCAATTGATAAACCTTATTTAGGGTTACCTAGGCATGTTTGGTATTGTATGTGCAGAATATGTGGGATTAATAGTTCATTTACAGGGGCGCCCAAAATAATTCCATTACATTTTGGTATACGGGGAAAAATCGCTTGCAGAGTATTTTAATGACATTACGCTATTTTAAATGTATTAAAACTGATATAAATCACTCAATTTCACTACAAGATGATTACGACAGAATAGGGCATTCATAGCATTTGTCGTTCATTTACAGGAACGCACAAAAGAAATCGGTTACTGTACCGTCTTTGAGTAATAATTGCTGAAAGTGCGTTTTTAATTTCGGCATGCGCTTTTAAATTTAACTGTTTTTTTGCATTTTACTCGTTGTATATAAATTCTATACCTAATATACTGGGTTGCTCAAAATAATTCACGTACCATTCTCCTTATTAGCGAAAATTGCTGAAGGAGAATTTTCAACTAAATTATATATATATTTCTTAACTGAAATAAATTAGGCGTGCATGTAGTTAATATACACAAATCTATATATCATATACAGGGCTGCACAAAATAATTCACGTACCATTCTCTTTATTAGCGGAAATTGTTGAGGGGGAATTTTCAATTAAAAGTATATACACTCGGACCTCTATTTAACGAACTTCTATTTTGCGAATTTCTCTATTTTGCGAACTTTTACTTGGTACCAAGAACATTTTGCAAATTTCTTCGTAAAATAACCTCCAAATAGCGAAGTGTATTCTCTATTTAAGGAACTTTTCCTTGGGATCTAATTTTTTTTTTCTCCCAATTTCTTTAAATATTACTGGACTTTTCAAACTTATTCTTTCTTTTAACACATTTTATGATGATCAATGACCATGAACAGGTCTTACCAGGCACCTAACTCACCGAGAGCAGTAAAATCGTTGTGATTCTTTGCTTTCCATCCAAGAAAAGCAAACTTTCAATATCCCCTTTTAACCCTCAATGGAGCTGCCCCGTGTCTTTAAACTATAGTTTCCAGTTTTCTAGATTGTTGATCATAATCAATCGTGTTGGTAATTTCGGTTCTTGTAGCTCGAAAATGTCAAAGAGAAAATGCTTGAGCCTCAAAGAAAAAAAAAATATATTCTTGATGAGGTGGATAAAAACACGAAGAAAAAGAATACTGCTTTAAAATTTGGTATTCCTCCAAACAGCTTATCAACCATAATAAAAAATCGTGATTTTAATGTAAGATTACTTTTTTAACTGAAAATAGAATGTATTTCCAGACAATGTTTTGTTTCATTCTTATTTCCCTTGCAGATTTCTTTTTGATGGGTAAAATAAGTAAAATAAATATATATATAATTTATAAAAAAAACTGTGACTAATTACTTTTTTTTTAAATTATATTTAGTGTCTATGGACTTAAAATGTGTTTTACGTAGTTTAAAGCATTTTAAAATGTGACTCTCTATTTAACGAATTTTCCATATAACGAACTTTTTTTCGGGATTTAGCGACTTCGTTAAATAGAGGTCCGACTGTATGTCTTTCTTAAGTGAACTAAATTTTGGCATGCATGTAGTTAATAGATACAAATCTATATATCATATGCAGTGCTGCTCAAAGCATTCGGATAATTTTACGATTGTTGATGGGAACAGCTGAAATTGGGTTTTCAGATGTGTTATGCGTTTCCATATGGTTGAATTAGACATATTTTAACTAGTTAAACGGTGCTGTTTTGTTACATTATTCTGAATGTGTTGGAAAGTGTTTCATAATTTACGCTTGACGCATGATTTTTTCTTTCTTGTTTAATAAACAAGGGGCTGTGCCCTCAACCAACCAACACCTCAGTTCAGATACCGTAAGCTCTAAAAACACGCAGTTTTGCTCTGTTTTAAAAAATTACAGAAAACTGACTTATGGCGATCTTCTGTAATCGGGTTGCCATCAGTTTCCCCAGTCAGGGATTTTTCCGTTCTTAATGCCTAATCAACTGCTTTCGCCACAGATAACGAAAGTTTCCGCGGGGATCAGTATTTCAGGGACGCCCAAATGCTGGAGAAGGTTTTTCAATTATTGTGTTGTCCAAAATCTGATGTAGTTTTAACATCTAATGGTATTTTACACTTCATTCAACATTCTAGTGTTCGCATTATCTTTTTATAACATCGTACATTTTGTCTGCAACATCAATATTTAATTACTTTATTATAGTGAATACTTTCTTTTACCTTAATCACTTTAAAGATAGTGTATTCTTAATTCTTATTTAATCCTGTTCCTGATCTCGTCAGATTCGGATTCAGATTCTGATACCGTACCTCAGTTCAGATACCGTAAGCTCTAAAAACACGCAGTTTTGCTCTGTTTTAAAAAAATTACAGAAAACTGACTTATGGCGATCTTCTGTAATCGGGTTGCCATCAGTTTCCCCAGTCAGGGATTTTTCCGTTCTTAATGCCTATTCAACTGCTTTCGCCACAGATAACGAAAGTTTCCGCGGAGATCAGTATTTCAGGGACGCCCAAATGCTGCAGAAGGTTTTTCAATTATTGTGTTGTCCAAAATCTGATGTAGTTTTAACATCTAATGGAATTTTACACTTCATTCAACATTCTAGTGTTCGCATTATCTTTTTATAACATCGCATTTTTTGTCTGAAACATCAATATTTAATTACTTTATTATAGTGAATACTTTCTTTTATCTTAATCACTTTAAAGATAGTGTATTCTTAATTCTTATTTAATCCTGTTCCTGATCTCGTCAGATTAGTTAGGGGGTTGGTGAGCGTAGTTCGTAGGTGGCAGAGCCCTTTAATATTTTAAATAATTGTAGCTTGGTATTGCGGAAAATTTATTATTAATTGTTGCATACTTTACCATTCCAGATATATAGACTTGTATAGGAAAAGATAGTAAACACCACACAATTTATTATAAAACGTCTACTCATTTAAATTTCATAATTGTGAAATAATTTTTAAAAAGTAAATTAATGATTATCAAATTTAATTTTTAATGGGTATTTTAAAGTAATTATTAAAGTCAATTGTGGTCAGGGTTCGTAAATATAAAAAATATGCGATATTTTCAAAAAAGTCAACTCACTGCTGACAATAAATATTTTCAAGCGTAATATAAATTAGAAACTAAAGCATATTGCACTTAACACGAAAACTTCATCAAACAATTTTCTAAAAATGTATTTCTGTAGAGAATATCTTATATTAAAGATTATTCCGGTAGGTGGCAGCACTAGACGATAGTCTCTTATTTTAGCGGCTGTTAAATAGATTTCTCTCGTCAGTCCATGCGGTTAGTTTTCCGGCAGAGTTCTACGAGACGCGCGGTGATGAGGTTGTAAAATGTAAATGTACGCGTCTTGCTTTGTTATTTTCCTCGCGGTGTTTTTATGAGAGGCAGGAAGAAGGTGGAGATGTTTGCGAGTCAATGTTTTCCTCCGCGGATTTCTTCTGTCGTTCACTATTTTGTAAAATATATACAGTCATCCTGTCAATAGAAGTATGCACAGCCCGATTATCACAGGGGCACGTGCCCCGGGCCCATAATTTCAGGGGGCCCAAAAGCATTTTGTGCACTCTCCGAAAATAAAAATTAATAGAAACTTCCATTTATAGAAAAAATTCCACAGAAAAAAAAATGTATTTTTCCCATTCATGTATAAACTAAATTATCTCAGTATTTTTTACAAACGACAAAGAACTGCAATCCAAACTTCGAAATTCCAAGAAGAACGGATATTACACCTAACATGTTTTATTCAGTCTTATCAGTTTAGCGTTTTACTCATTCTAAATACCATATAGTGCAGAACCTTTTACCTTCATCTATTTTTAAGGCATTTTTACAGGTGTCTATAATATATTGTTTTCTCGTAAAGTTATGGTTAAGTTGTAAACAGCATGTTCAAATTATAATGCAAGAATTTTTTTGAGAAAAGGGACCCAGACATGGCCGTTTGCTCCGGGTTCAACATAGAGTTAATCAGGCTCTGGAAATATGTCTTGTAGTTAGGATGTCAACGATTTTAATCACTTGATTTAAATTATGATTTAAATCAACCGATTTTTGTTTAAAAAATCATTGATTTAAATCAAAAATTTTCTAAATGTCTAAAATGTCAAAAAAAGTATTAAAATCTAACATGAACATAATTTGAAAGTTTCTACAGGTATTTTGACTTATGAATAAACAAAAAAAGAGCTTTAAATAATTGTTTCTAAGCTTAATTCATAAGTATAGTAAAAAAATTAAAAACAGTTGAGTTTGTAAAAAGCATTGTTTTTAAGTTTTTATCCAAATTAAAACAGTTTCATTTACAAATGATATCTAAAGCTAATATAATTTGCAATGTCATAATTTCCTTTAGGTAATCAATTTATGCATTATTTTATATAAAATACACATAGCCAGTGTAATACATTTCTACAACTAAAAGAATAAATAGTAATTAATAGCAATCTCAAGTTAAATAAGAATGAAACAATGACATCTGCTCAACAGCTAAATTGTGAATGGATGCATAAGAGAAAAAGAAATAATTGGTATAAAAATGCTAAGCACAGCGAGAGCTTCTTCGATATAGGTTCCATATATATATATATATATATTTTTTTTTTAACTTTGTAACTCATATATACTAAAAAGAAAAATTAGGGATTGAAAAGGCAGCAAAACTTTTCTTAAAAAGAAAAAAAATTGAACCATTGAAAACTAATAATCCACACTGAGAGGTAATAATGCTGTTACTTAAATATTTTGAGGATTTTAGATTTTTGGGCTAACTTATTTTTATTCTATATGAATGGGTTTAACTCATTTCCATAATTTTTTGTTTAGCATACACATACATGTGTGTAAGTTTAGATTTTGGTGGTTTACAGTAATTTTCTTAAATACAAATGAAAAACTAAAATGCAAAATCCTAAATGCAAATAATTTTTGTTATTTGTGCTACTAACTAGTGAAATTACTTATCTGCAGTTTTTATTAATTCTGTAATTACTCATACTGTTTCTACTAGGCCATTTTTTTAATGGTGCCGCACCATGCCCCTTTTGAAATTAGCAAAATGCACTCGGCCTTAAAAAAAAAAAAAAAAAAAAAAAAAAAAAAAATAGTTGAAATTCACCTGTAGTTGTAGCCACAGATTTCTTGTAAAAAACTTCCCCATTCAACAATATTTCTAAATTCATGTGGTCAAGATCTTGCAAAAATATAGAACTTTATTTCTTTTGATAAAACAGGATATTATTAAAATATGTATTTTTACAATATTTCTGGGTAAAATAGGTTTTCCGGCTAATATACTATAACAAAATTAAGATTTCTTAATAAAACAAAAATTTAATAAATATGCAATAAGAGTGCGTAATTAAAACAGTCTGCTGCAACTGTTGAAATAATACTATTTTTTTTTTTAATAACACTTTGAAATTGTATTTTATCGTTTACCCCCCCCCCCCTTTCATCCAAAATTTTTTTTTGATTAATAAATAAGTATCTCGGGTTGAATCCCAACCGTCTAATCCCCTAAGCTTCTGTCCTCCTGATGCAAAGCTATAAATCAAAAATTATTAATTTTACTTTTCGTATATATATATTAATTTTTTACTTTTAAAATATTGTTTTTTTTTTTTTTTTTTTTTTTTTTTTTTTTTTTTTTTTTTAAGTTTAAATTTACATACACCTGTATATAGAAAAGGAAAATATAAGTAATGTGTAATTTAAAAATAAGTTACAAAATAATAAGCCTAAAATATTTAAATTGATTACTTTTTTAAAAGAAAGTCAGTTTTATCAATTTTTTGCAGGAAAAAAAAGGATATTTTTAAAAATACCATATCATTGTTTTCCGTGAATCACTTTATATGAGAAATAAATTAAAATTCCTTACATGTCGCAAAGAAAATTTATTATGATTGCAACTTAATACTTGAAATAATCTCAAGTGACACTTGGCGATTTATTTTGGTGGTGTAATGCGATGTGCCTTGCACTGATTTGTTAGGAAGAAGTGCTTACCACTGCTCAATTATCAGGACTTGTAACCTTGAGAAGTAATCGCGAGATTCTTGTTTCTTGTCAACCAATGGGAGAATGGATCCTTTTCCCCTTGAGTCTCTTCCTGGGAGACTGCGGTAAGAATGATGGATTCGCCCCGCCCAGCGTTACACTGGCTTTTATTATATAGAGATTTCCTCATGAAATAGTGCCCTTTTTTGGAACTAGTATCCTGCCTCTTTTTCTTTCTAAAATGAATACTACATTATTATCATTTTTATAATTAAAGCTTAAAAATATATAATATGTTCCTAATTAGAGAGTTAATTGTTTAATAATTATTAATTTGAAGTAGTGTTAACTATTTAATATAAAATGCAATTAATAATTTTAATAAATGTTAAACATCACTAGATTTATAAAGTTTTACATAATTATTACATTACTTAAATGTATATACATTATTGTATGATACTACCTAATGAAACTACTAATTTGCAGTTTTTATAATTTCTGTAATTACTAATAATTATAATTTTATTAATTAAAGTTAAAAACATAGATTATGTTACCAATTAGTGGTTTAATTGTTTTGGAAACCTAAAACTCTTGGTAGCAGCTATTTAGTATTTGAACGCTGGGGGAAAAAATCATAAAAATCCGATTTAAAAAAATCGGATTTTTTTTATACATTTTTTTAATCGTGATTTTCTTACACCCTACTTGTAGTACAGAATTTTATTAAACATTCTTCCTACTAAAGTATAGAGTGCCCTGTCCTTTTGAAGTGATGAGTCCATTATTAAAAATTGTGGCGCCTACTTACGGAAAGTAAAGAAGCTATGTTTCTCCTTTTTATTTTTACTTACAATAAAATTCAACTAGTAATTAAAAACAGATACAATTTGCTTGCTTTATGTAGATTTAAATTATTTAAAAAAAAAACTATAGGATTCAGCATCAAGTATCAAGAAATCAACTCGGAATTACACAAGAATGTCGGGTCCGAAACGCCTTCCTGACGCGGTAGAGGGCAGTGTTGTCAGCGGGCTACCTTTTTTTACTTCCGATTTCTTGATTGATACCACTTTTTTGAAATGGTAAAAGACCCTTTGTTTCAACTTAATTAATATGTCTTTAAATTAGAGGAATTTTATCATTTCAAAATAGTGGTGCCAATCAAGAAATCTCAATTAAAAAAAGGTAACCCACTGGCAACTCTGGCCAGGGCCAAAGATCAGCTTTGTGTAATCCCGCCTTTTCAACGCCCAGTGTCGCCAATGGGCTACTTTTTTTAAATTCAGATTTCTTGATTAACACCAGTTTTTTGAAATAGTACAATCCGCGTTATTCAATGACATATTAATTAAGGAGAAAATAAGGGACTATTACTATTTCAGATAAATGGTGCCAACCAAGAAATCTGAATTTAAAAAAAGTAGCCCATTGGCGACACTCTCAGTGCCCTTATTGGGTCATGAAGGCGTTTCCGACCCGGCATTCCTATGTGATTTCGAGTCGTCTAAGTGTACCCTATACCTCCCCTCGAAGTTTGTAACATATTAGCTGGGACACCCTGTATATATATATATATTTTTACTCAATCCCCCTTTAATGCTGTTCTTATATCCAAAAGGGCAACTTTCTGACATAAGTTTTAATTTATTTTTGTTCCAAAATGCATGAAACTAGCTGGTGTTGTTGTTCAGAAACTATGTAATTGAGCTGTTTTTTTCCGTTTTTTTTTTTTGCAAACGCAATAGGTCTCTCAGAAAATGTCAAAGTGGGCGTTTTGAACCGAATTTCCGCGCGAAGGAAGAAAGAGACTCAAGATCGGACGAAAAACGTGTTTGTCACGTGATCAAAATTCCTTATAACTTAATAGGTAACTGATTGATCAAAAAATGGAAAAAACAGTTCAATTCCAAATCGCTTCCATGGCCAAGCTTTCCAATTTTATACCTTTCCGTTAAAAAATGAATTTGTAAATGTGTCAAAACTTTTGCGCTTGTTGAGCAGAGCAGTTAAGGAAAGCCTGGCCATGGAAGCGATTTGGAATTGAACTGTTTTTTTTTTTTCATTTTTTGATCCATCAATTACCTATTGAGTTATAAGGAATTTGATCACGTGACACGCACGTTTTTCGCCCGATCTTGAGTCTCTTTCTTCCTTCGCGCGGAAATTCGAAACGCCCACTTTGACATTATTTTCTGAAAGATTTATTGCGTTTGCAAAAAATGGGGAAAACAGCTCAATTACATAGTTTCTGAACAACAA
This sequence comes from Maratus speciosus, assembly GCA_963932465.1. Lineage (NCBI taxonomy): Eukaryota > Metazoa > Arthropoda > Arachnida > Araneae > Salticidae > Maratus > Maratus speciosus. Next base: position 311,228,728 of record OZ010797.1, read on the forward strand.
CACCAGCTAGTTTCATGCATTTTCGAACAAAAATAAATTAAAACTTATGTCAGAAAGTTGCTCTTTTGGATTTGAGAACAAAACACCCTTAAGCATCGGTGCAAGGAGTCCCCGTAAGCATCTGTGCCCGGGGCCTCCAAATTTGTAAATTGTTCCCTGATGAGGATTAAATAACAGCAATTAAACATTTGAAAATAAGTTTGTATAAAATGGCTAAGTAAACAATGTCGCCGCGTCACCAAATTTTACCACGACGTGACGCGACGGTATCAGAAAATTGTTTTATTGAGATTCGCCACTCCAATTTCATGCTCAACAACGCGAAACTGACACATTTTCTGGCTCATTTTTAAATGTAAAGACGTGAAATTGGCAGGTCTGACTATGACTATTGAAGCGATTTGAAATCAAATAGCGTTGTACATTTTTTGATAAATCAATTATTTATCGAGTTATAAGCGATTCTTGTCACGTAGCACGTAGCGACACGTTTTTCCTCTTTCTCACGCTGCTGCGATAGGAATTCGGTCAAAACATTCACTTTGATAGTCGTTTCTGAAAGATCTTCTCAGGGACTGCGCTAAAACTCAAAAGCATTTGCTGGGTTTCCCTGGGTGGCCATCCTCGCCTTTGCCAAAAATTAGAAAACGCCATTCGATTACATAGTTTCTGAATAAGAATACCTACCAGTGTCATGCGTTTCGGAAAAATGAATTCAGAAATGTGTCAGAAAGTAGCCTTTTTAGATTTGAAAAAAGCCTTAAATTAAATTTAAAATTCAAAAAACCCGACTGCTTAAAAAGCGAACTAATTATTTCTCATCAATGTGAAACTATTTTTTGTATTACTTACCTATTTTTTTTTCTTTTTTTTGTATTGATGACGTTTAAGTTGTGTTTAATTGATAGTTCCTATCTGTAAACACTATTTCGATGAGGCCTATAGATGTCTATGAAGGTTAGAGTCAATGAAACATCGTCTTCATTTTGAAAGACCTATCCAATGACATGCCACTCAATTGGGTGCGTAAAAAAAATTTCGGCTCTACCGCCATTTTGAATTTATAAAAACAAAACTTAGCCTATAACCACCGGACGGTTAAGACGAATCGATATAGACCTCATTCATTAAAATCCATCCAGCCGTTGGGATATTTCGAGGGTTATATAAAAATCCACATACCCAGATACGCGTGAAACACATAACCCTTCTTGGCAGTCGGGTAATAAAAAGGTTTAAATTATCATTTCAAATGTGACATATTCACGTGTAAATACATTTTTTTTAATTAAAAGGAAATATTATCATTTCCGCTGTTTTAAAATTTGGCAAAAATAATGAAAAAAAATTGCTTTTTCGAAACACAAAATAAATTTCTCGTGTAAATATATTTTTTTAATGGAAACTGTTCCTCATTCTATTTTAACAAGAAAACAATTTCGAAAACATTTTTTTTTTCATTTAATTATTATTCTTTCTTTTTTTTTAGTTACATATAGTATTAAAATCTGCTCAAACATTATTTCTTTCCTAATTCCTTTTTCAATGTTAATCATTCTATGATTTACTCACTTCATATGAATTTATCTAAGAATAAGTTACGAAATCGTAGAACATTTTAAAATAATTATATTAAATCTTCGGAACTCACCGATTTAATCCACTAAATATGGATGTTCTCAATTATCATATCAGATAGCTTCATTTATTAAATATATAAATTATTCAGTTTAAATTAATTTTAAAAGTAAATAGCTATGTGTAAGAATAAGGTATTTCCTTTTTGTGTGTGCTGATTTGTCATTAACTAAATATAATCTTTAAAATGCATAGTATATGTGGAGCTACATAATTTAGAGTTTCAAAACACCATTTTGGTGTAAATTTAATGCATTCTGATCAATGTGTGATTTTTTTTTTTTTTTTTTTTTAATTTCATTTGGATATGTATTGCCTTCTAGCAGTTAAAAAGACTTATTTATTTGGTATTAATACTTAATAGAAGTTTATAATTATTTTAATAGAAAGCCTTTATAAGTGCATTAAAAATAAATTATGCAAATTTAATGTGAATTAACTACAAACCATTTTCTTTTAAAATAAAATCCGGCTTTTTTAAGCGATTAAAAACAACAGAAAAAGTGGACAGATTCTTTTGAAATTAGCCCCACAATTTCTAAGCCCCCTTCTCACTTTTTAGGCTGGTTATACTCTGCTGGCTGCTATTGAAATGTTGATAGCTTTGATTTCATTGATAACCAACGATCGAAAATTTAATAAGGTATAAATGCATTTTGAGATCCTCCATGTTTATAATTTACTCAATTAAAATTAAGAATAAGTCATTTAAAATAGGTTATACACATGATTTTACTACTTTCTACAAATTCAAAGCTTTAATAGGTTTGAAAAGCCAAGCAGATCGTGAAAATAACAGAGTATTACAGTATTTATTTATGTATTACAGAATAAGGATACCAATTAACAAAGCTTATGGAAAATTTATGTTACAGAAAAAATTGAGATATTATAAAATTAATATACAGTATTAATAACATACCTTTATTCGTTCTCAATTAATTCTGTATCAAGAGTCACGAAAGTCAAAATACTAATTACACACATAAACAATACAATTTATTTACTTTACTATAATAAAATCAACGCCACCGCGTGCTTTGTTTTGTCATTTGTCAACAAGTAGTGAAATTCAAATGTACCCGCTTCAAGGAGAAAAATAATAAGCATGTGCTGCCATCTATTAGGGTTGCATTAAAATAACGTCTTTTCATTCACAAGATAAGTGATTTTCAAGAATTTTATAAAATGCAAAATAAATAAACAAATAAAATACCAAATATTAATAAATAAATAAATATAATACAAAATTTGTAATAAATAAATAAAATACAATTTTTTTAAGTTAATAAACAAATAACAAATAAATAATTTATTAACAGGGTCTGGACCATGGCGCTGGTGCCCTTGCTTTGGAAAACCCTTAAATTTGATATGCAGTTTTCTTAACCCTCTCATTCATACGGCCTCATACGAGGACAGATAAGTATTGCCCTACAAAGCAAAAAACTTTTCAGCATTCATTTATGGAGATCTGATTTGTGGACAGATAATAGCTATCATGCAGAATAATAATAAAATTATTTTATACTGTATTTTCATTTATTACAAAAAAAAAAAAAAAAAAAAAAAAAAAAAAAAAAGATTTTTTTGTGAATAATGAAAAAATAATGAAAAATAATTTATGCATGAGAAGGTTAAAGATTAATTTTAAATTTGTTTTGAACCTTATACTGATTATATTGAATATTTTGTACTTTTAGAACAGAATGAGGTTAAATACAAAAGATACATTTAACATTTATCGAAATATGCATTAGCATGTTTATATCTGCAATCAAAATTATAGATTTTTTTTTTTTTTCTTGCCAATATATGAAGGGGAACCCCGAAGAAATACCAGACCCAGGTATCTCTTTGTGTTGACCGGGCCTATTCCCCTTCGGGACCGGTGGCTTTTACACAAATTTTATTCGATTGGCACCGCTGTTTTCTTTTTTTAAAGTAAAAATGTTCTAATTAAAGAAAGCAAATATGACTTTTCTTTTTTACTGGTGCCTAAAACAAATTCTGTATGCTCTTTTTGAAGGAGCATATCTGCGCTCATCGTCCTGTATGTGTTAGGCAATATAACAACGGGTTAATTTGATATACAGATTTTTTTCTCATAAGGCGCTTCCCTGTTTAGATTTGGAGGTTCATTGGTTAAGTATAAATGTGGGAAATGGGGGAGCTAACCCCCCCTTAATTTAGCTAAATTTTTTATTAATGCAGAATTATCCGATTTGCTTCAAATTTGGTATACAGGTTAATTCTGATAAGGCGCTTCCGTGATTAGATTTGGAGGTTCACTGGTTAAGTATAAAGGGGGGGGAACAAGGGGCCCAACGCCCCCCCCCCCTAATTTATTTTTCGAGGGCATTATTCTTTGAAATAAAAGTTTTTCTTTTTATTTACACAATTTCCACTTTTTTTCAACAGGGCATAAAATACCTTCATTTTAAAAGCGAGCCCTCCTATCTAAAAAATGGGCCGTGTTACAATAATTTCATTGTCATACTTTTATTTAGTAGCGTAAAATCTATAAGAATCAACCATTATTTTTACAGGGGGGGGGGGGGGGGGGGATTTTGGCGAATTTTGTTATTGTATGATCGAGGATAATTTTGTTTTCTCCGTTTCATGTTATGTTATTTTCGACAATATACCTAGCGAAATTGGGCCCTTTTTTAATATTTTCCAACAAAGTTGAAAAGTGTTTATGAATTCGGTTTGTCTGTCCGCGTGTCCACGCTATAATTCACGTAAATATACTCGGATTTTCATGCAATTGAAATATGCTAAATATGCTTGCCGTGGCATGTCGGTATTGTATATGAAGTGTGTAGCATTCATAGTTCATTTACAGGGGCTCTCAAGAGAAATCCATTAAATTATGGTGTATGGGGGAAAATCGTTTGCAGAGTATTTTAATGACATTACGCTATTTCAACTGTATTGAAACTGATATAAATCACTGAATTTCACTACAAGATTGATTGCGATAGAATAGGGCATTCATAGCATTTACTGTTCATTTACAGGGCCGCACAAAAGAAATCGGTTACAGTATTGTCTTTGAGCAATAATTGCTGGAAGTGCGACTTCAATTTCGGTATGCGCTTTTAAATTTAACTATTTTTTTGCATGTTACTCGCTGTTTATAAATTCTATACGCCGTATACAGGGCTGCACAAAAGAATTCACGAACCATTCTCCTTATTAGCGGAAATTGCTGAAGGGGAATTTTCAACTGAGGTATGTATTTCCTAACTGAACTAAATTTTGGCATTGATGTAGTTAATAGATATACATCTATATATCATATACAGGGTTGCTCAAAGAATTCGGATAATTTTCCCGATTGTGGGAAAAGTTGAAATTGGGCTATCAAATGTTTTATGCGTTTCCATACAGTTTTAAATTAGGCATAATATATTAACTTATTAAACGGACTAGTTTTGTTACATTATTCTGAATGTGTTCGAAAGTATTTCTTAATCCATGCTTGACGCATGATTTTTTTCTTTCTTGTTCTCTATTGTTGTATCTGTCTTATGAAATTCATTGAAAGAAACGAGCCTATTCATATAAAATCTAATTCATATAGAAAGGTAAAATAGTTATATGTCGAAAACATGTATCTTAGATGAAAAAAAATCTAAGATGTAATTCATGCAAAATAATTAACTGCACTACTGGGGATAGTTGTTTACAAGTGTTAAACAAAATTTTACTTCTTGTATTTATTTGTTTTTTCAACTGTATAATAGTTATCAAATTTAAATTTTTCTGTCGCCGAGAAATTGTCGTACGAATCTTGAGCAGGCATGTCATAGATTCGCGTTCCCTATGTACTAGATAGTTATTATAATATTCATACATTTGCAGAAAAGTGTAATAGTGCAGTAATCAAAAAATTATATAAACCCCCGACTATTTCTGTAACAAATCAATGTATAAAAATGATACTGGTACTAAATCATACATATAATGTTATAACGACATACATGTCGAAAATATGCATCATCGAAAAAAAAAATTCGAATGTATAATGCATGTAAAAAACTGCATTACTTGGAATAGTTTGCACGTGTTAAACAAAATTTCATTTACTGGACAGAATTGTTTTATTTGTATAATAATTATCAAATTTAAATTTTCTCGCGCCAGAGAAATTGTTGCACATGCCATCTTGAGGAGCACGTGTGTCACAGCTTCGCGTTCTCTATAGTTATTACAATACAGATACATTTGCAGTGAAGTTTAATACTACGATCATGGAAAAAAATACATACACCCCACTAATTGTGAAACAAATCATTCTATATAATGATAATTATCGTATAAAATTTATACTGGTACCAAATTTGAAGACCATGCATGCCAATACTTGTCGAAAACATGCATCATTAAAAAAAAAAAAAATCTGATGTATATTTCTTAATTTAGTATAGTTTGTACGGGTTAAAAAAATTTCATTTATTGTAATAAAATTGTTTTTATCGGTATAGTGGTTATCAAATAAAATTTTTTCTCGTGCCATAGAAATTGCTATGCACGTGCCATCTTGAGTACGTGTTCCATAGGCTCTCGATCTCTATATTCTAGATAGTTATTACAATACAGATACATTGCCGTAAAGTTTAATAGTGCAGTGATAGAAAACAAATATATTCCCGCTGCTAATTCCGTAGCAAATCACTTTATAAAAATGATAATGATACCAGACCTCAGGATAATCGACACTCTACTGTAATATCCCCCCCACCCCCTCTCTTCTTGTTAAGTTTTAGGTTATACGATGATAAGAATCCTTCTTCATTCTATTAATATACACAATATAATAATGCAATTTAAATTGAACAATTTATTTTTTTTATTTGATTATTTTTATAGCGAAGTGTTCCATAAAATGTATTGTACCACCAAGTAATTAACATTTTCTACGTGGATTTATCAGATTAACCCTTTATCTACTGACGGTACTTATAATTACCATTAAAATAACTTGTTATAAAATTCATTTAATAAATCGATTAGTTGCAATACAGTTTAGAATGAGTTGTTATAGATACATTATTTTATCTTGTTCCAAAAGCATTATTGGTAACACAAAACAAAAATATTTTTAAAAAGATTATTTCTTTTACCGTTTCATCTTTTCAGCTTTCTTGGCGGCATTGAGGGGGGGGGGGGGGGATTTTTCAATTCGGAAATATTTCTATATTTCTATTGTAAGAACATTATATTTGTACATATCCTAATTCTACAAAATACTAAGAAAAATATTCAAAATAAAAGATTTGAGTGGGGTTATAAGTATTGCTCAGAATCCCTATAAATTCAAATTTAATTAGCCCTTCTAAATCCTTCAGTCCTTCTAAAATCCTTTTAAAATTTATTAAATGATTATGTAATCTTTTAATGTAGTTTAAAAAATTCACGAAAAATGCTTTAGAAGATAAAATTTTCATAATTCAGTACATAAAGGGTTAAGATGAATAAGAAATCACTCTTTTTTAATTAAAGGATAATTTTTTTTTTTTTTTTTTTTTTACAAAAAATTATTGCTATAAAAATTTAAAATATAATCTTATTACATTATAATGTCAATTTTACATGCTGAAGATATGCAAAGTAAGTAGATTTTAATTGTGTTTCCATACATTTTAATCATAAAATGTAACAGAAAAACGAAAATAACAATTTATAATTTATATCATGATTCATGAGACCATGACTACTTCATATAAAATTACAACACTAATGTATAATTGCGAGATTTTTTTTTTTTTTTTTTTTTTTTAATGACTGTTTAGAAATAGGTGACTGAGATATTGCAAGTAATATTGCAATGCATTATTTTTGTGAATATTCTATATAAAGCAAAAAAAAAGTTCTTGAATGAAGAGATTTGCATTCCAATTATTTTTATTGGCAAACAGAAGCTATTTTGTTCTGCAAAAGAAAAAAAAAATGAAATTTTCAATTTGAACTTCCATTATTTTGTCAAAAATTACCATGTTATTTTTGTTTTTTTTTATTCGCCGATGAATGAATAATAATTTTATATTTAAACATGAATATAATATGTTTCTTTTCTGTTTTTAAATAATTCAGATCAGACGTGGGATGATCACGAGAAAGTATTTGTCTGTATGAGAGTGCCGTGTGCATTAAGCACTCCAAAATAATTGAACAGTTTATTCGAAGAACTCAAATCAGGTTACATTACATTTTGTCAAAAATTGGTTTATTTTGTGGATAAAAGTATCATGAGATATACTATCATACGGTAAGCAGATATGAGACATTATTTATTAATATTTAAATACAGTAGAGCGTCGATTACCCAAATTGGTCGGGACTGAGACCGATCCGATTAATGAACAAGTTGGAAATTGCTCGTCAAACGTGGCAAATGAGGTGCGTTCGTACTATAACAAGTTTTATTATTATTTATTATTTGCAACAATTATATATTTAAAATTTCAAACCATTCGGAAGCCTTTAAACATCATTAAAATGCACTTGCAATAATTTTTCCCCATCGGCCGTCATGTAACGAAAAACTTTTGACTGTCCCTGTAATTAAACTATACATGCGATTTTCATAAAGTTTGAAATGACTCGACGAAATTTTGTAACATTTAAAATTTCAGACCATTCGGAAAGCTTTAACATCATTAAAATGCACTTGCAATAATTTTTCCCATTGGCCGTAATGTAAAGAAAAACTTTTGACTGTCCCTGTAATTAAACTATACATCCGATTTTCATAAAATTTGAAATGGCTCGACAAAATTTGCAACAATCTTATATTTCAAATTTCAGACCATTCGGTTGGGTAGTTTTTGCTCTGTTATATGCGGACAGACAGACGGACGGACAGACGGACGGACTGAACGACGACTATAGGTGCTACGTATTTATATAATTGCGAACGCACCTAAAAATCCGGATATGGACAACTTAAAAAAACGGCCATGGCAATGTTTTTAAGGTAACTTCACTTCACACTGTTTCCAGACTTAGGACTAGTAATTGTAGTAGTGCACATTTTAGCATAGCGTGTTTAAAATTTTTATTTATTTATTTATTTATTTATTATTTTTTTTTTCAAAAAATTGGTACGAAGTTATACAAAGAAGTACACATAGAAATTATTACATGTACACTATATGGCCAATGATGATTGGTCACTTGCGATTTTAGACGTTTTATTAAATATCTAGAAAAATGCATGAGGAATTATCCTGGAACTCCAGGTGTGTAAACATAATAGTATAGATCACATATTTCCGCGAAGATTTTGTCTCGAAATCCCATGGAGACCGTCAACAAATTGAAAAAGAACGAATATCCTTTGGATAACCCTGTAAAAACTAATGTAGCAAAAGCGTTCAAATTCTAGAACTTGATTAAGAGGCTTAATGTAATAAACTGTGTATATTTTTATGAGGATAGCATGTATACTAGTAGAGAAATTAAGGTTTTCATAAAAACAGTCCCAAATTTTGCCAAGTTTTTTGCTTATAATTTGCAGAGTTCTTTAACCCGTTCGGGACCATGGGTGCATATATACTCTCTCAAAAAGAACATACAAAATTTGTTTTATTCACCAGTAAAAAAGAAAAGTAATACTTAGTTTCTTTCAGAGCATTTTTGTGATTGTTTAAGTAAAGGTAACTTTTGTAAAAAAAGTGGGACCAACCGAATAAAATTTGTGTAAAAGCTGCCGGTCCCGAAGGGGTTAATATAAAAAAAAATGTTCTTTTCAGAAAATATGACAAACAACATTGTACACAATACCCTGCAATCAGAATTTTAAAAAATAATAATAAAAATTAGATGAAAAATGAGCAGGCTTACTAAAAAATGTTTCTCTGCGCATGCGCGAATGCAATCAAAATATAATGTACATAATGTATTAGCTAAGTGTATAGAGCAACTTTTGTAAAAATCTCAAAAACATAGCTTGAAAATACTGAAAATTACCCTCGATAGAATAAGCTCGAAATCCGTTGTTCTCAAAAGGAAGCAAAAAGATGAGAAGCTGTATCCAAATATCTGTTAAATAGTGCCAAGATAGCGTACACAATATTGCACGTACTACTATATTTGGATACAACCCCTCATCTTTTTGCTTCCTTTTGGGAACAACGGATTTCGAGCTTATTCTATCGACGATAATTTTTCAGAATTTTCAAGCTATGATTTTGAGATTTTATCAAAATTTGCTCTATATACTTAACTAATACATTATGCACACGATATTTTGATTGCATTCGCGCATGCGCAGTGAAACATTTTTTAGTAAGCCTGTTAATTTTTCATCTAATTTTTATTATTTTAAAATCCTAATTACAGGGTATTGTGTACAGTGTTATTTGTCATAGTTTCTGGAAAGAATTTTTTTTTTTTATATTAAGAACTCTGCAAATTATAAGCAAAAAATCTGGGCAAAATTTGGGACTGTTTTTATAAAAACCTTAATTTCTCTACTATTATACATGCTATCCTGATAAAAATGAACACAGTTTATTAGAATAAGCCTCTTAATCATTCTACAGTTTGAACGCTTTTGCTACATTAGTTTTTACAGGGTTATCCAAAAGATATTCGTTCTTTTTCTATTTTTTGATGGTCTTCTATGGGGTTTCGGGAAAAAATCTTCGCGGAAATATATGACCTATACTATTCTGTTTACACACCTGGAGTTTCAGGATAATTCCTCATGTATTTTTCTAGATATTTAACAAAACGTCTAAAACCGCAAGTGACCAATTATCATTGGCCATATAGTGTATAATACATAGACTGTACAGTACATACATTAAAAAAAAAAAAAATCATTGTGATAGGGAAAATAAATTCTTTACAGTCTTCTTCCCCATAGAGGACATTCTTTTTCCTGCAGCCATATCCCTTAATCTTTTTAAATGAGGAATTGAACGGGATCGGCTGAATCTTGCCGTTGTAGCCATTCTATCACAACTTAACCCTTTAGTGCGCAGCTTTGCATATATGCATACAACACTGTTTTGAATTTAATAGGTTTTTTTTTTATGCGTATATACCTAATTCACAGCAGAAAATTAAAATAGCAATATTTGCTTTAATTAAAAAACAGACATTCCCTATTTAAATAAAGCGAAATTAACCATTGAAACATTCTGGTGTAAAGTCAGATTCTTTGAACTACGTAATTTCCAGAACGTATTCTATCATGGGAATTAAAGGGTTAAAGGTTAAGTTTTATAAAATAAATAATTATATAAAATAAGGTATTTGGAGACATACTTATTAAAATATTTCCTAATTTGCATTATTTTAGCGTAAAACATCCACACGACAGTAGTTTTTACTTGTATTGCAGATGTGCAACAGAAGAAAAGATTGTCGTATTATATGAAAAATGTATCTCTGATTTTTTTCATTGTTTTTCCTGTGTAATAAACCTTTCAGAGAATCATATATAATTTTTTTCGAAACAAGATAAGAAATCGCGCATTTAAGGGTTAAAGCACATTAACTGCTTCTGTGTCTTTTGACTCTCAAGATTCTTCAGTTCCATCTGCTTCGTCATCCTCGCATTTAGTGCCATTTTATTATTGCAGGATTAGGAAATGGTTATTTACTGAAATGGTTTATTGGTTAACTATTGGCGGTTTATTGGTTAACTTTCGTGACATCCTGCCAGTAGCGCCAACTTTTGAAAAATATTGGGTAGGTTCAAAAAGTTTTGAGTAAAATAACACATAATTTTTTTGATGACTAAAGCTGATAATTCGAAGTCAAATAACGTAAAAATAAGTCTAAATTAGGATCATTTAACAAATAATTTTATTAAATTATATTTTATGAGTTCTTCCTTATAAATACATTAATAATTATTATTAATAACATAAAAATTGCTAACTAGTGAAAGTCCAAAAAATTAAATGACAAGAAAAACATACAGTTTGGTCATTTAATTACTTTATCAATTCAAGACAGTAAGACAGATGATAAATAATACAGGAAATTTGTTTTTGAGAGAAATTTATTATACATCCACTGAAGGGGTTTTAAGCAGAGGCGTCGCGATGAAGGGTTATGTGGGGTGGCCTTCCTCCCCCCCCCCAAATTTATGTAAATTTGGGAAATTTGAGCTTAAAGTTGGGAAATTATAGATTTTTGAAACATTTTTTCATTTTTTTAAATAAAAAGTGAAAAGAAAAAGAATTTTTTATTGTTTTGCTGACTACCTTTCTGAGTTCTGTAATAGTAAAATAGTTAAACTTTCAAAAGAAATACAAAAAGCAGCCTGACTCAATTTCTCATTATGTTTCTCTGTGCTACGAAAATATCACACATCTACCTATTCATTATCATTAAACCCACATTGAACATACCATTTTAGTTGTAAAATAGAGCAATTTGTTTCATGTTGGGAAAATTTTTAATTATAAGTTGGGAAAATTTTGAACTCTCCCCCCCCCCCCCCCCCCGAAAAAAAATTTGTAGCTACGCCCTTGGTTTCAATGCTCCTGTAAGTCTAATTGATGTCCTTTCTATTTTTCAAACATAATTATTTTGAGAACGTCAATGAAACCAAATTTCATTTCAGCGATTAAATAAATGAATAACGATTTAAATCAATTGAAATTGGGTTTGGGTAGGCGGAGAGATCAAATTATTGGGTGGGCTCGCACCCCACGGCGGGAAGGTCCTTGATCGATCCGATTAATTGGTTAATCGGCGTTCTATTGTATTTAAATAATATTATTAAACTTTAGTATTTGGAGATTAAATATTAATAACTTTTTAAAAAATAATTAAAAATTATTTGGATGTAATTCGTTTTTGATATGATGAAGAATAATATCCGAAACCTTTCTACAATTTGAAAATAACGGTTTAAAAATTAACTATTGGACAGCGATTAGGGGAGACACCCTGTATATCGCTGCTCCTAAAACTATTGTCTTTGTTTAAACATTTCTGTAGTTTGACAAAATTTCATTTTACTGGGGTTTTTTTTTTTTGGTTTTTTTAAGCATCCATTTAATCAAAAGAGAAAAAAAAATTGCTCGCACTAAACTTGTTATCTTAGTAAGGTTAAGGTAACATATGATACCATGATAATAATGACAATGATTGATTTCTAATAATGTTAGGACAATAAACGTATCTGCATTGCAACTTAAAAAAGTAAAAATGATTGCATCAATAACTGATATTGAAAGATTAATCATAATTTAAAAAAAAAATCGACTTAAAAAATTGTTATTATTAAATATTAGAAATATTCTTTGAAAAGTTTCTGACCGATATCATAAAGAATTAATTGCATTATAGTTGTAATGTAAAGTGAGAAATTGACTATTTCACATACACTTACAATACTAAAGTGCAAGTATAACTGCTCTTTTTTTTAAATTTATTTTAGAAATAAATGATTAAGATATTTCAAATATTATTGTAATTCATTTCTCGTAAATATTCTATGATAAGAAGAAAAAAAAAAGAAAAGAAACATGAACAAATTTTTAAACTAAGTTATTTATATTCCAATTATTTTTATTTTTTTACGCAAACGGAAGTTATTTGTTTCCTCAAAAATGTTATTTTGTCTTTCATTTTTAATAAAATTATATTGTCAACGATTACTATTTTTAAAAAATTCTTGGTTCAATGACTAGATTAGTTCATACTTTAACATGGTTCTGTTTCATTTCTACTTTTAAATAATTCAGACTAGATGTAATATGATCACTGCAAACGGTTATTTATTTATTTAGTGTATTTGTTTGTGTATGTGTGTGTATATGTAGTGTATGTGTTAAGTACTATTCCAGAAAAAATCCCTGCCGTCCCGGCCTACAGGCGGAGGTAGATTTCAAAGTTAAGTATACTAATTTCACCAACAAAAACTAAATCATAATTAGAGATAAACCCACTTTAACAATTTTATCTGGCCGCTTTTGACGAGTTTTTATTCCATTTTTATATAATGACTGGTTTTATCAGAATCATGTTAAGGAGGTATTACAAAAAAAAAATTCTTTTCCATGCTCAACAACTCGAAATTTTCAGGCACATTTTCAGTTTCATTTTTAATAGAAAAAATATGAAACTTGCTGACGTGATTTTTGAAGAGATTTATAAGCGACCTGTGTTTTTATTTTTCGTTCAGTTAATTGAAACTTGATTTATAAACAATTATTTTCTCAGTAGAACAATATTTTGTTTCTAAGAAAATCGCTTCGGGAATTTCTGTTCAAAATGGCCACTTTGACATCATTTTTTGAAAGATATTCTGCCTCTATCAAAAAATCGATCATTACGGTACATTATATAGTTTCTGAATAAGATAATCTACCAATCAGATGCATTTGAGAGCAAAAATGAATTTAAAAATGAGTAAGAAAATAAGCAGTTTGGATTTAAATACACCCTTAATAAGATGATTTTTTTTTCTTCAGCCGCTATCTATTTTTTATTTGTTTTTGCTGTAAGAATTGGTCCTATCAAAAACTTGTCTATATAAATGTTGTAGACAATATTACGAAGATATATGATAAATTCATGGGGATTACATATCTTGTGAATTGAGGGATTTATGGATTTTTTTCTTCTTCAACCCCCCCTTTTTTGTTTTCGTTTTTAATTTTTAATTTTTTTTTTTTTTTTTTTTTTTTTTTTGCGGTACGAATTGGTCCTGTCAAAGACTTGTGAATATAAAAGTTGTAGATAATATTAAGGAGATTTACAATAAAATTAATTGGATTTGATATCTTGAGAATTGACGAAGTTACGAATTTTTTTCTCCCAAAAACCCTATATTTTGCGCCCCTTGAGCCCATTTTTAATTTTTATCAAAAATCTGTGATACATAAACTTTTGGCCCTAGTTTTAGAAGTAATAAAAACTTTAAACTTATTTGATATGTACAAAAATTAAGAAGTTATGGGGGTTTTTCGGTTTTCACAAGGCCCCTCCCTATTTCCATCCCCTTGGTCCAATTTTGCCCATTAACGAACTTGGCCGAGATTTTATGCCCCTTGATTTTATATATCAGTTTGGAAAAGATTTGTGCAGAATTGTGGAAGTTATCGTGTCCAGAAGAAAATGATATAGATAGATAGATAGATAAAGTTTTTACTGAGGGTGGTTTTGGGTTCTAGGGTTCATGATTGGTGTAGATCTGCAAAAAATTTTCAGAAATTCCAACTTAAGGGAGAATTTAATAGGCAGTATTTCATACGAAATCTACCTAATAATTCAAGAAGAGCTGAGTGTAAAAACATGTTATGTTGCATTTTCTAAAAATTGTTTTATTTCATGAACAAAAGTTTTATGATCGATATATACACTTATCATACGGAAAAAGATATGAGATTATTTATTAA
The DNA here is from genome assembly GCA_963932465.1 of Maratus speciosus. Taxonomy (NCBI): domain Eukaryota; kingdom Metazoa; phylum Arthropoda; class Arachnida; order Araneae; family Salticidae; genus Maratus; species Maratus speciosus. The sequence goes on from OZ010797.1 coordinate 311,243,745, forward strand.
TATTTAATATTTTAATCTACCATTTACTATCAACTGTATAATACATAAAATGCAAATAGAATTTCGTTCCGAGGCCGCTTGTAACTTGAGTTCTGCTGAGTGGATATTGATGGAATTTGTTAATTAGATAATTTTTCAGGGAGAGTTTTAGTATATTGCATATCGTTTTACGTTGCTTAGTTATAGAATTATGAGGAAAGTTCTATAATCAGGTGAAACCGATTATGAAACGTTAGACTTTTAAAAACTTATATTGGGCGGATTTTGACGAGAATTGCATTGTAAGTTAGATAATTTTTCAGAGATGGTAATATATTGCATTACTTTCTACCATTGCTTAGTTATAAAATTACGGCGGAAAGTTTTATAATCATCAGATAATGAAATAAAAGCCTTTAAAAAAATTCTGCTGGACGGATTTTGATGAGACGTGCATTGTTACTTATCTAATTCTTCAGGGAAGCTTTAAGTATGCATGTTTTACGTTGCTTACTTATAGCATTATCAAAAAAAAAAAAAAAAAAAAAAAAAAAAATCTATCATTAAGCGAACCCGACTATCAAAGGTTAGTCTTTTTAAAGAGTTTTACTAGAGGAATTTTGATGAGACTTGTATTGTTGGATAATATCTCAGATATGTTTTTGATGACAATGTAACATTTTAATATTTTAAAAACTTAATTATAAATTAATAAATTAATTTTTAGAGATTTCTCCGTTTGTCGGCCGCCTTTGATAAACAGACAATTATTCTTTATGATTACAATTTTCATATTAGTCACAACATGAATGGACTTAATTATGCGCCAAAACTTGCTCATTAAAATATAGCAACTGATTGTGAAACTGCAACAATGAAATATTTCAAACATCTAAAATTAAAAAATAAGATACAAATACAAATAAAGATATATAAATAAAAAATATAAGTAGAACATAAATGAAAATATTATTTTAAAATAATGTAAATTTTTAAAAATATTCTTTTTTAACACATTCACATCGAGAAACGAGAATTCTCGTTTTCATTCAAAAAACATCAATGACTAAGGGCGTGGCTTCTACTTTACAGAAAATGCATTTGTATCATGTTGTCCATATTTTTTTAGATTGTAAGACATTTATATTAACTTCGTACAATGAGAGACATTTACCGATGCATAAAGTTGGGAAACCTGTCTAGAATACCAATTTACAAAAGACTTTCAGAGCAGGGAGGAGCTTGAACTGTTTAAAAATTCAGATTTGATAAAAATTGCCCGATAGCAATGTGTTAATTAGTGATGGGCGATTCTCGAGAATTCGACAATCGAGAAAAATCGTCATCGTAAAAAATCACAATCGATACAGCCATCGATTAATTCCTAGAATCTACAATCGAGATGTTTTACAATCGATTATAACGAGAACAGCTAAAAACAGTTATTGGAAAACTTAGCTATTATTCTGGCCGACAATTTCATAGTAGTGATAGGGCTTAGTGATGGGCGATTCTCGAAAATTTACCAATCGAAAAAAATCGTTATCGTAAAATACACAATCGATACAGTTATCGATTACTTTCGAGAATCTACAAAGGAGAGGTTCTGGAATCGATTATTGAAATCATTGTTTTTACATATATATAAGGCACATGTTATTAAATATAGGGTAACTGAAAACAGATGGAATAAAAAAACAACAAACCAAAGGGATTCTATAAAGGAGCCATAAGACTGGAAAAGTCTTGTAAGGTTGCCCCCTGGTTGAAAAAAGCTGAAAAAACGCGAGCAGCTATGAAGCGATAAGGGGAGTTTAAGTATCAAAAATTAGAATTTTCGGCAATTAGCACCAAAATGGCCAAAAAAAATAAGAATAAAAAGCACTCCCTAGTGGCAAAAACATGAACTAAAGGATGATAAAAGGGATCAAAATTTTTTATTGATTTTTCTACGTCATTTGAAATTGGATCTTTAATTTCCCCATTTTTAGAAAGTCTTCGACTGGAACACATTAAACGAACCCCCGCGGGGAGCAAAGTAGGGGGGGGAGGGGCAAGGAAAGTGCATAATATGAATAAGTGGTCACAGGACTTTCCAACGATATGTCACATGAGGGTTGTCGGCTAAATTTAGAAAAGTGCCCCCGCGCGGGGGCAAAGTAAGGGTAGGGGCGCGGGCGATATATAAAATGAAATAGTAGTCACAGAGCTTTCCAATGATATATCACATGAGGAGTGTCAGCAAATGATAGAAAAGAGTCCCAACGCCCAGGATTCCAATTATCGTGCCCCCCGAAATATACCCTGCCCATCCTTCTCTTTGAAATTTTCATATATTAAAAATTATTTATCGGAGGTCTCCGTAAAAAAATCCGATCTAAAATGTTTAAAAACGCTACGATTTCAAAAAAGTTCGAAAAGTTCCTCTCTCGGGGCGCCGAACTAGGGAGGGAAGAAGAAAGGTTCATAATATGAAAGAGTAACTTTCCGATGATATACCAAATGACTGGTGGTCCAAAAAAAGTTTGAAATCTACCCCTCCCACGTGGGTTCCCTTATTTATCCCAGAATATACCCGGAAATCACGCAGCCCCACTTTTAGAATTTTATATTTAATAAATAATATTTATCGGAGAGCTGCATTAAAAAACCTCATTTAATGATATTTATTGTAGAAATCTCTACAATTAAAAAAAAAAAAATCACCCTCGCACCGCTCCCCCTCCCCCACCCCCCTTCCGTAATTCAACTCTGGGAGAAGAAAGGTTCATAATATAAAAGAATGGTGAAAGGACTTTCCGATGATATGTCAAGGAGAGGTTTCGTAAAAGTTTGAAAATTACCCGCCCCCCCTTTGTCCACTCTCGCGCCCACCAGAATTAACTCACCTTCCTCTTTGAACTTTTTGTATTTAATAAATAGTATTTATCTGAGTCTCCAGGCATGGGGCAGCTTGGCAGAGCTAAAATAAGAGAAACATTGAAAATTCGGGGCAAAATGACACTAAATTTAACAGTAAAGTTTGAAACTAGGACTATACAGAACTGAATACATAAACCACTATGCTTCATAACCCACATCGGTTAATAGCAATAAAAAGATAAGTGCCAGTTAAACTGATGGCATTGAGCTCACAGGTTATTCACACTAATTGCATATTATACTCTTATTTCAAAGAATAATGTCCCTCAAAAAATAAATGAAGGGAAATATCCCCCGTTTGCCCCTTTTATACTTAACCAATGAACCTCCAAATCTAATCAGGGAAACTCCTTAACTATATCAAATCAACCTTCAGTATATCAAATTTGAAGCAAATCAGATAATTCTGCATGAAAAAAAGAAACATATCACTAAATTAAGGGTGGTCTAACCAATTTAACCCTTTTCTACTTAACTAATGAACCTCCAAATCTAATCAGGAAAGCTCCTTATCAGAACGAACATAGAAAAAAAAATTAAAGTAAATTGAATAATTCCCCATGAAAATCCATTTATCTAAATTAAGGGGAGGGGACTTGCCCCCTTTTCGTCCTTGTATACTTAATCAAAGAACCTCCAAATCATAAAGGAAGCGCCATATCGGAAAAAATCGGTATATTAAATTTGAAGCAAATCGAATAATTCTGCATGAAAAACCGTTTTATCTAAATTAAGGGGGAGACTAGCCCCTCCCCTTTATACTTAACCCATAAACCTCCAAATCTAATCAAGGCAGTTTCTTAACATAATAAACCGGTATCCCAAATTTGGAGCAAATCGAATAATTCTGCATGAAAAACCCATTTATCTAAATTAAGGAGGGTGTCTATCCCCCTTTCCCCCCTTTATACTTAACTAATGAACTTCCAAGTTTAATCGGGGAAGCTCCTTAACATAATAAACCGGTATACCAAATTTGGAACAAATCGAATAGTTCTGCATGAAAAACCCATTTATCTAAATTAAGGGGGGGGGGCGGACCAGACCCCTTCTCCCCCTTTATCCTTAGCCAATGAACTTCCAAGTTTAATCACGGAAGCTCCTTAACATAATAAACCGGTATACCAAATTTGGAGCAAATCGAATAGTTCTGCATGAAAAGCCCATTTATCTAAATTAAGGGGGGGGTCCAGCCCATTTCTCCCCCTTTATACTTAACCCGTAAACCTCCAAATCTAATCAAGGCAACTTCTTAACATAATGAACCGGTATACCAAATTTGGAGCAAATCGAATAATTCTGCATGAAAAGCGCATTTATCTAAATTAAGGGGGGGGGGGTCCAGCCCATTTCTCCCCCTTTATACTTATCCCGTAAACCTCCAAATCTAATCAAGGCAACTTCTTAACATAATGAACCGGTATACCAAATTTGGAGCAAATCGAATAATTCTGCATGAAAAACCCATTTATCTAAATTAAGGAGAAGGTCTACCCCCCTTTCCCCCCTTTATACTTAACTAATGAACTTCCAAGTTTAATCGGGGAAGCTCCTTAACATAATAAACCGGTATACCAAATTTGGAACAAATCGAATAATTCTGCATGAAAAACCCATTTATCTAAATTAAGGGGGGGGGGACCAGCCCCCTTATCCCCCTTTATCCTTAACCAATGAACTTCCAAGTTTAATCACGGAAGCTCCTTAACATAATAAACCGGTATACCAAATTTGGAGCAAATCGAATAATTCTGCATGAAAAGCCCATTTATCTAAATTAAGGGGGGGGGAGGTCCAGCCCATTTCTCCCCCTTTATACTTAACCCGTAAACCTCCAAATCTAATCAAGGCAACTTCTTAACATAATTAACCGGTATACCAAATTTGGAGCAAATCGAATAATTGTGCATGAAAAGACCATTTATCTAAATTAAGGGGGGGGGTCCAGCCCATTTCTCCCCCTTTATACTTAACCCGTAAACCTCCAAATCTAATCAAGGCAACTTCTTAACATAATGAACCGGTATACCAAATTTGGAGCAAATCGAATAATTCTGCATGAAAAACCCATTTATCTAAATTAAGGAGAAGGTCTACCCCCCTTCCCCCCCTTTATACTTAACTAATGAACTTCCAAGTTTAATCGGGGAAGCTCCTTAACATAATAAACCGGTATACCAAATTTGGAACAAATCAAATAATTCTGCATGAAAAACCCATTTATCTAAATTAAGGAGGGTGTCTATCCCCCTTTCCCCCCTTTATACTTAACTAATGAACTTCCAATTTTAATCAGGGAAGCTCCTTAACATAATAAACCGGCATACCAAATTTGGAACAAATCGAATAATTCTGCATGAAAAACCCATTTATCTAAATTAAGGGGGGGGGCGGACCAGCCCCCTTCTCCCCCTTTATCCTTAGCCAATGAACTTCCAAGTTTAATCACGGAAGCTCCTTAACATAATAAACCGGTATACCAAATTTGGAGCAAATCGAATAATTCTGCATGAAAAGACCATTTATCTAAATTAAGGGGGGAGTCCAGCCCATTTCTCCCCCTTTATACTTAACCCGTAAACCTCCAAATCTAATCAAGGCAACTTCTTAACATAATGAACCGGTATACCGAATTTGGAGCAAATCGAATAATTCTGCATGAAAAGCCCATTTCTCTAAATTAAGGGGGGGGGGGGCGGACCAGCCCCCTTCTCCCCCTTTATCCTTAACCAATGAACTTCCAAGTTTAATCACGGAAGCTCCTTAACATAATGAACCGGTATACCAAATTTGGAGCAAATCGAATAATTCTGCATGAAAAACCCATTTATCTTAATTAAGGGGTGGGGGGGGAGTGGTCCAGCCCATTTCTCTCCCTTTATACTTAACCCGTAAACCTCCAAATCTAATCAAGGCAACTTCTTAACATAATGAACCGGTATACCAAATTTGGAGCAAATCGAATAATTCTGCATGAAAAACCCATTTATCTAAATTAAGGAGGGGGTCTACCCCCCTTTCCCCCCTTTATACTTAACTAATGAACTTCCAAGTTTAATCACGGAAGCTCCTTAACATAATGAACTGGTATACCAAATTTGGAGCAAATCGAATAATTCTGCATGAAAAACCCATTTATCTAAATTAAGGAGGGGGTGTACCCCCCTTTCCCCCATTCATACTTAACTAATGAACCTCCAAGTTTAATCAGGGAAGCTCCTTATCATAATAAACCGGTATACGAAATTTGGAGCAAATCGAATAATTCGGCATAAAAAACCTATTTATCTAAATTAAGGAGGGGGGGCAGCCCCCTTCTCTCCCTTTATCCTTGACCAATGAACCGTCAAAAGTAATCAGCGGAACGCCTTATCAGAATGAGCATAAAAAAATTGAAACAAATCGTACATTTTAATCAAGAGTTACCGCGTTACGTACATACATACGTACGTACGTACATGTATACACACAGAACCGACGGGTACATTAGCTCTCAGGCTTAGATAGCCTGTGAGCTAAAAAGAGATTGGATAAGCAGATGGACTCCTTTGAGAAATTATGACTTAAACCAGAAATGCGGTAAGTTTGACTCTGAAAGCTTCATTTCCATCTCGCATTTCGGCAAATCTCATCTCGATGATTTTTCCAGCATTTCGACGCTTCCAGATAAGAATCTGCTCGATGGTTGGTTCTCTCGCGGTTTTAAACCTTTCGGGATGGGAAGTCTCTCGAGAGTTTATCTCGCCGTTTTCAACCTTTCCCGATGGGAAGCCTCTCGCTGGTTTCTCTCGTCCTTTTCGAAATCTCCCAATGAAAAGCCTTTCGAGGATTTTTCTCGCGCTTTTCAACATTTCGCTATGAGAAGCTTTTCGAAGATTTCTCTCGTCCTCGGCAGAGAAGAAAAGTAAGAAAATTTATCGAGAGTACCAAGGGACGAGATAGAGAAAGAGGCATGACAATGAGCTGTGAAATGAAGCCCTAATTTTCAAAGTTTCTCTTATTTTAGCCCTACCAAGATATCACATACCTGGAGCCCTCCGATAAAAATTATTTATTAAATATAAAAATTTCAAAGAGAAAGGTGGGCCGGGTGATTTCGAGGGAGGAGGACGTGAGAGTGGAGTCATGCGGAGTGCAATTTTAAAAATTTTACCGAACCCTTCCTGTGGCATATAATCGAAAAGCCCTTTGACCACTCTTTCATACTATGAACCTTTCTTCGCCCAAAGGGGGATGGGGAAGGGGCGATCAAATTTTTAAAACCGTAGCCGATTTCTATAATAAATTTAAATATCACTTTAGATGTGGGTTTTTTATGCAGTCTTCCGGTAAATATTATTTATTGAACATAAAAATTTTAAAGTGGCGGCTGTGTGAATTCCGGGGCGAAAGAGTGGGGCCACGGGGGGAGGGAGGGGGAGTAATTTTCAAACTTTTTTTTGGACCAGTCATGTGATACGTCACCGGTAAGCTCTCGGATGACTCTTTCATAAAATGAGACTTTCTTCCTCCCCTCCCCAATTTGGTCCCCACTGCGAGGGTAGTTTTTTTCCGTTTTTATCATTTTAGATCGGATTTTTTTATGGAGCCCTCCGCTAAATATTATTTATACTATATGAAATTTCAGGACACTTTTCCAAATTTAGCCAAGACCCCTCATGTGACATATCGTTGGAAAGGTTTGTGACTACTTATTGATGCTATGCACTTCCGGTGGCCGCCCCCCTACTTTGCCCCCCCGGAGGACACTTTTCCAAATTTAGTCAATACCCCTCTTGTAAGATATCGTTGAAAAGGTCTGTGACTACTTATTGATGTTATGCACTTCCGGTGACAGTCCCCCCCCACTCTTTGCCCCCCACGGGGGACACTTTTTCAAATTTATTCAAGACCCCTCGTGTGAGATATCGTTGGAAAGGTCTGTGACTACTTATTGATGTTATGTACCTACGGTGTCCCCACCACCACTTTGCCCCCTCCCCGGGGGCACTTTTCCAAATTTAGCTAAGACCCCTCATGTGAGATATCGTTGGAAAGGTCTGTGACTACTTATTGATGTTATGCTCCTCCGGTGTCCATCCCCCCATTTTGCCCCCCCCCCTCCCGGGGGACACTTTTCCAAATTTAGCCAATACCCCACATGTGAGATATCGTTGGGAAGGTCTGTGACTACTTATTGATGTAATGCACCTCCGGTGACCGCCCCCCCCCCACTTTTCCCCCCACGGGGGTGTTTTTCTAAATTTAGCCGAGACCCCTCATGTGACATATTGTTGGAAAGGCTTATGACCACTTACTCATGTTATCCACCTCCCGCACCCCTCTCCCCCTTTGCCCCCACGGGGAGGGCATTTTTATAAATTCAGATCGAGACTTCTCATGTGACATATGGTTGGAAAGGCCTAAAGACCTGTGACGACTTAATCATATTATGCAGCTGCTGTGCCCCTCCGCTCGCTTTGACCCCTCCCCCAAGAGATCTGGTCCGAGGTTCATTCGTTTCGATATTATATTTTTTACAAGATTTTGTAGTGCGTGCACACCACACCCGCCTGCTATCATATATCAGTGCCGTATATAGCGGGTAACCTGTTCGTGATTTCATATTACAAGATTACGTATAAATTACGGGCCCCGATTAAAGGAGGGGCCCGCTAGCGGTCGAAGTCACCTAGTTTTTATTAACATCGACTCATTCCAGTTCACCCGCAGACGATTCTTGATAAATTCATGACGTATATAATACATAATATATGATTTATAAAAGAAATTTGCAAACTGTAGTCATCGAGAAAAAATTTACACAATCGAAAAATATCGAGATGTCCATACAATCGAGAAAATCGAGAAAAACATCTCGTTATCGCCCATCACTAGTGTTAATAGTAAAAAATCAACTAAATTACATTAAAAACTACTAGCTTTTTAATTTAAGTAACTTTCTATAGTCTTTTTTTTTCTTAATAGTCAATTTATTAATTTATGAAGAAATCTAATTGTTTAATTTAAAAAGCAACCGTAAATAGATGACTGTCAGAATGACAATGCCGTTATTTCCGAAATATTATTGAAGCGATTGTGTAGTGAAATTTTAAATGATAAAAACACCTTATCTTTTAATCCAAAAATTGATAAGCTGATAAAAACTAGAGGTGGTTTTTAATAGCAGATAGGTGCATGACATGTTCTTGCAAAACAATGATTACCTAGCAGTTTTGTTTCCCTCCCGAAGTGCAGTGGCATATACCAAATTTTAAACTCCAGTTTGTTTACTACTGGTAATACTTAAACATAGGGGGGGTTACATTTATGCATAAACCTGACTTGTTTATTTTTAAATAAAATCTATTTAGTTAAGCTACCTTAACATTATAATGGCCTTTTGATATGATTACGAACTTCTTCCTTTAGTCAAACTGTGGATGAAGTAAGGTTAGTAACTTTTTTTTCTTTCATTATAGTGAGCCGGACTTTTTCGTAGATGCCAACGTTTCGTTTTTTTAAAGTCAAATAAAATCACAAATTTTATTCAATAAAAGAAGTTATTTAATAACAACACGAGAACAAGAAATATTTTATTAAATATTTTTTTATGATTCAAATTATGTTTATTTTACTTGAAAGAAAAAATAAACCGGAAGCTTGGCGTAAACTATGCTTTATCGTGGATATTTTTTATTCTGTCGTACTTTCTGCAAGACAACAATCTAAACAAAACCTGGCAGACTATTTTATTTATGAAATCAAACAAGTATATATCAAAATTTATTCATTGCATCATTTGCTTTTTATAATATTTATGTTAAATATTTTTTTCTGGTTCAAATTATGTTTATTTGACTTGAAAAAACTCCGGAAGGATGGCAGTTATACTTTATCGTAGATATTTTTATTCTGTCGAACTTTCTGCAAGACAACAATCTAAACAAAACCTGGCAGGCTCTTTTATTTATGAAATCAAACAAGTATATATTAAAATTTATTCAATGCATCAATTGCTTTTTATAATATTTATGTTAAATATTTTTTTCTGGTTCAAATTATGTTTATTTGACTTGAAAAAACTCCGGAAGGATGGCAGTTATACTTTATCGTAGATATTTTTATTCTGTCGAACTTTCTGCAAGATAACAATCTAAGCAAAACCTGGCAGGCTCTTTTATTTATGAAATCAAACAAGTATATATTAAAATTTATTCAATGCATCAATTGCTTTTTATAATATTTATGTTAAATATTTTTTTCTGGTTCAAATTATGTTTATTTGACTTGAAAAAACTCCGGAAGGATGGCAGTTATGCTTTATCGTAGGTATTTTTATTCTGTCGTACTTTCTGCAAGACAACAATCTAAACAAAACCTGGCAGACTCTTTTATTTATGAAATCAAACAAGTATATGCCAAAATTTATTCATTGCATCATTTGCTTTTTATAATATTTATGTTAAATATTTTTTTTCTGTTCCAAATTATGTTTATTTGACTTGAAAAAACTCCGGAAGGATGGCAGTTATGTTTTATCGTAAGATATTTTTATTCTGTCGAACTTTCTGCAAGACAACAATCTAAACAAAACCTGGCAGGCTCTTTTATTTATGAAATCAAACAAGTATATATTAAAATTTATTCAATGCATCATTTGCTTTTTATAATATTTATGTTAATTTTTTTTTTTTTTTTTCAAATTATGTATATTTGAATTGAAAGAAACTGCAGAAGTTTGACAGTTATGCTTTATCGAGGATATTTTTATTCTATCGTATCTTCTGCAAAACAAATGTCTAAACAAAACTGGACAGACTCTTTTATTTATGAAATCAAATAAGTATATATTAAAATTTATAATGCATTATTTGTTTTTTATACTATTTATGTTAATTTTTTTTTTCAAATTATGTTTATTTAACTTGAAAAAAACTACGGAAGTTTGGCAGTTATGCTTTACCGCGGATTTTAGGTAGATTTCGTATGAAATACTACCTATTGGGATCGTTCCCATGTTGGAATTTCTGAAAAATTTTTGCAGATCTACACCGATCATGACCCATAGAACCCAAAACCACCCTCAGTAAAAAACTTTGTATATATATATATATATATATATATATATCACTTTCTTCTGGACACGATAACTTTCGTAATTCTGCACCAATCTCTTCCAAACTGATACATAAAATCAATGGGCATAAAATCTCGGTCAAGTTCGTTAAGGGGCAAAATCGGACCAAGGGGATGGAAATAGGGAGGGGTTTTGCGAAAACCGAAAACCCCCACATAACTTCTTAATTTTTATAGATATCAAATCAGTTTAAAGTTTTTATTACTTCTAAAAATAGGGCCAAAATTTTATGTATCATAGATTTTTGATAAAGTTAAAAATGGGCTCAAGGGGCGCAAAAATAGGGTTTTTGGGAGAAAAAAAAATCATAACTTCGTCAATTCTTAAGATATCAATTCCAATTAATTTTATTATAAATCTCCTTAATATTATCTACAACTTTTATATTCACAAGTTTTTGATAGGACCAATTCGTACCGCAAACAAAATTAAAAACGAAAACAAAAAAATCCCTGCCGGCCCGGCCTACAGGCAGAGGTAGATTTCGAAGTCAAATATACTAATTTCACAAACAAAAACTAAATCATGATTATAGATAAATCCACTTTAACAATTTTATCTGGCCGCTCTTGACGAGTTTTTATTTCATTTTCATATAATAGCTGGTTTTATCAGAATCATGTTAGGGCGGTATTAAAAAAAATACTTTTCCATGCTCAACAACTCGAAATTTTCTGGCATAATTCCAGATTCATTTTTAATTTAAAAAAATATGAAACTTGCTGACGTGATTTTTGAAGAGATTTATAAGCGACCTGTGTTTTTATTTTTTGTTCAATTAATTAAAACTTGATATATAAACAATTATTTTCTCAGAAGGACAATATTTTTCGTTTCTAACACAATCGCTTCGGGAAATTCCGTTCAAAATGCCCACTTTAACATCATTTTTTGAAATATATTCTGCCTCTATCTAAAAATCGATTATTACTGTACATTATATAGTTTCTGAATAAGCGAATCTACCAATTAAATGCGTTTGAGAGCAAAAATGAATTTAAAAACCAGTCAGAAAATAAGCAGTTTGGATTTAAGCGCATCCTTAATACAATGATTTTTCCAACACAATCCGCTTCGGTAAATTCGGTTCAAAATGCCCTTTTTAACAGCATTTAAAAAAATATATTCTGCCCCTATCAGAAAATCGACCATTACGGTACATTATATAGTTTCTGAGTAAGAAAACGTACCATTTGGAAGCCTTTGAGAGCAAAAACGAATTGTAAAATGAGTCAGAAAATAAGCAGTTTGGATTTGAATACACCCTTACTAAGATCATTTTTTACTTCAACCGGTATGTATTTTTAATTTGTTTTTGCTCTAAGAATTGGTCCTATCCAAAACTTGTCTATATAGATGTTGTAGACAATATTAAGAAGATATATGATAAATTCATGGGGATTTTATATCTTTTGAATTGACGGAGTTATGGATTTTTTTCTTCTTCAAACCCCCTTTTTGTTTTCGTTTTTAATTTTTTTTTGCGGTACGAATTGGTCCTATCAAAAACTTGTGAATATAAAAGTTATAGATAATGTTAAGGAAATTCATGATAAAATTAATTGGATTTGATATCTTGAGAATTGACGAAGTTATGGATTTTTTTCTTCTTCAAACGCCCTTTTTGTTTTCGTTTTTAATTTTTTTTTTTTTGCGGTACGAATTGCTCCTATCAAAAACTTGTGAATATAAAAGTTTTAGATAATGTTAAGGAGATTTATAATAAAATTAATTGAATTTGATATCTTGAGAATTGACGAAGTTATGAATTTTTTTCTCCCAAAAACCCTATTTTTTGCGCCCCTTGAGCCCATTTTTAACTTTATCAAAAATCTGTGATACATAAATTTTTGGCCCTATTTTTAGAAGTAATAAAAACTTTAAACTGATTTGATATGTACAAAAATTAAGAAGTTATGGGGGTTTTTCTGTTTTCACAAAACCCCTCCCTATTTCCCTCCCCTTGGTCCGATTTTGCCGATTAACGAACTTGACCGAGATTTTATGCCCATTGATTTTATGTATCAGTTTGGAAGAGATTGGTGCAGAATTACGAAAGTTATCGTGTCCAGAAGAAAGTGATATAGATAGATAGATAGATAGATAGATAGATAGATAGATAGATAGATATATATATAAAGTTTTTTACTGAGGGTTGTTTTGGGTTCTAGGGGTCATGATCGGTGTAGATCTGCAAAAATTTTTCAGAAATTCCAACATAGGAACGATCCCAATAGGTAGTATTTCATACGAAATCTACCTAAAAGGGGGTTTGAAGAAGTAAAAAATCCATAACTCCGTCAATTCAAAAGATATAAAATCCCCATGAATTTATCATATATCTTCTTAATATTGTCTACAACATCTGTATAGACAAGTTTTGGATAGGACCAATTCTTACAGCAAAAAAAAAAATTAAAAATACATACGGTTGAAGAAAAAAATTCTAAGTAAGGGTATATTCAAATCCAAACTGCTTATTTTCTGACTCATTTTACAATTCATTTTTGCTCTCAAAGGCTTCCAATGGTTACGGTTTCTTACTCAGGAACAATATAATGTACCGAAATGGTCGATTTTTTTATAGAGGCAGAATATATTTTAAAAAATGCTGTTAAAGTGGGCATTTTGAACCGAATTTCCCGAAGCGGATTGTGTTGGAAAAATCATTGCATTAAGGATGCACTCAAATCCAAACTGCTTATTTTGTTACTCATTTTTAAATTCATTTTTGCTCTCAAACGCACCCAATTGCTAGATTCTCTTATTCAGAAACTATATAATGTAAAGTAATGATCGATTTTTTGAAAGAGGCAGAATATATTTCAAAAAATGATGTCAAAATGGGCATTTTGAACGAAATTTCCCGAAGCAATTGTGTTATCACTTTCTTCTGGACACGATAACTTCCGCAATTCTGCATAAATCTCTTTCAAACTGATACATAAAATCAAGGGGCTTAAAATCTCGCTCAAGTTCGTTAATGGGCAAAAGCGGACAAAGGGGATGGAAATAGGGAGGGGTTTTGTGAAAACCGAAAAAACCCCATAACTTCTTAATTTTTGTACATATCAAATCAGTTTAAAGTTTTTATTAATTTTAAAAATAGCGCCAAAAATTCATGCATAACAGATTTTTGATAAAATTTAAAATAGGCTCAAGGAGCGCAAAAAATACGGTTTTTGGGAGAAAAAAATTCCTTACTTCGTCAATTCTCAAGATATCAAATCCAATAATTTTATTATACATCTCCTTAATATTATCTACAACTTTTATATTCACAAGTTTTTAATATGACCAATTCGTACCGCAAAAAAAAAATAAAATAAAAACTAAAACAAAAAAGGGGGGTTGAAGAAGAAAAATTTTAATAACTCCGTCAATTCACAAGATATGAAATCTCCATGAATTTATCATATATCTTCTTAATATTGTCTTCAATATTTATATAGAGAAGTTTTTGATAGGGATATTCTTACAGCAAAAACAAATTAAAAATACATAGCGACTGAAGAAAAAAATCATCTTATTAAGGGTGCATTCAAATCCAAACTGTCTATTTTCTTACTCATTTTTAAATTCATTTTTGCTCTCAAACGTATCCAAGTGCTAGATTCTCTTATTCAGAAACTATATAATGTACAGTAATGATCGATTTTTTGATAGAGGCAGAATATATTTCAAAAAATGATGTCAAAGTGGGCATTTTGAACAGAATTTCCCGAAGCGATTGTTAGAAACGAAAAATATTGCCCTACTGAGAAAATAATTGTTTATTAATCAAGTTTTAATTAATTGAAAGAAAAATAAAAACACAGGTCGCTTATAAATCTTTTCAAAAATCACGTCAGCATGTTTCATATTTTTTTTTTATTAAAAATGAATCTGAAAATGTGCCAGAAAGTTTCGAGTTGTTGAGTATGGAAAAATATTTTTTTTAATATAGCCTTAACATGATTATGATAAAACCAGCTATTTTATAAAAAGGAAATAAAAACTCGTCAAAAGCAGACAGATAAAACTGTTAAAGTGGATTTATATCTAATAATGATTTTGTTTTTGTTGGTGAAATTAGTATACTTAACTTCGAAATCTACCTCTGCCTGTAGGCCGGGCCGGCAGGTATTTTTTTTTATTGTGTTGGAATTATTTGCAGGACAACAATCTAAACAAAACTTACGAGACTCTTTTATTGATGAAACCAAACAGAGATTGGTTTGGTATATGTGAACATTCATTAAATGCATCATTTGCTTCTTATAACACTTATATTAAATATTTTTTCCGGTTCAAATTATGTTTAATATGTAAAAAACTCCGGAAGGTTGGCAATTATGCTTTATCGTATATATTTTATTTTACCGAACCTTCTGTAAGACAACAGTCTAAACCAGGGTTGGCGCACCTTTTTATAACCGCGTATCAATTTCTTTCCAAAAAATTTTTACGCACGACCGTAACGTGCCGACAAATTTAGTGGATTGAAAAATCGTGAAAAAAAAAACTTTAAATAGTAACATTAAGAGGGAAAAACAAAAACAAATATATAACATACAGGTGAGGTATTGCACTATAATAATCATAAAAAGATTAAATTCTAGAAATTATTAAAAATATATATGTGATTAATTGTATTGTTGTATCTTGGAAGGAAAATAATTAAATATCAGGGTCATACTCAGTTAATTTCAACAAAATGCAAACTGAACTGAATTTATATGACAACTGCTTTTTATTTGATATTTTGCATTATTCATTTTAGAAACAAATGACCTTGCGGATATAGATAGATGGAAAAAATATTAAAAGATCAAACGCCAGTTTCTTTAAACAGCTCTGAAATTAATTTCTAAGTTGAAATAATTTTATCATTGGTACATTTACTAACGTGGTAATTTACGGTATTTTAAAAAGCCGCAATTAAAATTCTTGAATTTCCAATAAATCAAATTTAGTCAAGATTAGATCTTCTAGAGTTTGTGTATTTTGTTTAGTATCACTGCATATTGATTTAATTACAAGTGCCAAAATTATTCTTTCGCGTGCCACTTTTGGCACGCGTGCCATAGGTTCGTCGTCCCTAGTCTAAACAAAACCTGGCAGACTCTTTTATTTATGAAATCAAACAAATATATATTAAAATTTATTGAATGCATCATTTGCGTTTTATAATATTAATGTATTTATTTTTAATTATAATGTTTATATGATTTGAAAAAAACTCCGGAAGTTTGGCAGTTATGCTTTATCGTGGATATTTTTATTCTGTTGTAATTCTGTGCAAGACAATAATCTGAACAAAACCTGAGAGACGCTTTTATTTCTGAAATCAAACAGAGATTGGTATATATATATTAAAATTGATTCAAAGCATCATTTGCTTTTTATAATATTTATGTTTTTTTTTTTTTTTTTCTGGTTCATATTATGTTTATTTGACTTGGGGAAAAAATCTCGGAAGGTTGACAATTTGCGCTTTATCGTAGATTTTTTTTTTCTGTCGAAACCTTTTGCAAGAAAAGAATTCTAACTTACTAAATAAAACCGGAGACCCTCCTTGAAATCAAACAGAGATTGGTATATATTAAAATTTATTCAACGCATCATTTGCTTTTTATAATATTTATGTTAAATATTATACAATTTTAGTAGGGATTGTAAATATTATTAATGTTTTTCGATTATCGCCAATCAGGCAGTAGCGTAACAAGAATTTTATTTCGTAGGGGTTGGGGGGGGGTGGGGGTTGGGGGGGGGGAACGGAAATTTCCATAATGTTCTCAGTCTTACGAAACACGTTGAATTGTGTTGTAAACAGAAATCATTTTTGAAAATAACGCCGTAGCGAGAGGGGGCATCAGGTCCGATCCTTAGGCTACCCACCCCGAAATATGTTGAAAAGTGATAATGGGTTTTTTTTATATACTTTCATTTAAAAAGAAAATCATTGTAGCTCAAAATCTTTAAAATTGTTCTCCCCTCTCTACCCTCTCCGAAAATAAATTTTGGCTACGGTTCTTGTTTAATAAAATAATATTACTTTGGCCAATCTCAGTATACTTTTTTCTATTTTAAGGAACGTGTGGCACTTTCCCAAAATCCATAGATTTAAGCTGCCCGAAAATTTCTGTTTTTTCAAATGAATTTTATTGTAATCAATCTTAATAGTATGAGAAATTAAAAATTTATAGATTCATTGCACAACTTATGTAAGTTAAAATTATCATTGACATCATAAGTGTATTTATAATTTTTGTTGCATTTTTAAAGTTTTAACAGGGTTCGTACGGGTCCTTGAATTTCCAAACTAAGATATTCTTTGGTACCAGTAGTTTCTGATGGAAAATCTCTCCCTAAATAAGGCGAAATTTCGTCCGTTTAAGCTAGATTTATATTCCTATAAAAAAATTCTGATATTTGGTCTTGAAAATAACGGTATCCGTACGAACCCTGTTTAAGTCAATCGTGTGTGCCAAAATATTTCTGCTTCTTTGTATGTGTTTTAAACTTTCAGATGTATGTTTTAATTTTTTGACTATCTTATATCTATAAAATCACATTTTCTTTGCAATGCATATGCAGGGGCGTAGCCACAGATATTTTTTCGGGGGGAAAATTCGAAAATTTCCCAACTTGAAACAAATTGCTCCAATTTTCGACTAAAATGATATGCACAACGTGTATAATAATTATAATGATACTTTTGCATAAAAAATTCCTTTCCAAAGAAAAATTCTGAAACTGAAAATATAAAAATTCTAATTAGGGGTTTGTTTATTAAAAAAATAAATACGCTTTTTACTTTCTTCTATCTTTACAAGAAGGAAGTATTGGATTCGTGAAAAAATTCGACTTCCGGTTTTAGACTGATTTATACGTTTTAGTAAGTCCTGAACATGATTCGACTTTTTTTAGAAAATATCTGTCTGTCTATATGTGATACAAATTTTGTGGGCACTCTAACACAAGAACTAATGCACGAAATTTAATAAAACTTTAGAGATTCACTTATACAGTCGAACCCCGTTAACGCTAACACTCAAGGGAAAACTTTTTTTGTTCGTATTAAAAGTAGTTCGTGTTATCGGAACTTAACTACGTTACATACAACTGGACGAGGCAATCGGAAACAGTTCGTGTTAACGAGGTTTGACTGTACCTTGATAAAAATTGGTGCTGATTTGTTTTTGGTGTAAATCGTCCAACAGGTGGCACTGCTATGCGGCATTTTTCACGATTTACATGATTTTAGCGATAATTATATCTCAAAAACTATTGTACGGAATTTGATCAAACGTCATATTCTGTTAAACCTTGACATAATTTGATGCAGATTAGATTTTTATGTATATCATATAGCAGGTGGCGCTGCTATGCAACATTTTTCACAATTTTGCGATAGTTGTATCTCAAAAACTAATGCACGGAATTTAGTCAAACTTCACATTCCACATAAGTACCACTTCCACATAAATAGATCCTTGTTAGGCAGGCGCGGATCCACGGGGGGGGGGGGGCGATCGGGGCGATCGCCCCCCCCCCAAAATAATATAAATCCACCGATTATCGCGAATTTCGAAAAATGATCGCTGAAAAAAAAATCAATTTCGTCAATCTTTCGCAGGTAAAAAAAACGCGAATTTCGTCAACGGATCGCGCAAAAAACCCCAATTTCGTCAAAGGATCGCGAAAAAACGCGAATTTCGACAAAGGATCGCGAAATTTCGTCAAAGAATCGCGAAAAAACGCGAAATTTCGTCAAAGTAGCGCGAAAAAATGCGAATTTCGTTAAAAAAATCGCGTATTTCGTCAAAGGACCACAAAGGAACGCAAATTTCGTCAAAGGATCGCAGATAAAAACGCGAATTTCGTCAAAGGATTGCAGAAAAAACGCAAATTTCACCAAAAAATTGAGGAAAAAAACGCTAATTTCGCGAAAGAATCGCGCAAAAAACGCTAATTTCGTCAACAGACCTCTGAAAAAATACGAATTTCTTCAAAGAATCGCGAAAAAATATACGCGAATTTCGCCAATTAGCATCGGGAGGAGATTCTCTAAGAGCGCATCCACGGGACTGGGGGTGTTCGATCGGGGCAAAGAAGGGAAGAACAAATTTACCAAGTCGGTTTTTAAGAAATCAACACACCATAAGCATTTTAGCTTTTAACTGACTAGGATTAGGACATAATCCTTTTTTGTTCATTCATCAAATACCCCTTGAAATTTACCAATGTGGGTGGCAATAACAGGACATTTTTTACATATTAGTGGCTTTCTTCAGAAAACATTAAGATGATTGCAATTTTCAAAAGACCTTTTTTTCTTGTTTCTTTCTTTCTTTGCAAATTGCTATGATTCCCATTCTTTTCTCAAACAATAAAGAAATCCTCAAAAATATCGTTATACAGAAATTAGAATTGCAGCTTCTTTGAAAGAAGGAAAAGTTTCAACACCTTAAAGGGATCCGCATAACGTTGTCAATTTCTGTTGTAGAGATTCAACAAAAGGTACACGAAGTGGCATCATCCCCCACCTCAACCCATAGTTTCAAAAATTATGGCGCCATATGCCTTTTGACAGGACATAATCCTATTTTGTTCACTAATTGCCGAAACCTCAGTGAGGTTTACCATTGACACCCGGAAAGTGTTTGGTTTCGTTTGCTTGTATGTCTGTTCCGCGAAAACTGCCGTTAAAAGCGTTGGATTTATATCTTGGGGGGGGGACGAGCGCCCCGATAGAAAACCCCATGGATGCGCGCCTAGGAGAATCTCCCCCTTGTGCTAATTGTGCGTTTTTTCCGCTGTCCTTTGCGAAATTCGCGCATATTTTTGTAATTCTTTGACGAAATTCGCATGTTTTCCGAGATGTTGACGAAATTCGCATTTTTGCGCGCTTTTCCGCGAAATTAGCGTTCTTTCCTTAATTATTTGGCGAAATTCACGTTTTTTAGATCCTTTGGAAAAATTCGCGTTTTTTTCTGCGATCCTTTGACGAAATTCACGTTTTTCTACTATCCTTTGACGAAATTCGCGTTTTTTCTACTATCCTTTGACGAAATTCGCGTTTTTTCGTGATCCTTTGACGAAATTCGCGTATTTTTTTCGCGATTCTTTGACGAAATTAGCATTTTTCCGAGATCTGTTGACGAAATTCGTATTTTTTGCGCGATTATTTTTCGAAATTAGCATTTTTTCCGTAATTGTGTGGCGAAATTCGCGTTTTTTGTGATCCTTTGGCGAAATTCACGATTTTTTCTGCGATCCTTTGACTAAATTCACGATTTTTTCTGCGATCCTTTGACGAAATTCGCGTTTTTTTCTGCGACCCTTTGACGAAATTCGCGTTTTTTCTGCGACCCTTTGACGAAATTTGCGTTTTTTTCTGCGACCCTCTGACGAAATTCGCGTTTTTTTCTGCGACCCTTTGACGAAATTCGAGTTTTTTCTGCGACCCTTTGACGAAATTTGCGTTTTTTTCGTGTTCCTTTGACGAAATTCGCGTTTTTTTCGTGTTCCTTTGACGAATTTCACGTTTTTTTCGTGTTCCTTTGACGAATTTCGCGTTTTTTGCGCGATTTTTTGACCTGCGAACGATTGACAAAAATGATTCTTTTCGGCGAGCATTTGTCGAAATTTGCGATAATCGGTGAATTTATATTTTTTGATCCAAAGGGTGGGTGGCGATCAGGAAGATCCCCCCCCCTTCCTTGGATCCGCGCCTGTGAAGAGGTATACACACCACTTAGATGACATTTTTGACTTTCAAGGATGTTAAGGCCCCTTCAGATTTCTGAAGGGGACCCTTTTTCAGAGATTATCCTCTTTCAGAAATCTGATATTAAAAAATGGATGTGATAGTTATGTTTTTCAGCTTTCTGTAATTGGCTCTTATGTATTTTTTAGTGCTGAATCCCAAAATGACCTTCATTTTTTACCACACCATCACGTCAGTTTTTTTCACAAATCGCAAATTTTTAAGAAGTCGAAATATTGCGAAAATCTGCTACTATAAAATAGACGTAACTTTTTTTCATAATAATTCATTCAATTTTTTGCTCATACATGGATTTTTATAGTTAAACATGTAAAATATTGTGTATTTAAAATCTTTATAATTTTATTCCATGCGTGGAAGTTTCTTTGAACCGCTCATCCTCTGCTTCCCGCTTTTCTTTTAATCCTCTCTATGGGGTTCATCTCGGATTTCTCTTTTACTTTGGCGGCTGATAAGGCTGGAAAATTTGTCGCAGATGCATTTAAAACATTTATTTTCTTTTGTTAAGGCTTTGACAAATTGCTTTGTGAGATTTTCGCTATTTTTTACTTTTTAACTTTGAAACTTACGATTTGCGAAAATCATGACGTGATGGTTAAAAATGAAGGTCATTTTCGAATTCAGTGCTAAAAAATACACCAAAATCAATTATCAAAAGTTAAAAAGCACAATCATGGCAGGCTTGTGTTATTAATGTTGTTCACTATAACTAAAAGAACAAAAAATAAGATAAATAATTACCATAGTACAAGAGTAAAAAGAAAAAGAAAAAATAAGACATTTAATAAATAAATTCTGTTATAACGTTTTTAATTTTATGACCTAAAAAGTAACAATAAACCATATTTTGAGGAGAGGGCGGGATTATATAAAAAGGGTGTTGGATAACCGAGTGTTTCGGTTAATCGGATGTCGGATAATCGAGAGTCTGTAATATTTTTAAATCGCATTAATTATTTCATATTCATTTAATAATTAACTGCAAGGAATGATTTGAGCAACAGAAGTTATGACTACGTTGATTATATGTCACTCGGTATCGCCCCCCCCCAAAACGATTCTCTGGATCCGCCCCTGTTGTTAGGTATGGGTCTATACCGTCCAAAGCTATCGCTTTTGCGCACTTTGAGTACGGAATTTTGGTTGCAGACATCTAAGAGGCTGGGTGATAAAATTCAATGATTTGTTTGAAAAATGCTATGCTTATATCTCCTTTTTAAATGCACACAATTCAACAAATATAGACCTTTAGAGTTTGTTATTATAGGCAAAGAATTGTCATTTAATTTTGGCACTGTGATTGCAAATTTTGAGGCATTAACATGCATGGAGTAGAAGAAAATTTTGGGATTGGCACATCCGACTAGTTTTCACTTAATAATTCTTGTGGTCTTCAAAGAAGCCCACCTGTTAATAACATCGCTTAGTTCAATAAAATTCCCTATTTCACTTTCATATTTTAAAAGCATTACGCTGTCAAGTCTGTCATCTCTCATTGTAGCTTGCAATATATATTTTTTAAATTTTTATTTGACTAAAGATTCTTTCATTAGATGCAACGCCATAAAGATAAGCTGCTGTAAATGTTAAGGTACGAGCATATAGTTTGACGACGTGACCCAAATAGTCTTTGAATTTCATGGCATGATTAAAAGGTTTGTTAAGTGAGTTGGGATTTGGTTTATTTCTATCTGACTCTGCAAGTCATGTACATCCGGTTTCTCATATCCAGGTGGAAACATTATTAACTTTTCCCTTGCACAATTGTAATTTAAATTTGGAATGCATTGCTGCAATATTCTCTTGATATAGGGAACATTGTCATTTAAGCCCATTACTAAATTTCCGAAATTTTCTTGTATTTCTTATAATTCTTTACTGTAAAACTTGTGTGTATCAATGTCCATTGCTGTGCTATTATTTTTATTTATTGCCTTTGGTGAAACTGTTTTCCTACGGTGCTTTCGGAACTCAGCTTCTCCAGTCACATCCTAATATTCATAATTGTTTGTGAGCTTGTCTGTAAGGAAATCTTTATTTCTTCAAAATTTTATTCAAGTGCAACGTGTTAGTGTTACTGTGCATGTCGATTTTTTCTTCAGTTGATGGACTGCTTTCACGGTCATATTTCTGTTCCAAATTAAAATCGTCCATTTTTTACCTTTTTCATCCTCGAATGGATTTTTAGATGCTCCAAAATCTTGCACGAAAACTCTTTTCCTATTATGAAACGTTTCTTCGTGCTGACATTTATAGTAACTTTTTAGAACAGCTTTAGACACAGAACACTGGACTTTTGGTTTAAAATTTTATAAACACATATGAATATAAACGAACAGGACTGATATATATTTCCGCACACAAATAAAAGTAAAATGTGACAAATTTATCTAAACTAACTGCGGATATAAAAGACTTCTTATATCCGCATTTGCTCATATAACGCTTTTTAATTGACAGTAGTGCTGTAAAAGGAACGACTAAATGAATACCCGTATGATGTCGTTACTTTCGAACTCGCTACCCGTTAGAAAGTATTCGTTACTCGTTACTTTCGTTACTGTTCAGAAACCGGGTATTAACAATCATCGTATGTACTACAAACCTGCAGCAATAGCAAATCTAATTATATACCGCACATGAGTCTTTTGAAGAATTCGTTACTATTTTAACGTAAAATATGTGCTGCCATCTGTACGTTAAAAATACATTTAATTTTCTACGTTTTAATGAAAAAAAAAGGCAAACAAAATTAAAATACGATGCATAATTGAATATAACATGTCTAAATTGTATAATTTCTTACTTATGAAATAAGGAATAATCGGAGAAAGCAATTTAGGAAGAGTAAAACTTCACCAAATTTATACGAAAACTATGAAATGTAATTACACAGCCAAAATATTTTACAAACAAATTTACTTATTAATTTTACACTAAAAGTAATTATGTATTACACTGTTAAAAATTTGCAGCATTCTGGCAGGTCATTTGACCGTTTTTTCCGAAAACGGTTAAAACAACCGTAATTTAACACTATTCTGACCATATTAATGGCCATTTTATGGCCAGAATATAGTTAAATTATGGTTATGAAGCCGTTTTTTCAAAAAAAGATCAAATGACCTGCCAGAATGCTGCAAAATTTTTAACTGTGTATGAAAATTTAATTTCTGGAATAATATGAAAATATTTAAATATATATATATTTAATTTCTTACGTGATTATCCTATCAAATGACACTGTACTTCAGTCACATTATTATTTCTGAAATTATTGATTTATATTTAAAAATACCCTTTTTTCAAATATGAAATTTAAAAACATAGCAACAAAAATATTTGGCACAGATGTCATATACGCACCACACTAGCGTGATTTTTTTTCTGATGCCAATTTGGTGAAAACCTCGTTTTCGAATACAAGTTACATATATATATATTAAATAGGGAATAAGAATAAATAAAAAATGTTTCATTAATAACTATAGAACAAAACAATTTATATAATTTAAAAAAAGAAAATAAAAGTAACTATACAATTTATTAACAAATAAACAACATCCGAGTTACCATATCAAGCAAAATAACGGCACTTTGGCGTCAGTTAAGTACCCCGGTGATTATATGACATTGGCCTAAGAAACAAATTGCGCCAATATGGTGCGTATATGACATCTGTGCCAATTATTTTTACAAGCCAAACAGAAAAAAAAAAAGAAAAAAAAAGCAATTTAACAAATTACAACGACCATTTGGAAAATGATTTTTTCAAAGACTAAAATTTAAAACATAAAAAATCTCACGGAGTTGATCATACATATTTCGTACGCCATGGATTAAACATTAACATTCTTGGACCAATTTTAAATGAAATTTCATTTTTAAATTTCTAAACATCCCACAATATTACTTTTTATATCGTCGTATAGAGAAAAAAAAATACATTTTTAATTGCAATTTGTTTGAAAGCTGTATCTCAATTTGTTTCTGAGTTATTGATTTTTTTTGTAGTTTTTATTACTTTTTTGTCATAGTGGCAACAGAAATATCCATCTCTGTTGAAAGTAAAGGGAAAATACAGATTACTGTATAGACCCATCAGGAAACGAATAAAATGCGGATTCAACCAATAAAAAGTTTCAGATATGTTTTTGATTTCCTACCCTGACAGAGGACAAGAACCATTTTTCCAAATGGTTAAAAAAATTAGAAAACAGTTATTCTGCTTTTTCAGAATTTAGTGTCACCCCCGATGAAAAAAAATGTACATAAATATAGATAGTTCAGTTATAAGACTTAAAACACACGCGTTTATTTTATTAAAATGACGTGATCCGCATCCGCTGAAGAATTTCTTTCGTTATTTAAGAAATTCGACAAAAAAAATCTCATGATTCACATGCTTTCATATTTAAAAGAAATGTGTTTCATTTTAGACTTTATCATCTTATCAACCAACAGTTTATGTCAATCGTATTATTATTTTAGAAATCTTTGATTTATGTTTTAAAATAATATTTTTTCCATTCTCTTTGGTTTTAATGAAGCACGCCTTTCAGATAATATATAACCTGATTTTGAAAAAAAATTCTTTCAGATGGTACTGCAAGCTCAGGGTATAAAATAGTTATGCTTCTTTTTCTTTCCATAATGAAGGAATCAACAAGCCCCTACGAAATCAAAATCGTTTGAGATTTGAGAATAAATGATATTAACAGAATGATACGCATACACTGATACATAAATAACTAACGCCGAAATATCCGAGTCTGAATACAAATTCGCATCTTTTACCGCATCCGGCTATCTGCTCCATTCATGAATTACACAAACGTAAGCAGCGTTTGAAGTTAGTTTCATTTTGTTCGGCTGCGTATTGATGCAATAACGACTAACGAGTCGTATATCGAAGTACCGATTCGCAGGGGCGTATTTAAGCAGAATTCATTAGGGGGGCGTATATGACGATTTTGCCGACTAACCTAAAAAATATACCTATATATATATATCTTTAAAAGTACGATTCTGTGTCTGTATATATGCATCTACCCGGAGTCCTACAATGGACTGACTGATTTTAAAGTTCAATAACTTGCAAATGGTGACAGCTATACAATTAAATTATTGCAGGAGTGTTATGTAAGATGTCAGGAAATTTTTTTACTGTGGATTCTCGATTTTAGTTTAAAGTAGTGGCGGTAGATGGCGCTGTTTGCAATTGGCGCTAAATCGGGGCCTACTTATTGGCCTCTCTCTTTTCTCAATATTGATGCGAAAAAAGTGGATTAAATATATGCAGTGGGCCCTTAAGAACAAAATCCATTGGCGACTGAGAACCATTCCATATATTTAATCTCCTTCTTTCGCATCAATACTGAGAGAGAAGAGAAACAAAAAATCAGGCCCCGATATAGCACCTATTGCTAGCAGTGCCATGTATCGCTGCTATTTTAAACTAAAATCGAGAATAACTGTAAAAAAAACTCCTGACATCTTACATAACCCTCCTGCAAGTACAGCTGCCACCATTTGCAAGTTATTGAATTTTAAAATCAGACAGCCCATTTTAGGACACCCGGTATGTTCTATATAAAATTCAACATTATTAACCCATCGAGATCAATTTTTTCACTTTAGAACGTCGAATGCTTTACACTTTAGAATATTGAGGAAAATATAAGGTAGATTTAAAGATGGATACACCACCTCTTCACTTACGTTACATTGTTTTAAATGTTCCAGTAAAGTATTTTGATATTTTTTGCTAAATGTGCAGATGGAAATCTGCAATTCGGATTAATTAAACAATTTGAAGTTTTTAGTAGGATGCTGCTTGGAACTTATACAGAATCAGCTTATTTATATTTACATTAAAAGGATTAAATCAAAACCTATTTTAATTACATCTTTGTTCATTCCTTACATGACATGCATTTTAACCCACCATTATTTTAGACGAGCCCATGTATTCACAACAGCGCCCAAATCTAGGTACCGTCAACCGGGGCTACTTTGGGTCACTTTTCCTGGTTCCACTCACATTTCCATTATTAAAAAATATTATGTGTGATTTTCAACGTCGAAATGGAGTTGTAAACAATTAACATGAAACAATGAAGCAACCTGTATGGTTTTAAAGAGGAAATTTTTTATTTTTTTATTTTTTAACTATTTTTAAAGTTTTGGAACAAACCCCTGCTGGGGCTTCTTTGATCCATTCATTTAGTTTTATATAAAATGAATACATTTCACATGTAAATGAATACATTTTTATTGAAACTCCCTTGCAATATCATTTGCTAATAAATTAACACTGCAAACTCGATAAACAATGTTTTTTTTTTTTTTTTACATTTAAACACAATAAAACAATTGTTAATATTAAAGAAACGAGAAACAGTTTTCGTCATGTTATCCTCAGCAACTGGAACAAAAACAATTAATGTAACATTTTGCTACAGTAACACTTGAAAAAAAAAGTTACTTAAAATATGTTTTAACAGATTTGGTTGTATAAAAAGCTATTCTAAGTGATTGGGGCAATTTTCGGACCAAAAAAAGGCCTGGCACAAAGTAGCCCCGAAACACTAGTTTTCATGTTAGCTTTACGAAAACGCGAACATTTTCTCTCAAAATGAAAAGTTAAAGGAAAAACAATGATCACACATGGGTTACAGGTTACTAAAGATAATATTTTGACACTTACCTTATTTGTAGCTCTTATCCAGATTGTACCACTATAGAAAGTTTGGAGAGTTAAAATCTACACAGGAAAACAGTTGTTTACAAACACATCCAGTGTTGCCACTAAAAAATTTTAAATTACCCCCAAACTATTCAAATATCCTATAGTAGGGTATAAAATATTTTTCAAGGGCAAAAACTCCAAATTACCTTGTATTGTTTGTTCAATACAAAGAATAAAAACTTTTTTTACGGGACGGACCAAAGTTGACGGTATTTCAAAATATCCTTCTCAAATGTAAGCATCATGGGTATATTCAAACGTAGATCGGTCATTGTTGTTCTTGAATATTTTTTTCACAATTTTTAATTTACAATGTTCTTTCATTCGAGGCAACTGTGACTGGAGAAGGTAGAGCCAGACGACTGACATGGTTCGCAAGTGGTAGAATGTATATCAAAGGTTCTGTTTTCATATAAATATCATCCATTCTTTCAGCCTCTGCGCAGAAGTCTGACAAAACTTTCAGCTCTGTGTGTAATGCTTCCATATCAGGAATTTCCAATATTTCACGAAAGACATTTACCGCTTTCTTAACCAGATTTAGTGTTTATTTCTTTTTTTATTTTCTTCTATCTTTACAAGAAGAAACTATTGGATTCGTAAAAATTTTCGACTTCCAGTTTTCGACGGATTTATACGTTTTAGAGCTCAGAGATTCCGAAAAACATGTTTTTACAAAATGTCTGTATGTGAGTCAGTCTATCTGTCTGTATGTGACACAAATTTTGTGGGCACTCTATCTCAAGAACTAATGCACGAAATTTAATAAAAATTTATATTCAAGTAGTCCCTAATGTAAATTGCTGCTGATTATTTTTTCGTGTAAATCGCCCAGCAGGTGGCGCTGCTATGCTGCATTTTTCGCGATTTCTGCAATAGCTCCATCTCAAGAATTAATGCACGGATTTTTATCAAACTTCAGATTCAGTTATTCCTTGATATGCATTGGTGCTGGTAACGTTTTGGTGTAAATCGCCCGACAGATGGCGCTGCTATGCTGCATTTACACTATTTTCGTAATAGCTCTATCTCAAGAAATAATGCACGGATTTTCATCAAACTTCAGATTCAGTTAGTCCATGACATGAATTGACGTTTTGTACCTTTTGGTGTAAATCGCTCAACAGGTGGCGCTGCTATTATGCATTTTTGTGATTTCTGCAATAGCTGTATCTCAAGAACTAGTGCTTGGGTTTTCAACAAACTTCAGATTCAGGTATACCTGGATATGGATTAGTGCTGTTTATGTTTTGGTGTAAATCGCTCGACAGGTGGCGCTGCTATGCAGCATTTTTCACGATTTGAACAATAGCTCAATCTCCAGAACTAATGCACGGATTTTCATCAAACTTCAGATTCAGTTAGTCCTCGACATGAATTGACGTTTTATTCATTTTGGTGTAAATCGCTCAACAGGTGGCGCTGCTATTCTGCATTTTTATGATTTCCGCAATAGCTCTATCTCTAGAACTAATGCTTTGATTTTCAACAAACTTCAGATTCCGGTATACCTTGATATGAATTAGTGCTGTTTATGTTTTGGTGCAAATCGCTCAACAGGTGGCGCTGCTATGCTGCATTTTTCAGAATTTCCCCTATAGCTCTATCTCAAGAATTAATGCACGGATTTTCATCAAATTTAGATATACTTTGATATGAATTGGTGCTAAATTGATGTAATTTCTTGTACTATTTAAATAATTTAATTGACGTGATTGATATAGAAGAAAGTTTTGTGATGGCCACAACCAAGGTTATTAGACTATAAAGGTTGGCTCGTAACTTTTCACCCAATCGGAGGGGTCTTTCTCTGCTACGTCACAAGAATCCACAGTCGGAATCCCTCCTGTGCTAATAGCGTTATATACAGTTGAATTGTTATGCAATTTTAAGGGGGGGAAATTTTTAATACTTTTTTTTACGTGTAAAGAAATAAGAGACCTTAGTTTTAAAACTACATAGAAGAAAATTAATAAGTTTTAAAATCTTTACAGTGACACGGGGGTGAAAAATTAAACATTTTTGAAAAAAAGAGAAAAAACAGTTACAGCTGCTCTATATTCTCTCTCACTCTTTCTCTCTTATTTTGTTATTATGATATATATTTTTTACTTACTAGTTGACAATTTCTTATTTATATATATATATATATTTATTAAATTAGTAAAATAGTGGGTTGCAACTTGAATTCATTTAATTAAAATGTACACTTTAATATGGAATTTCTACAAATTAGAAAAACAAAATAACTTCTCAGAATTACGTTTATAAAGACTAATAAGTTTTAAAATATTTGAAAGTTGTAAAAAACAGTAAAAAAGACTTAAACATATGCAATTATGATTCTTTTAAAGCATATATTAGTAAAGTACAAAGTCAAAAATTCGGAATCGTCCAGAACTCGTCGATTGGACTTTTCCGAATTTTTGTTCATTTGCATAATTAAAAAAAAAAAAAAAAATGAAAACTTTATCCACTTTCACCGGTGAATTATTTACGCATTGGAAAGCATTTTAATACTAAAAAGAAAACAATTAATTAATAATTAAAAGAAAATAAATTAAAATAATACTAAAGAGATATTTTAATTGGGGAATATGTGTTTTTCAAAAAGTAAAAACTATCTCAATTACAACAATTTTTTTTTAATTTAATTTTTTACGTGGTTTTTATCGTTTTTATGAATTTTGCGAAAAAAATTTTACTTTACTAGCAGGATTCTGATTACAATATTCTAATTCAGTATAATAAACTTTGACCTCTTTTCAGTGAAGTTTATTTGGAAATCCTACATCGACTTTTCAATGTATCGCATTTTTTAAGCGATTTTAAGAGATTTTGTTTTCGTTATACGGCGATTTTTTGACATTCGTAAAAGTAATTCGATTTCAAAGTTTTAGCCCCGTGATTAATGACTTTTTAGGGATTTTGAATGCGTTATTTTTCGATTCACAAAAGCATTCTGGTTACAATGTCTTAGACAATAAATTTATCTACAATAAATTTTGTTGTTTGCGATTTTTAAATTAAAAAAAAATAATTCCTTCTTTTTTCGCGCGTGTGGCACTTTTCCCAAATCATTAAAAGGTATCTGGTCTTTTAGCTTAATATGGTAAATGTTGTCCTCTTTTTAATAATGTTTATTTGGAATTCGTACAGCGTTTCTTGAAATTTTCGCGAATTTTTTATGTGAATTTTAGATTTTCAGAGGCAATTTTTTGACATTCGTAAAAGGAATTCATTTTCAATCTTTTAATTCAATATAGTACATTTTATCCTACACAATTTTTGAAATTTGGGCGATTTGCAATGAGAATTTTTGCGTTTCGAGGCAATTATTTTGGCATTCATGAAGGAATTCCAGTTACAATGGTATTGTTCACTATAGTAAATTATGTTCTCTGCAAACTTCAGACGCTTAAAGTTTGCTATTTTTTCTGCCTTTACGTTTCGCGGCGATTTTTCCGCATTAGTAAAAGGAATCCGGTTTTAATCTTTTAGTTCAGTATTATAAATGGCCTCTTTTTAATAAAGTTTATTCAGAATTCTTGCAGTGATTTTTAATTTTTAAAGATTTTTTTTCCGTGTGATATTTAGAGATTTTTTTGGCATTCGTAAAAGGGATTCGGTTTCAAACTTTTAGCTTAATATAATATTGTTTTATGCGATTATTAGCGGTTTATTTTACTTTTCGGTAAAATAAAAACGCCAATTACGAAAATGTCCGAATTTTGGAGAATTCCGGATTTCGGACGTCCGGATTTGAGACTTTGTACTGTATATAAAGCACATAGTATCTTCCTACAGGTTTTTTTTAACCAAGTATTGGTTATTTCCAGAGGCTGATACAAAGGAAGGGGAAGGGGGGAGGGAGTAGTAGAGAAATTAGCCCTCACAATAATTAACACCATCAATTTTTTATATTTATTATATCAATAATTAAAAAATAATAATATTTACAACAGTTCAACTGTTCACATATTATTTACAATTTAAAGCATTTGATTTTATATAATAAAGAAAATACTAATGAAAAATAAAACAACTATACAATAGTTTTTCTCATTTTTTTTTTCTACACAATCCCTAGTGCTAAATTTTAATTTTCTTTTTAATGATTTCATCTCTTCTGACTTAGCATTTAAATATTTTACGCGGATAAAGATTCGTAATTTAGAAAAAGAAGTTATTAACATACTGTCGATATTTAAATTGGATGTGTTTGATTATATATATTCAACAGTCTTCTTTAAAATATCTTTCTTTTCATTGAATGTCTCTTTATGAAATAAAATATTAAAAGAGAGCTTCAAATTCAAGTTTTTATGTATTTGACTTTAAATCTAAAAAGAAAAATATTTTAGACGAACAAACATAAACATAGCAAACACGGGTTACGGCCGACAGGAAAATAAGGATTCTTGGATTCTTGTGACGTATGATTCTGCCTAGCAACGAGAGTGGGCGGGAAGGAGTCCATAGTGACGAGCCAACCTTATATGTCTAATAACCTTGGGCCACAACATACTAGTTTGTAATGGGAGGATACATTATTTTATCCAGTGTTGAGATTATGCTGATGCAAGAACTAAGACTTTCAGCTATTACCACTGTAAGAGTGGGTATCAGTACCTTCTGAATCTCCATGCGTCAGAACATTAGAAGTTCGGGAGCAAAGAGATTGTTTCAATTACCGTCTAACTCTAACTTCTTTGGTGCCAATCTTCGTCAATACTGCATAGCAAATTCATTTAATGGATCAACACCTTACTTAGTTTAAAAGAGAACTGCACTCTATAATTCCCTATTGACATTTTCATTGTCATTGTTGATTGTTTCCAATGATTTGATACAAGTCTTCAGTATTTTCGTAGCGTCTGTTTTAAGAGTCTTCGATTTCATTTTTTCAGTAACTAACATGACCTTGTACTGAACGTTCTTGAGAAACATAGTGAAGCAATGAAGTCGAAAGATAACATTTTCTTTCTTATACCTCGTGGCTTGATCATTGTTTTGCTAACAGAAGTATAGTAATCAACTTTTTCAAAATTTGTAGGATACATTCATATGAGATCAAAACCGCTTTCAATGATCCCGCTCGAACAGTCTATCTCGCTTTAGAAAGATTACGCACCAGGAGAGCATGTTCTATTTCTTTGAGCTTGTCTACTAATGGCTTTTTTCGTTTAGTACTTGCTGTGAAAAACAGAAACATCTTCCAGCACGTCAAACACATCACCTATAACATTGCTGGCATTGCAGATATGCGAAACGAAAGTGTTGAGTCTGTGACATCGACAAGGAATATAGGGCACAATTCGACCCACGATTTCTGAAAACGTCTTCTATGTGACGCTGAATTCTCCAGACATGCTGCTTGTAAAATTGTATGACTGGAAAACTACCTGTTCTGTTTCGAACTCATTTTTTGTAAGGAATTGCGATATCTAGCATCCAAGGTCGACATTCGTTTTGACGACTTCTTTTAAAACTTCCAAAAGACGGTCGGAGTTTTTCCATCTTTGTCGATATATTTCAACCCAACAGCTGATCGATCATGGTGCGAAGCATCTGGTGTCATATCTGCCATAATTCCATAAAATTATGCTTCTTGAATATCCCTGGCTATCGTTTTGCGCACTGCTGTCGCAAAAATTTCAATCATCTCGTTTTGGGATGAAGCGGAAAGGTAAGTTATATGGTATGGGCTGAAACGTTGTCCTCAAACATTTCCTCACTTGTGGGTTATGTCTGGAAATTAATTTCAGAATTTTTCAAAAGTTTCTAGTTTCGTCTTTGTCACTTCCACAAACGAAACCTTGTCTACTAAGCATTCGAATAATGTCCATTGAGATTGCTACAATTTCTGCGCTGAATGCAAGGTGTTGCTGTTGCTCTTCCAGAATAATCTGTTTGCACTTGCTCTGGTCAAGTAAGTGATTGTGCGTCATTATGAACTGTCAAAATAATAAACAGCAAATTTGGTGAGAGTTGGAAGAGAAATGTTGTGCTAACTTTCCGTTCTTTTCTTTTCCTTAAGCTCTTCATTTTGTGTCCTTTGTTTACACCACTCTCAACTGAAGCATTTTGCATTTTTTCTCTCCCATGTCCTTCATGAAACACGTAAAAAAAATTAGCATTGAGTTCTGTGCTATATTCCAAGAACGGATGCGCTTTTGTACCAAGCGCTGTTGAAATGTCGCTGTGTATCTTGCGGGATGGAACCATTTATCGAATATACTCTGTTTTGGCTGATACGGACCTAAATTGATCAAATATGTCTCTGATTGTCTGACTTCATTTTAGACCTTTTTCCTGGGTCATGTTCAATGGTGGAATTGTTCCCACTTTCTGTAATGCTAACCTCTCCACGGTTCTTCTCGATTTCTCTCACGATCTTACTATAAATATTTGACACAGACGAACAATTTTATTTTTCCATGTCAGTTATATCTATAATCTCCGCAAGGAACAAAAAAACACTTAACTCATCAGATGGGGTCAATTTTTCAATAATTGGCTTGCAATCATTTAAACAATCGACTATATGATTCAATTGTCGAGCACATTTCAATACATCACGAGAAACATGAATGCCTTCACCGAAGTCGTCATCATCTTCAGTGCTAGTCGATCATCTAGATGTTCAGAACCCTACTAATCCGCTGCGGATTCTCAGAAAGACTCCTTTAAATATTGAGGAACTAGTCTCTCCTGGTTCTTTCTAAATTTATTTTTAGCAGTCACGCGAAGTCGAAGAAAGGAGAGGCAAACTTGGGATTTTTGAAAGTCATTAAGACAAATGCTAAGGATTGGTGTTTTTTAGTGTATGTTTTAAGAAAAAACGTAGAAAGTTGGAAAAAAAATCAATTGTTTCAGAGTTGTATCAATCGATACTGACTACCTAGAATTTGCCGACTGTGATCAAAGTTGCCGACATTGGGGGGGCGAGACGCCCCCCTACGCCCCCCCCAGTAGCTTCGCCCCTGCCGATTCGGTATTTCGTATCTTAGAGAATACCCGTTACTTAGTAACGAATATGTGCGGTTTACTACAGCTCTAATTGACAGTGAAGGGTTAACTAATTTTTGCGGCAAAAAAATCACGAGAATGAGTAAAATATTGACCAAAAATCGCAAAATTAGTCAAAAAAGTTGTGAAAACTTATCAAATCTTCTTGCCCATAGCTGTGTTTTAAGTAGGTTACTACATTCCTTTCTGTTGTGCTACAAGTGATCTCCAATTTTCAAAAGAAGCTGCAATCCCTTTGGATTAAAATAGCTGGATTCTCTTTTGGGAGGAGAAGGGGAGGTAGGGTGAAATTTTTGAGAAAGGAACAAAGTTTTGGAGGAAATAAAGGAACTGGTTAGCCCGTTATTGATGGACAGGAGTAGAGAGTTAGGTCTAGTAGATGTACAATATTTTTGTAGAACTGAAAAATACAATGATAGATTGAGTGGGATTTCTTTTGATAATTTAACTTGTTGCTGTTGCAGTACTAAAAATAATCACCAAAACAATACAAATTTCGTAATTTTTTTACTATTACTTTAAAAAAAGAAAATGTCTCAAAAATCTAGAATTTCCCAACTCTAAGCTCAAATTTCCCAACTTCACATATATTGGGGGGGGGAGGCTCCCCCCATACCCCCCCCCCCCCCCCATGGCGACGCCCCTGTGCATATGCTTTTCAAGTTCATGTAGCATTAGTTTCTGTTTATTTAACACCACATTTGAGTCTGCCAAGTTATTTTTTATGAAGAAATTTCCAACATAATAATAATCCAATTTTAGTTCATAATGATTCTCAGTCTTTCATTTTCATGTTTGCATTTAGCAATACGCAGTTATAGACGGGGAGCCGGCAGCACAGACACATCGTTCGTACTACAGCGCCTAGAATGCCTAGTGTGGAAATATGCTATACAAACAGTGCTAAAAATTTGTATCCCTTAAATGTGTGACGATACTGCTAAAATTTCAAGTGTCGATCGCAGCGACATCTGCGGGATTTTTGTATTACTAGTATTACATTGTATAGACTAGCAATTTCTTGCAGTTGTAGAAGATATCCTGCAGATGTCGCTGCGATCTGCATATTGCAGCAGTATCATTGCACATTTAAGGGATACTGATCTTTAGCGCTTTTTTAAGTATTACAGGGATAGCCGATTTCCACACTATATATTCTAGGCGCTATAGTTCGCACGAATACCGTTATTTCTCCAGGAAAACTACCAGTTATCTTTTTATAGAAATAGAAATCTAGGTTAAACGCTCTAAATTTCGCCTTCTTTTAAGAAGAGATTTTCTATAAGATAATATTGGTGCCGAAAAATTTTCTGGTCTACAAAATTCAAGAAGGCGTACGAACCATGAGACAACCAACTCACGGAGTTAGAGGCTGAAATTCCAGAATTAGCTAAAACTCGATTCCCATATTAAAACGCAATCAGTCTGCCAAGTCATATCTTGGTGGAAAACACCTAAAAGCCCGATTTTACCGGTTGACTCGTTGATTTACCATCGTGTTTTCCTGCTTCCAGTCCGCCATGTTTTCATACCAGGAAAACGCAGTGGTAAACCTACGAGTCGACCGCTAAAATCGGGTTTTTAGGTGTTTTCCATCAAGATAGGACTTGGCAGACCGATTGCGTTTTAATATGGGAATCGAGTTTTAGGTAATTCTGGAATTTTAGCCTCCAACTCAATGAGGTGGTTGTCTGTGCTGCCGGCTCCCGGTCTATTATATTAACGAGTTGGAACCCGTCGAAATTCGGCGAAGTAAGATGTTTAGAAAGAAACTATTAGATCAAATTTATGATAAACCTACAAAAATAATTACAATAAAAAATTCATCTTATATTGGTTGTCTAACTGTTAAAACAAATAATATTTTAAACCTAAAATTATCAAAATGTTATTTCAACAAACTTCAGCTGCTTAAATTATTGAAAAATTAAACTGTATTAGAATACGTAATACAAACTTTAAGTTATAATCTCAGTACCCGCGAATAAAAAATTCCGAAATTTGCCTTTAGTTGTCATAGCATTGGCCATTTAGTATTGGTCAAGTATGTAGTATTATCAAAGAAAATGATCGTTTTTTCTTAAATATGACATCATTTTTACTCACTGATTCATTTTGCCTAGCGTCTCAAATTCAGTATCAGCGTAATGTAAAAAAATATTGAAATGTAACTGATTTATGAAGAAATATGCGTGTTTTTTTTTTTTAATAGCTACGTCATTTTCTGTTCAAAAATTATAAAAAAAGGTTACTTTTATTTGTAATGTGAAAATGGCATCAATAAGGATAAATAAATCATGACTATTTTCCCTTTACTTTTAATAGAAATGGTGTACTTCAGTTGCCACAATTACAAAATTGGTACTAAAAACAATAAAAAAATTAATATCTCAAAAATAAATAGAGATAGAGCTTTCAAACAAATTGCATTTAAAAGTATATTTTTTCCCTGTACGACGGTGTAAAAATTGAAACTGTGCGATGTTTAGAAGTTTAAAAATTTGCAGTAGCGAAAATTTCAAAACCGAAATTTCATTTCATCATCATTTCATTTCATTTCATTTCATACCGAAATTTATTTCATGAAATTTCATTTCATTACGCCATTCGCAGAATGACGTATGCGTTACGCACAGATATGTTTGTCCTTTATAATATAGATACACATCTCATTCACAGTATTTGAAAAATGTGATAATCTATGATTACATTAGGTTCTAAAATATTTTCTGTGGCCTGGGACCAAAAGTTTGATGGTCAAGCTCTGCTCAGCATAACAGAACTTTCTTTGTTGAATCTATTTTTTAAATAGAAACAAAAAGTTGTGGATAAAGCATTCCTTCTTGATTACCTCCATCCCCTCTTATACATGCTCCTGAAATTTTTTATCAAACATATGGCTAGGCTATTAACCTTCAAGAAATATTCATTTAAGGAAAAAAACATCAAATTTGTGAAGGAACGGACAAATTAAGAATTAATTGGAAACTATTGATCAGATTTCATTTTTTTTTTTTGAAGAGCTAATGTTATTGAATTTTTTTCCCATCATGTCTAACAATTTTACTGGACTTTTATGGTTTTAAAACCCAAAACAAGAAATATTCCAAAATTTTGAATAAAGCCAAATATTTTGAAAAAAAAAAAAGATTATATCCAAAAATATTTGCAACATTTTTTTATTACAAGTGGCTAAAAAACTTTCATAGAAGTATTCACAGCTTTAAAACAAAAACAAATAAACGGTAGCAAAAAATAATTGTAATTTTTACAATTATTAATTTAGAGACCCTAGTATCATTTTGATTTTGGAACTCCTTCGAATTCTTTATGTTTTTTTAATTCTTTGTTTTAACATCTCTGGTTTGTGGTTTGTTTTAAACCAAAAACAAGAAATATTCCAAAATTTTGAATAAAACCGAATATTTCGGGGGAAAAAAAAGGATTATATCCAAAAGTATTTGCAACATTTTCGATCACAAGTGACGATCACAAGCCCTTCCAGTCATTTGGTTACATTGTGGTGGGACTAAAAAGAAGAGTTTGGCTAATCCTTTGAATGATAGGGGGGGGAGGGGGGAATTACAAATTTCTCTCAAACAGGAAACCTAAAATAACAGGACTTTGTTTTCATGTTATTTTCGACAATTTTGGAAGGAAGGGGGTGTGACAGAGTTTCTGTCGCATATCTATCTTTATATTCAAAATTAATTTAAAACATAATTTTATTACTTTTATAACATGCTATCCTCCCCCTCCCCTTTTTGTATACTGAAATACGTAATTAAATTCATTTCTCAAAACCAGACAGTTTTTATGAAAGTGTTTTTATCTTTCTAAAAACATCTTTAATTCAGTGCGCTCAAAGATTCAATTACTTTTTCCCTTTCTCATTCAATCAGTCATATGTCGGTTACCGCTCCCAGCCCCAAAAAATAAATAAAAAATTAAAAAGCGCAGCTGCTGGTAGCAATGTCTTCATTTAATTTCATCGGATTGTTCGCCCGCCGCAGTGAGAAGCAGTTTTTATCTTTACTAATACTTGAACGTTGAAAATGTATTAACAATAAAAGTAAAAAGAACGGATTTTATGGGAAGCAAGTACATTATCGAGATTTGTGGTCGAGTTAAAAATCAGATGTCGTGGATTCTCGGCATTTTTCCCATCCAGCAGTCTGCACTCTACAATTTTATGAAACAGTTAGTTGGGCAAAGGCCTATCTGTAATATAAACAATTTTCGGTTTTTCTGATGCCTTTCTCATCGTAATTAGAAGCGCTTATTGCAACCTAGGCGTCACCATCCGGCAGGGACACCAGATTATTGGCCGTAAAGTTTTTTTTCGCCAAAAACCTTTGTTCACTTTCATGCAGTCACCAGAAGTTTGTAAATTGGCGATTCTGTGCAACGCCAAGATTTCTAGACTTCTAGCGAAAACAGACACTTCTGTGCTAGTCTTCAATATGTGAAGGTTCTAAAAGTAAGGGCGCTTTGGCGCCCCATTTTGTATTTGGGGTCTCTCTCTCATTTTTCCAGCTGAACCACCTCTAAAATGGTTTAAATAAATAGTTGTTCCAGTAAATTAATAGTTGGAGTTTTTAATCAATTTTTCCGTGCATTTTAGGACTCGGTCTTCAATCTCTATTACAGGAGGAGGGGGAGGGGGCTGTAACTCCATCAGTCTTCTCCCCCTTCTTTGGGTATGCTGTAGTGTCAATGTGGGCTAATATGGGACTAACGAGAATAGCTAATCCTCTGTATGACAGAAAACTAAATTACAAATTTATCTCAAACAGAAAAAAAAATCGGCACTTTTCATTCCATTTTCGATTGTTTAGGGAGGGGCTGTAACCCCATTAGCCCCCTTCCATCTCTTTGGGCATAATGTGGTGTCACTGTGTACTAATATGAACTAAAGAGAAGAGAGGGCTAGTCTGCTGAATGATAGCGGAAAAATACAAATTTATCTCAAATAGGAAAAAAAAATTCCTATTTTTTCATTTCATTTTCGACTATTTCGGGAGGAGGGGGTTGTAATCCCATCAGCCCCCTTCTCTTCTTTGGTTATGCTGTGATGTCAATGTGGTTAAAGATGGGGCTGAGAAGGGCTATTTCGCTGTATGACAGAAGAAAAAAATTATAGATTTATCTAAAAAAATAAGGAAAAAACAGTTTTTCATTTCATTTTTGACTATTTAGGGAGAGGGAGGCTGTAACCCCATCAGCCACCTTTCTCATTTTTGGTGTCAATGTGGACTAATATGAGACAACAAGAATGGCTAGTGCGGTTTTTGATAGAAAAAAAATACATAATTTTTTATAAAAAAGAAAGAAAAAAAATCAGCAATTTTTGTCGTATAATTTTCGATAATTTCGGGGAGGAGGGGGGCTTGGGTACACCCATGCAATCAAGGTTCAGTAATAGATATCAATGGATATATATCTTAATATATATCATGATATACAGGGTGTTTATAAAGTCCCGGACCCATTTTGATGTTTAATAACTCATAAAATAATAAAGATAGATTAAAATTAATAACATAAATGGTTAGATAGACTCAAAAAGTTTCATGACCCTTGTCAATGAACTTCCACGTGTGCCCCCTTCGTCGCACGGAGAATATCAAGTCGATAGTCAATTTCACACCAGGTAGCGGCAAGCATGTCGGCATCCACAGAGGCTATTGCGGTTGTAATTCTGTCTTTTAAGTCATCAATGTTCGACACTCTCCTCCTGTAAACATTGTCCTTTACAAATCCCCAAAGGAAAAGTCCAGCGGCGTTATATCAGGTGATCTGTATGGCCAAGGAATTGGACCTCCTCACCCAATCCATCTTCCTGGAAAATGGTCATTCAAAGAAGTACGAACGATGGTACCCCAATGAGGTGGTGTACCATCTTGTAGCAAAATGACATGTGACTGAAAGGACAATAATGTTTACAGGAGGAGAGTGCCGAACATTGGTGACTTAAAAGCCAGAATTACAACCGCAATAGCCTCTGTGGATGCCGACATGTTTGCCACTACCTGGCGTGAAATTGACCATCGACTTGATATTCTCCGTGTGACGAAGGGGACACACGTGGAAGTTCATTGACAAGGGTCATGAAACTTTTTGAGTCTATCTAACCATTTATATTATTAATTTTAATCTATCTTTATTATTTTATGAGTTATTAAACATCAAAATGGGTCCGGGACTTTATAAACACCCTATATCCAATATGTATTTCAAAATATCATGAATTTTGATATTTCCATACATATTTGATATATATTTTCAAAATATTGTATGTAATATTTTTGATATTTTCAGTCAAAACAAGTGTAAATGATTTTTTTAACTGTTATTTACTGTGCTGT
Organism: Maratus speciosus; assembly: GCA_963932465.1. Taxonomy (NCBI): domain Eukaryota; kingdom Metazoa; phylum Arthropoda; class Arachnida; order Araneae; family Salticidae; genus Maratus; species Maratus speciosus. Next base: position 311,284,694 of record OZ010797.1, read on the forward strand.
TCTGTAGAAAAATAGCTTTTGCTCTGGTAGTGACTTTTTTAGCCCCTTCCCCTCATGTTTTACATTTGGAATCTTTTATGTTCAAATTTTTCAATAAAAAAAATTATTTTGTTTTTAAAATCTTGTTGTATAAAACATAACGTTTTTTAAAAACTTGATACTAAATCCTGTAAGTCCGTTTTTTGTGAATGTAATAAGTAAATTGTGTCTGTTTTCAATTATAGTTGATCTAACTTTAAGTTGGTCTAACTTTAACTTTAAGTTGAACTAACTTTATTGTTACATAAGTGAATAAAAAATTAAATTTAAAAAATCAAAAAACCTGACTGCGTAAAAAGAGAACTAATTAATTATTTCTCATAAATGTGAAACTTTTTTTTATATTACATACCTTTATTTTTTTATTATGCACTTGTATTGATGACTTTTAAGTTGCGTTTAATTGTTAGTTCCTATTTATAAACATTGTTTTGATGAGGCCTATGATGGTCTATGATGGTTAGAGTTGCAGTAAAGCTGGAGATTCTACCTACACAACTTCCAGATTGTGTAATATTTAAACGGAGCTTCTGACTGTAAAATAGTCAATGAAACATCGTCTTCATTTTGAAAGACCTATCCAATGATATGTCACTCAATATGGTGCATAAATTTTTTTTTTTCGTCTCTACCGCTATTTTGTATTTTACGGCCGCCATTTTGAATTTATAAAAACAAAACCTAACCAGGGATGGTGGAGGGTATACGCGGGTATACGCCGTATACCCTCTGGCTTTTTTTAAGAAGTACCGTATACCCTCTGTTTCTCATGAAAACTACGGTATATACAATCTAGGGTATACTCTATGCCTTGAGCGTATACCCTCTGCTTAGAGCGAATACCCTCTGTCTTTTTTACGACTACATCCCTGAACCTAACCTATAACCATCGGACTATTAAGACGAATCGATAACCTCATTCATTAAAATCCATCCAGCTGTTGGGATGTTTCGACGGTATAAAGAAATCCACATACCCAGATACGCATGAAACACATAACCCTTCTTTTCAGGCGGGTAATAAAAACGAAAAAGACATTTCGAATATTGCTTTATTAAGTTTTCATGCTAAGTGAATTATGTTTCAGTTTCTAATTTATCTCCGAAATTATTTACAATGGTCAATAAGTTGACTATTTTAAAAATATCGGATATATATAAAATATATATATATCGGATATATATCAATATGTCGGATATTTTTGAAAATATCATGATGTTTACGAACCCTGTCGCCAATCAAAATTCGTGCCTTTAATTTTGAAAATGGGGAAAGTCCATTTTTTAGGTGCGGTCGTAATTAGCATATAAATACGTAGCACCTATAGTCGTCGTTTGGTCCATCCGTCTGTCTGTCCGCATATAACAGCGCAAAAACTACCTAATCAAATGATTTGAAATTTAATATATATAATCGTTGCATCATTTTGTCGAGTTATTCCCAATTTTATGAAAATCGAATCAAAATTTAAAAAGATATTAATAAAAGTTTTCTTCATTCAATTAAATCCAATCATACGTAATTGATTCAATGATATCCCATGATAAGTAATGATTCTAGGTTAGAATGGTGATGGCGTCCTATTTAAGATGGAGTTCTATTATTTTCCTATTACTGAATTTAATATATAAAATCGTAATAAATTTTGTATTCATGCATTTTAACAGCTATTGCACCAAGATCTGCATATTTATGAAACTAGTAATAGTACAAACGCATCTCATTTGCCACGTTTGACGTAGAATTTCCGACTTAGTACTTTCTTCTTCGGGTGAAAAGAAAGGGCAGTTTACTTTTTCCTTGAAAATGAATTAAACTGTAAATGATTTTATAATTTATTATTAATGTGAATGTATTCCTAATAATTTTCTTTTGTATTTCTTTTTACCAGGTTCGGAGTTTGATATGACACCAAACTTCGTATTATTATTGAGAACTCAGAATTTACATTTGAAGGAAGAGATTACTATTGTTTTAAAACATACTTCAAGTCCAAGTAGTTTTAAACTAAAAAGATTTATCTTATAAAACAACTTCTGACAGCTCCTAACTTCATGATAATAAAACACTTCTTCTAATAACAGATTCGATTTAGTGAAAAACACCTACTATTTTAGAAAATATATGAAATGAATAAAATATATTACAAGCGGGTGATATGAAAAATTTTTTCCTTCTAAAACAATTGCTGGTGTTCCTAGTTTATTACTAATGAAATTGCAATTTCTTTCAAGTGTTATACTGACATCGCTCTATCGTTGTAAGAAACTCATCATCGGATTTAGGATGATAGATTTCTAAACAACTATGCAAACATATGTATGTCCTATATGATACAAGTTGGAAGAATGAAGTCTGCAATTAATAAAAATAATTCTAATGCTGGATTCTGAATAGGTATTGAGAAACTCAAAAGTCGGTCAATTGGATTGCTTTACTGGATTTAAGATAAATTAAAAGATAGATCTGCTTCAAAGATAAATACTGTTTTAAATACATTATTAATATTCAATTCTACAATAATGGCTTATGGTGGAAAATCAAATTCTTCTTCCTTGGGAAATATTTCTACTACGAGTACCGTAAATCTTAAATATATTTCTGCAAGAAATGATGATGATTCCAAGGCTCCTGATTCGAAATATTCTGTAGTAGATTTGGATGTTTTGAAGTCTTCTCGTTTTAAAGATAATGGGTATAGTAAAATACTTAATTCTGGCACGCGATGCATTTCTACAGCATTTACGCCGCTAGGAAAACCATCTGCTCTAAGTACTTCGAAAAACCCTGCAAATCGCAAACATCTTACTTCTGGAATATCAGTTAATGATTCCTCCAAGCCTCCTGCTTTTGAAAGTAGTCCTAATAAATTATATAATTCTGGCACACCGTGTACATCTAAAGCACTTACTCCTTTGGGAAAACCATCAGCTATAAGTGCTGCAAATGCCACAGAAATTACTCCTAGAACTGCTGTAAAAGATTCCAAGTCTCCTCCAATTAAATATTCCAAATCTAATCCAGCGAATCAGAGTATTATGAGATATGACGCCGCTTTAGAGAATTCATCAACAACGTATAATGTGGGAGCCAAGGAATTTATTCCTACAAAAACTGTCAATGATTTCAAGTCTCCTACGATTAAATATAAGACTAATACAGCACATCTGAATATAATGAAACATTATACCACTTTAGAGAATTCATCAATTATACGTCCTGTGGAAGCCAAAGATTTCATTCCTACAAAAGCTGTTAATGATTCCAAGGCTCCTCCGTTTACTGTGGAAGCCAAGGATTTTATTCCTAAAGAAGCTGTTAATGATCCCAAATCTCCTCCGTTTAAAGAGTCTAAGTCTAGCACAACGCATCCCGAAATGATGGAATATTATTCTTTTTTAAGGAGATCGTCTGCTGCAAGTAGCAAAAGTTTAATGTTTAGAAAAGGTTCTAATGATTCCAAATCTGCTACATCTGAAACTGTACATCAAACTACATTTAATAAATACTATACCAGCCCTTTACGGAAATCATACCCTTCTGAAAATGCATCTAGAAACTTAACGGATTTTAATTTTGGAAGCAGAAGATCTGAAGGTAATGATGTACAATTTTTTTTTGTACTTTTCCAGTATAGGGGCCTTGTCGAGATAAAGAAAATGGAATTGGCGAGAGAAGGAAATATTGCAACATATTTTCTAGCAACTTACTCACTGTTTCATACACAAAAGTAATATTTTCGATATTTATACAATTTATTTAATATACATAAGCCGTTTATCTATTTTTATATACAAACAAAAGTAAATTGTATATAAAAATAATAATTATATACACATGGAATAAATAACATGTTTATACACACACACACGCACATATATATATATATACATAAATTCATATATAAGCAAGCATACAAGTTCATTAGGTTTGCTTTAATAGCTGTTCATATCATTTGGTAACAAATTTCACTTTCTGAAGCCCAAATCGCGTCAAGCTTTTTAAAAATATATCAAGGCCACAATAGTGGAAAAGTATCATTTTTTAAATTCTTGTTCTACACTTATTTTTGAACTTCTTTTTAACAGGTAAAAAACAAATATATGAGAATGCCCGAAAAAAAAAGAGACTTTATGCCTAAAAATTCGATTTTTATGTTATGATGATTTCAATAGCGTTGAATATTCCTTTCTTATCTTCCTTACTTTTAAATACATTTTTCCGCACGTCTCTATCTTTACCACTAAATAAGTTATCAAATGTTAAAGATAGTAACTTTATTGTTAAAAAACTATTAAAAAATAAATTAAAAGTGCACTAAATATGTAAAAAAAAGTAACAAAAGTTATACGTATATCTTAAATTATTATTTTTCTTTTTTAATGTGGATGCTGTAAGCTGTATCTTTATTTGCATTTTCGGGCCTTTCTTCATATTCAGCACTTCCTCTTTTTTCGGTAATCTTTCTTTATGTTTTTGTATAAAGTGGTCTCTGCCGCATCATCGCAATGGCCTTACCTAAGGCTCCTACGATTTGGCCTGACTCACGGCGCCATTTAATTGCCGGTAGGAGAATCGCTGATTGTCCAATTGGATAACAAAATGCTTAGCGAGTCAGCCTAGCCTTACCTGCTTGTGAAGGTAAAAGTGCCAGGTTATTGACAAACTTTTCGTCTCAATTCTTTGTAGGTGCACTTTGTGGCGGATTTGAAAACACTCATCTTTAGAATCTCCACACTGTTTGCATACTCTCCAAACGCATACGAACATGCAAGAGTGAATCTAACGTAAGACTTTTTTAATGAATTATTTTTAAAATAATATTTACCAGAATTATTCCAAAGATTTTTATGGATAGCTTTCTTTAATATCTACACCCCCCCCCCCCCACACACACACCATATTGGGAGTTTTCTATTATACTTGCCTAATATAAGGGTGGATCAAAAAGTTTCTGATCGAAGGCTGTGCAGTACAGATTTGGTATGTAAAAATCGCCTTCAGCATTTAGGAAAGCATCCCACTCCTTCACCAGGTTGAATATACCGCTTTGGTAAAATTCTTCTTTCTGCTGCTTGAAGAAGTCCGAAACTGCCTGCTGCACTTCTCCGTCCGACAAGAACCGTCGACCTTTCAACGACTTTTGAATCGTTTGACTTTGGATCTTTTGAAAGCGGACGAATCGATATGCGGCGTTCGACCTTAATCGTATCATGAACTGCCCGCTTATTGTTGTCGGTATTAGATGTCCACGACCTCCCAGATCGACTTGCATCTTGAGCTGAATAATGACCAGCTCTGAACTTTGAGCACCATTCCCCTACGGTGATTTTCGACAGACATGCTTCTCCATACACATTCTTCCTTCTCCGATGAATGTCTACCGGCTTTTGTCCTTCAGCCGCCAAAAAAAGAATAACAGCACGTTGGTCGTGTTTGGACGCATTTGGTGCTAATTGTTCATGCTTCAGCATTTCCATACACACTTTGGAAATAAACGAATGCCACAATATTCGATGTCGGTACTTATATACCAGCTTCGGCGACGCGGGAATTTGCATATACGCGGCAAGCAGCAACCCCAAACGGAAAGTGCTTGATCGCCCCTTATAAAAAGAATAAGGGCATGCAATGAAACATACTGCAAAATTCTTTGATTTTTTTCTCTGAAGCAAAACTTTCTCCTCCTAACCCTGCTTTGCTTCTTTAAGGGACTTTAAATAAATGTTTGTCCGTAGATGATAAGTTCGAAATATAAAGAGGGTGATATAATAATATAATAATGTTATGCAGTGAAATTTTGCTATTTTTTGTTTTGTTATACCGATTTTCTGGAACGTCAGCTATGTAAAGTATGCATCATCCTGGAGAAAAATAAGATTAGAAACATAGATGAAAAAAAAAATCAATGTACTGCTTTAATTATACCGATTTGGTATTGCTGTACTCAAAAATTCACAGTAACTATACTGCATTTATTTGCACCGCTAATGAAGAAAATTGATAATCCTTCGTAAATTCCAAAAAAATATACATATAGCGAGGACCCCGTATGTGTTTTGCTTCATAGCAGCAGTTTCACTGTTTCGTGAGCTATTCCATATTGAATCGCCTGGTTTCACTTTCTTCGCGGGCATTTTTAACCCCTTCTGAGGCGGTGAGATATATTATATCCTACCTAATTTTAATGCAGATTCGCACCAGAAACTTTTGATTAAATTTTACTTTTTAAACTTTGGTGGAAATAAGTAAAAAAATTGCTTTTCCTCTTTTTGAAGTAATTCTTTTTTAAAATGGCGGTGTGAATTCAACATTTCCCAAACACAATTGCTTGCCCCTCAAAGGGTTAAACAAGTTGTGCATTCGCATACTTAAGGGGTTACATACATCCTCGATTTTCAAAATATCGATTTTTTTGTTTTTGGAGGAAATTAAACCTATATATTGTATATAATTATGAGCAAAAACATTTAAAGTGATATCTCTGTTATTAAGAAAGATATGAGCAAAAATGTGAGCTGGCGCGCGATCAAAATATATTGAGTCCTAAAACTTTAAACTCGATTTTCTGGAAACTACATTTTTCAACTGGGGTAACATTATAACTTGAACAATTTTTAACATTTTTAGATAAAATTTGCGCTTATCTACGCTTAATTAAATTGTCTAAGGGCCATCGAGCTATTTTTTACCCGACTGCCAAGTAAGGGTTATGTGTTTCACGCGTATCTGGGTATGTAGATTTCTTTATACCCTCGAAACATCCCAAAGGCTGGATGGATTTTAATGAATGAGGTCTCTATCGATTCGTCTCAACTGCCCGATGGTTATAGGCTAGGTTTTGTTTTTATTAATTCAAAATGGCGGCCATAAAATACAAAATGGCGGTAGAGACGAAAATTTTTTTAACGCACCCTATTGAGTGACATATCATTGGATAGGTCTTTCAAAATGAAGACGGTGTTTCATTGACTATTTTACAGTCAGAAGCTCCGTTTAAATGTTACACAACCTGGAAGTTGTGTAGGTAGGATATATCTAGCTTTACTGCAACTCTAATCTTCATAGACATCTATAGGCCTCATCAAAACAGTGTTTATAGATAGGAACTAACAATTAAACACAACTAAAAAGTCATCAATACAAGTAAATTAAAAAAATAGGTAAGTAACATAAAAATTAGTTTCACATTGATGAGAAATGATTAATTAGTTCGCTTTTTACGCAGTCGGGTTTTTTGATATTTTAAATTTAATTTTTACTTGTTGAAAATTAAAATTTTTTATATTTTTCCAATAAATTCAAAAGTCAAAATTTTAAACGATTTTTTTTTCAAAATAGCGCAATTTTCTTATTTTTCAAAAATTCAAAAATTTGAGCCGTTTCCCCTTTGCTACAACCTTATTTTATAAGAAGAAACTGAGATTTTAATAATTTTTTCTAATTAATAACAATCCGAAAGTTACTTTCACTTTCGGAACCTATTCCGAAAGTGAAAGTAACTTTATAAAACAGAAATCCCTGAGAACCCCTGATCTAAACGATTGGGCAAAATCATTTTAATCGTAATCCAACATTCTTGTGTGTCAGCGTGGTTGTTGTTTTTTTCTGTTTGTTTATTTATTTATTTTTTAAGAAACACAATGCTGTACACGGAATTCACAGATTAGGAAAGTGGTCTCTTTCACATTTCCTTAACCGTTTATATCCTGAATTTTGAATACAAAAAATGCTGCACCTGAATAATTATTTATGTTAATGTCTAAGATATCCAGAACAACATATATAGGGTGGAGCAAATAAAAGTGAGCCGGAGGATCAACGTATGTACTCTAGTGTTGTCACTGGGCTACTTTTTTAAAATTCGGATTTCTTGATTGGCACCACTTTTCTGAAATGGAAAAATTTCCCCTGTTTTCGCCTTTATTAATACGAGTTGGAACCCGTCGAAATTCGACGAACTAAAATGTTAGAAAGGAACTGTCAGATCGAATTTGTAATAAACCTACAAAAATAATTAAAATAAAAAAATCATCTAACATTGGTTGTCTCACTCTTAAAACAAATAATATTTTTAACCTAAAATTACCAAAATATTATTTCCACAAACTTCAACAGCTTAAATTATTGAAAACTAAAACTCTATTAGAATACGTAATCAAGATGAGTAATTATGATGAATTTATCGATTGAGACTTTTATGTTTGTTTTTATGGGATGAAAAATCGAGAAAAAGGGATTTCCCTTTGTCACATCATAAAATTCCCCCTATGAAATCTAAATTATACGTTATTTTCACATCCCCATAATTTACATACGCACCACTCAATTTCACAATTTGAATGTATTTTAACGCGCATTGATTATTAATGGATGTATTTCTAAAGTTAAAGTCACGTTTGTCCGATACAACTTTTCATGTGAACATTCGCACAAACTTTAAGTTCTAATCTCAATACCCGCGAAAAAAAAAATCAGAAGTTTGCCTTTAGTTGTCATAGTATTGGTCAAATATTTAGTTTTATCAAAATAAATGATCGTTTTGTTTTAAATATGACATAATTTTTACTCACTGAATCATTTTGCCAAGCGTCTCAAACTCAATATCAGCGTAATGTAAAAATATTGAAATTTAACTAATTTATGAAGAAGAATGCGTGTTTTTTTTTTTCTTTTAATGTCTGACATCATTTTCTGTTCAAAAATTATAAAAAAGTTACTTTTATTTGTATTGTGAAAATGGCATCAATAAGGATATAATCAATAAAAATAATAAACCATGACTATTTCCCCTTTGCTTTCAATATAAATGGAGTACTTTAGTTGCCACAATTACAAAATTTGTATTAAAAACTACAAAAAAATTAATATCTCAAAAATAAATTGAGATACAGCTTTCAAACAAATTGCATTTAAAAGAGCATTTTTTTTCTTATACGACGGTGTTAAAATTTAAAATGTGCGATGTTTAGAAGTTTAAAAATTTGCCGTAGATATAATTGCAAAGCCAAATTTTAATTCAAATTTCAAAGTGTTGCCATTCGCAAAATGACGTATGCGTTACGCACAGATATGTTTGTCCTTTATAATATAGATATCATTAAATAAGGCGAATTTTACTATTTCAAAAAAGTGGTACCAATCAAAATATCTGATTTAAAAAAAAGTAGCTCACTGGCAACATTGATCCACTCGTGCGGGCCACTTTTATTTGCCCCACCCTGTATAATAATAGTTTGATTTTTAGATGATTTTTTAAATTAAAATTTATTTAATAAATCGGTAATTAGAGCTATTTTTGCAACATATTTACAACAATAGTTAGATTAATGAACAAAAAATACTGTTATGGAATTCTCCAATTCTTATAAAAAACAGTATAAATAAGAGTATTATGATCCTATCTGTAACAGAGAAATATTTTGTAGTTCCAAATTTTTCTTATATATAACATTTTTTAATTTGATAAAAAGTACACCTAGATAAATGGGTGAGAAAATAACCACATTAAAAAATATTTAGCTTCGAGTGTTTCACTGTGCTTTCAAAATAGGATTGAGCAAATTATTTTGTATGAAAATGCAATCTACTTTTATCAAAGGGAGTCCGGGGCTAAAAATTGTCAAAAAAAAAAAAAAAATACAATTTTTTTATTGGCTTAAAAAAATACAGAGTTTTTAGCGTTAATACCGCAAACCGCACGCTTTTATCTTCATTAGATCCAGAGATATGACACCTTTTGCCTTGAGAAGCGATGCAACAGCTGCCCTCTGACAAGAACTTTATCTTCATTTATGTCAGAATGATTTTTTTTAAAGATTTGTCAACTTTAAAAGAATATATCTAAAGTTCCTTGCAAGATATATGTATGAAATTTTCAACAGAGATTTTATGCTATATTTACAACAAATTGATTTCAGGATTTTTAATTTTGAGTGATAATTGTGAAAATATGCTAATTAATGCAAAACTCACTCATTAAAAAACTTCATTTTTTTACTGAAAATTTTTTCATAAAATTCATAATCAATATTTTAAGAAATCCTGAAGACAAATTAAAATGACACATTTTCTGTGCATAAAAGTGTAAACATTTTGTAAATCGAGTAAGTACTTCCAGAGTTATATAAAAAATTAAATAGGTTTAAAATTTTAAAATTTAAAATTAAAGAAAAAAATTAAAAATTTTCAGATTTTTTTTTACATGCAATATTCTTATTATATTAAAACATATTTCAGAAAAACATTTCATAACAAAATCTCTATAAATAAAAAAAAAAAATGGAATTTTGAGCCCCGGACCCCTTAAATAAATTGTACATCGAATTTTTTTTAATGGTACTTAAAAGTACTGTTAGATATAAAGGGTTAAGGAAAATAAAACATTGCTTTTTAACAACTTAACAAGCGGTAGATGCTTCCGTCACATGTCCCATCTCAAGGGGGAAAAAAAGAAAAGAAAAGAAAAAAAAAAACCAATAACCATTATTAATCTTTTGCACTCCACATCAAAATTTCAGTCACCTACCAGCAACTCCACGCCATTCTTATATATTTGAAATAATATGCGGGCAGAGCTGCCAAGTCTCCGGCTTTTTGGAGATTTAAAAGAACAACATTTTCTCTAAGATAATAATGGTGGGCAAAAAGCCGAAGACTTGGCAACTCTATACGTGGGGAACTCCCTAAAAGTTAGTATGGTCATTTGTTGTTTACCGTATGGGTGTCAGTGGATTTGTAGTTAAGCTTAGTATGTCACCGTATAGGTGTCAGTGGATTTGTGGTTAAATTTAGTATGTCACCGTATAGGTGTCAGTGGAGTGCAAAATATTAAACATTTTAAACTTTTGAATTATTGCAAAAAAATGTACAGTAAAACGTCCCTAAAGCGACCACGTTCCGTTCCAATAAAAATTGGTCGCTCCGAGAGGTGGTCTCTTAATAGAGGTCATGTTTAAATCTAGATTTTTACTGTTGAAAAAAGGTAACAATTAATGTTACTAAAATTTATTTATCACATTAGGAAAAAATATGAAAATTTAAGTATCAAAACAAAAGTTAATTACATAAGTTAATTACTGCAGAGTTTAAAATGTGAATACATTGACGTTTGTTGTGATTTTGCGGTTTTATCTTCTATAACTTTTATTTCCAAGTCCTTTCGAAGTTCAGTAAATAAATGCACTTTTTTTTTTTTTTTTGGACGGGAACAAATAATGACGATTTCATTAATTTATCTATTTCTTTGAGAGTTTCCGGACAGATTAGGGCAGGGGTGTTTATTGTCCGCCATTCTTAATTTGTCATCAGAGTTAAATTCGTTGCCTAAAAAGGCACAAAGGATTTTAAACTCTTAAAAGTTACCGGAATAAAATATAAAAAAAAAAAAAAATTCTAAACTTAATTTAGAAGTTTGATAAATAATGCGCTCTCCGGGATTATTTTTCTAATAAAACCAGGAAAAAACGGAATTTGTTTCATTTTTTTTTTCAAAGAAATTGGTCGCTCATGGAAGGAGTTCAACTGGGATGGTCTCTGAAAGGAGGTAAAATCAGTATTGAGCCTATGGGAATAAATTTCGTCCCATGAAAAAATGGTCGTTCAGGAAGGTGGTCGCACTGGGAGGTTTCACTGTACTTGTAACAATATTTTTGCACATGAGTGTACATAAAATCACGACACATGCACCAGCGGTTTTAGTATTGTTTTCTGTTAACTAGTATAATTTATTTTATTTTGTAAAGGGTTTATTGTTATTATTATTATTTTAGATTCCTGTAGCACCCAAGTTTCTTCCAAAACTGGTGAAAATCGAACTTCATCTTCTGTGGATCTCCTCCGGTGTATTATATGCATCGATAAAGAAAGAGATACGGTCTTTCAACCGTGCGGACACTTGGTCGTTTGTAGCAAATGTGCGAATAATATACAGTCTACATGTCCAACATGCAGAAAACGTATAAAAAAGAAAATAAAAGCTTACATCAATTAAAAATCTGTGTATTAAAACAATTTCAAACAGAAGATAATTTAAGAATATAAAAAATATCATTTTAACAGCTAAAAGGAAAAACACTGTATTTTCCGATGTCTTAAGGCGAACAATTTTGCTCTAAAAATGCCTTTTATACTGTATGTGAAGTGAAGTATAATGACGCTTTTACTTATTTTCAAACAAGTTTATTTGTCCAATTTGGTGTCATTCAATCATTTCAATAATTTCGCAACAGAAATATTTAAGGGCTTACCGTAGTTTGCAGCGTATAAGCCGCGGTTCAAATAAATATTTTTCCAATCAGAAATATTATTTAATAAAATACAACTTTGTTCAACTTGGTACTGTGTTAACCGCATCAAGATTGCTTTCTGTCTATTTTCTATTTTTTATATCTTTCTAATCTTTTTTACTTAAATAATAATAATAGAAAAATACTTTTACACCTTTTCTCTATATTATTATATAGGGGAAAAAAAAGAATATATCGCCCTGATTAGTGTCTTTTTTTGTTGTAATGTGGCTTTTGCTACCTCCTTTACAGCTTTTCCTGCCCTAGCTTGGTGAATGTTACTTCTTAAAAAGTGCTAACTTTAATTCTTTTTCACATTTTTTATCGTTTTTATAGTAGTTCTAGCAACTACAGCTATACCTATACTTAAATATAATCCTAACCTCTTTATCTTTGTTCTTAGACTTAAGTGTTTTATCTATTAAAAAATAAGTTCTTAATTTTAGCTTTTAACTTTAATATTTTTTCTTTTAATTATTATGTAGTTTTTAACAAACTACACCTTTTCTTTTTCCCAATGGCTCAATAATATGTAAGATCATTAAATCTTCAGACTGGGTTTTAAGCTGATCACAGCTAGGTAACCCATCAACGCTGCTCTACTGTTCAGCACTATTCATTTGACTTTATTTATTAAATGAAATTTCTGGTTTGAAACAGTGTTATAGTAAGGCTTAGACGCCGAAAATTGCGGTTGTCTTTTTCTTACAAAAATATTATCCTACCAAGGTCTTTACAACATTTCCATTGTAATACCCTTACATTTTTTCTTAGGAATTAATTTTATTAAACGAAAGGGTCTGCCATTTTTAAAATTCTTGCTATACACTAATGCACTGATAAAAGCCTTCTTATTTAAATGTTATCTTTTCTTAAGGATCTGAAACAATATCTGTTGTTAATGTGGAATTGTGTTAAGCAACTTCATCTTAAGAATAACAGAATATATTCAAATAACTCTGTATCTTTCATTTGTGCAGTGCAAAGCTACAAAGAATTAAAGCTGTATAAAACATTAAATGACTCAATACATGTGCTTGTTTTTATGTAACTTTTTCTATTTAATTTTTAATAGAGAAAATATTTTGTTTTGTTTCAATAAAGTTTATATTTTTAAACAGACTCTTTCTGTTTTCTATTTTTTTTTAATGTTCATATTTAATAGGATGCTATTTTAAGTTTTTTAACAGATCTTTTCATGTTTTAGAAATTGTATTTTTAAATTACTATTCCTATATAAAGGAAGGTTTAACTACAAAGGGCCAATTTTTTTTTTTTTTTTTTTTTTTTTTTTGACTAGCTAATGCACCCGGCGTTGCCTGGGGCCCGTTATAATAACATTAAACAAAACTCAAGTTTCTATGATTTTATATCTAACGAAAATCTTTTAAATGAACATAGTTGTGGGGTTCCCATTGCCTTCCACAGCGTCTAGTGTGTTCCCAACAAACACCTTTCCGAACGAGCCTGGGATTTGGGTCCCCGCTATGCGAAATTTGACTTTCCATAAGACTTTTAGCATTAGTGCGAAATCCTGCAATTTCATTGGCTATCGCTTCACCGATAGCCAATGAAACTGAACCGAACTTCTTTCCCTGAAAGGACAAGTATAAGAGTAAAATACTGTGTAAAGCCGGCACAAGGTATTTTGGTAAAAAAAGCGTATGAATGATCTAGCCTAGTGGTTAAGACTAGGGCTGGTTAAGATTTTGCATTTGTAATCCTAAAATTGCGTGTTCTGTCCTCTCGCTGGCGTTTTCACTTTTTTAGAGTTTTGTTTTGATTTTTATTAAGTCAGTCAGTTAAAATCAGTCGATCTTTATCACCAGTTCCTTTGTAATTTTTTTTATCAATTAGATTTTTTAAAAACAAATTAAATAATTAAATTAAAAAAATCAATCCATTTTTTAATAATTAAAGTAAACATTTATTAAAATGCAATAATAAATCTCTTAGGTTTATATTAAAAGTATTTTCAGGTTAGAACTTTATAAAGTTCTGATCATTTTAAATTTGTCTATTACTATAGTAACAGATAAAAGTAAAATTATCAGAATTAATGTATTAAAGGGGTTTTTTATTTTAAAATTATTATTGAGACAAAAAAAATCTTTATTAATTTACGATAGGTTATTTTATAAATTTTTTTATTGTAAATATTATACAGATAATTAAATTAAATTTTAAAATTCATATGACTTATAGAGTATTTTTCTAATAAATAAATTTATTTAATAATTAAAGCGTAAAAATAATATTTTCTTAAGTCAGTTAGTTAAAATCAGTTGATCTTTATTACCAGTTCCTTTGTAATTTTTTTTTTGTCAATTAGATTTTTTTAAATAAATTTAAATAATTAAATTAAAAATTTATTTAATCTATTTTTTAATAATTAAAGTAAACATTTATTAAAGTGCAATAAGGTTATTTTATAATTTTCTTATTATAAATATTATAGTAATTTTTACAATAGATTTAAATAATTAAATTAAAAATTTCATTTAATCTATTTCTTAATGAAGTTAGGTTATTAGATTATATATTATTATATTTGGGCATTTTAATGAATTTTAGGTTACTTTATAATTTTTTTTATTGTAAATATTATACTAATTTTTTTAAATAATTTTAAATAATTAAATTACAAAATTCATTTAATCTATTTTTTAATAATTAAAGTAAACATTTATTAAAATGCAACAATAAATCTCTTAGGCTTACATTAAAATTACTTTCATGTTAGAACTTTATAAAGTTCTGATAAGTGTATAAGATAAGAGATAAGATATCTGATAAGAGGCGGTATTTAAAATGATCAGAAATTTATAAAGTTCTGATCATTTTAAATTTATCTGTTACTTAGGTTACTTTAAAAAAAATTTTATTGTAACTATTATACAGATAATTAAATTAAATTTTAAAACTCATACGACTTATAGGATATTTTTCTAATAAATAAATTTCTTTAATAATTAAAGTGTAAAAATAATATTTTCTTAAGTTAGTTAATTAAAGTCAGTTGATCTTTATTACCAGCTCCTTTGTTTTTTTTTTTTCAATTAGGTTTTTTAAATAAATTTAAATAATTAAATTTAAAATTTCATTTAATCTATTTTTTAATAATAATGTAATAATAATGTATTCTTACCTTGCATTAAAAAAAATTTTTTTTTGGAACTTTAGTAAGTTATATATATATATAATATATATATATAATATATATGTATACATATATATATATATATAATTAGCAGAAGTAATTTATTAAAGTGTCATTTCTCAAAATTAAGTATTATCTTTCATATATAAAAATATTTATCAATTTATCAGCTGCTTTCTAATTTTTTTTATTGTATATTCATAACTACTAAATTCTTATCACTTATAAACTGTATGTTTAAAATTAATATTTATTAACATTTAATTGTAATATCTTTTAAACTTTCATGAAAAGTACTTTTATGTTAGAACTCCAGTTACATATAAATAGTAATAAATAGAATTTATTAAAATATTCATGTTTAAAAATTAATTATTTATCATTTATAAATTACATTAGTAATATATGTTTCAATGATAATTTAACCATTGAAGACAGTAAATTACTATACTTTAAGTAACTGAATGTGTAGTAAAAATGCAACAAAAACATATATATATATATATATATATATATATATTTGTTATATATCTATCATAATATTACGGTTTTTGATGGTGGTAGGTTATGTTTAATTATTGGTTATATATATATATATATCTGGGATTTTATAGTTATTATTCGCAAAAAGTTTTATTATATATATATACATGTTGCAATAAAAATGTAATATACATCAAACATGAACAATGAAAAATATTATGCTATTAATTGCAATATATATATTTAAAATAACGATTATTATTATTATGGAGATTTTTGTTTTTATCTCTATTTATTAAATTATTATCAGTAGCTTTATTATTTTTATTCGAAATCTAATATTGTGATTATAATTTTACTTCATATGTACTTAAATGCAATAATAGTATCTTTTAAATTGACATAGAAAAATATTTTTATATGTTTAGATGAAATTTCAATTACTTATTTTTACTTAAGCTGCTAGAATTTTAACATTGATTGCAAACATCTGAGTAAAAATAACAATCTCAATATTTTACCATAATTTAACTAAGTCAATGTTATTTTAGAGTTGTTGATAAGTTTTTTTACTAGAAAATTAAATCAAATTTAATAATTAATTATATATTATGTTATTAATTGTATAACAATTGATTTTGTGTTCAGTATGAGAAATATATACGCTTTTTTTTTTAATGCATCAAGTTATTATTATCAAGAAATACGAATGAAATGAGTAGCAGCGCTGTTACTCGGAAAAAGGGATTTTCTCCTTTCAGGCAAAGAAGTTCGGTTCACCGATAGCCAATGAAATTGCCGGATTTCACACTAATGCTAAAAGTCTTATGGAAAGTCAAATTTTGCCCCCGCTATCTAAAGCAGCATGTACCGGAAGTGCTCCGCACGTGCCGTAGACAATCAAAAACCAAGTTGTGTGAGCCAAACCTCGTAGTAATCAACCCCTGCAACACGAGAAAACAATGCACCATTAATGTTCAAAAATGTTTAACTGAAGTCTAAGCTAAAATTTACAGAAAATAAAAGAAAATACAGAAAATAAAATTTACAGAAAATAAGATAAAATTTACAGATAAAATAGTACAGAAAGTAGCCGAATTGTAATGTACGTTCAATGAACCAAATACCGTTGATATTAGACCCTTAGAACTCGAGGAAAGAATGCGCCCCCCAAGCGGTGGAAGGTGCCCCCTCCCCCCATAAATTTCACAAATTACTTTTATCATTAACACGATATTTAATAAACGGATGGAATCCCTTATCAGAAGTTAACTTTAAAATAACGCTCACTTTTAATTTACGGCTGTACTGAGTAAACGTAAGTTTTTACCAAAAGAGGAGATTAATGTTCAAAAAAGGTGGTAGCTGAGGTAAAAAGGAAGGAACGGGCCATGGGCAGGCGATGGATCTTAATTGGAATGTAGTTCGGTATAAGAAATTTTTTTAGTGCTTTTAAAGTAGCTAAAGGATGCTAAAACTATGTTACAGAAAATTGTAATAAAATCAGATCGTTTTTAAAGAAGCTGCAACAAGGGCCCCAAGAAAGAGATTAACATTCAAAATTGAAATCTGAGAAATTTTTTGTCATTCATGTAATAGCTGGAGGACCTAAGAAGTTGTTAGAAAGAAAAAAAGCTAGTGAATCGGACCATTTTAAGGCAGCTATAACAGACGACCCAAAGGGGGCCAACTCATAGTTAAGGACAGCGTCCTAACATGTAAACATGTTAAATGGTCTTAGTTCTTAGCACTTTAGATCTTCAACTGATCAAAATTAAGCATAAGTATGAATTAATTATTAGAATAAAATTTTGACGAAATGCGAAAAAAAATGGGAGAACATGCTGAAAAGATGGCCCTAGGGTACCAGTAAAAATATGAGAGTGTTGGTTCGGGAAGAGCAGTCCAACTTTACAGTTTTATATTGAGAATGCGAGAAAATTAGGAAGTGAAAAATGCATTCACAAAAAGTTGAAGGGGAACCGAATCGGGCCCTACGTCACCCTAGGGTGCCCTGGAATTTTAACTGGAATCTAGAAACATGAAAATAATTAAATGGAAAAGGATATCAAAAATGAAAATCGGATTAAAAGGAAGAATTTTATTAACAATTTATTTGAAAAAAAAAAAAAACTTCAAGGGGTCAGGAATTTAACTAGCATGTAGTTGGGTATAAAGGTATTTTAAGTAGTTTATAAAGTAATTGGGGGACGCTAGAACTAAGTTAAAGAAAATTGCAAGCAATTTGGATCATTTTTTAAAAAGCTGCACCAAGGGCCCCGAGAAGGCGATTAATATTCAAAATCGGTGGTAGCTGAAGTCTGAGAAATTTTTTTTGTCGTTCATATAGTAGCTGGAGGACCTAAGAAGTTGTTAGAAAAAAAGCTTGTGAATCGGACCATTTTTAAGGGAGCTAAAATAAGGGGCCCAAAAGGGTCCAACTGGTAAATAAAACAGGGCCTTAATATGAAAGTATGTTAAAATGTCTTAGTACTTAACGTTTTAGGTTCTATAATTAGCCAAAATTAAGCTTAGGGTATGAATTATTCGTTAGAATAATATTTTAAAGTTATGCACAAAAAAGGGTAGATGTTTAAAAAAGGGACCTAGGGCCCCAATAAAAATATAAGGTTGTTGGTCCGGGAAGAAGAGTCCAAGATTCATCTTGAAATTTATGCACTGAAAAGGTGAGAAAATTAGGGGGTGGAAAATGTTTGGTGCACAAAAAGTTCAAGGGGCTCTGTACCGCGCCCTACGTCACCCTAATTGGTCACAGGATCTAAACTGGAATGTAGAAACGTGATAATAACTATATGGGAAAAGGATCCCAAAAAGGAAGATCGGACTAAAAGGAAGCAATTTATTAACAATTTATTTGCACAAAAATTCCAAGGGGCCCTGTATCGGTCCCCAAGGGGACAGGGTCTTAACTGGAATGTAGAAAGGCGGCAATAGCTAAATAGAGAAAGGTCTCCCAAAACGAAGAAGATTGGATAAAAAGGGGGCAAGTTTTTAACAATTTAGTGCATAAAACTTAAAAAGGCCCAGGGGCCCCGGCCCTTAAAAATTAAAAATCTGAGCCTCAGGCGCATCAGGAACTGTCTTGGACTATCCTCTCCAAAATTTTCATATTTCTATGTGCTGTAGATTTCGTTAGCCATCGCGAACAGACAGACACACAGAGCGATGTGTTATTTTATTGGTATAGATAATGATAAAAAACGATCCATTTGGATGAATTCATAGGGCAAGAAGATGTTGCAATTCAATCATTTATGGGGAAGAGAATATTCCCTGTTGGGTATTTCGGTTTGCAGTTGTCCCGTCCTGAAAGAAAAAACTTCAGAATGAGTGTTGACTCAAGCCTAGATCGAACCATGTGACCCAGCAAAAGGCCAAGTGAAAATTATTAAATTATTTATGTTCTGTGTGTATAATGTGTTCTATGATTAAACTGTTATCCATGTTTAAAGGAGCTCCTAATTGAATAAGTGATCTTGAATATTTAATTTAACGAAAAACTCAGACGGATATACTTTTCTTCACCCTGATGATGAACGCTGTTAAAAATCTGTAGCTTTCGCTGCATAGTCATTACACCGCTTTTATAGAAAACGATTACTTGACAATAATATGGAGCATTCTCATAGGTCAGAATGGAGATATTCTATAAAAGCGATGGAGTGACTATACAGCTACAGCTGCAGGTTTTAAACAGTGAATGTCATCATGAAAGTCGTACCGTTCTTCAGTAGGGAATGAGATATGAGAAAGGCGACGTACGAGATATAACATTTGATTGATTGAGACGATTCTGGACAAAGCGAATCGCCAATCTACTGCTTGTATACATGTCCCATTCGCAGGCCCTGACTATCGTACGGGCACCCGGGGCCCGTGCCCTGGGCACGAAATTTCTGAGGGGCCCATAATTTTGTGTAATTGCATCTAAATTTCCATTAAAAATCTTAATTGTGAAAAAATGTAATATTTGAGATATTAATACGATGAAATGACAAAAATATATCTCAATTTATGATTAAAAGCACATTTCAATAAATAATAGAAAAATATTTTGTTTTTATTCATGGAACTGCTTTTCAGTTTTCCATAAAAGTTAATTTTTTGAGTTGACACTTTTCTAATAAGTATGTAATATCTAAAAAAAACTAGTATCAGTAAATCATCCAATCTAAGGGTGCATGAAAATTTAAAAGTGCCCTGGGCGCAGAAACTTGCTAGTCGGGCCCTGCCCATTCGTATGAGGAAAGGGCATGTTTACAAACAAACACTTCGGCCAACCAATCTATTGCTACATTTTTGTGTTTGCGATCATTGCAGGAAACGTCTTGGCGACGTAGGCCAATCATATCATAGATCTGTTAATCGTAGACCAATAAAATTGCCCGAATTCATGTGTACAGTAGGAGCCACAGAGAATGGAGAGGTGTTTCTTGCTGATCCACAGTAATTCGACTCCGAGATTAACGAAAAAGACAGGCTACCGCGGTGCCTTCCGCATGTCTTTTTTTACAGACCGCAAGAGTGACGTGATGCTCTTTTCGTACATCTGTATTGGTGCATTCGGGCATAACGTGACTCCAGCGGTGTGTAAAAAAAGATACGCATACAGCACCGTGGTAGACTTTCTTTTTCGTTAGCCTCGATTCGACCCACAGTGACGTCAGCTGCCCTTTCCTTATAATCGAACTAGTCTAGGCGAATGTCGCCAAATTCTCGAATAGAAAATGCCTAGGTTTATTATAGTTTCGACAAACAAGTGTTTGTCTGAGCACAATCTAAGGATCATATGTCGCCGATCTCATATAAAGGCACGCTACCTTTGAGTATTGTGGAAGCATTCCATTTTCGACTCCAGTACAGTAGTCGTAACAATAATAAGATGATATACAGGTTGGCCAGAATTAAACCACCGATACTACGACCTCTCTCTATATATTAAACTACTCAGTGTATAAGCTTCAACTTTTGTAAACATACTATTCAAGACATTGAGAAATAGATTACGCAAAAAGTTCTATAAATCACCGATTCATTGTGCTGTACAATTGGACATATACTAAAAAGAAACAAAAACCCATTTGACACACATTTTATTTGAACGTACGAAACATTCACGTGACAAAGGTTTTATGGACGTAGGGGATGCTACCCAATTTGGTTTCTCTTCTTCAAGATGTAAAATCTGCAATCTGCGGGCAGATTGTTCAACTGCAAATATAATTGGCCGACGGAGATTCTTCTGACATGCAGAAGGATATTTTCTTTTGAAGTCTGCCAAGGTAACCAGACGTCCTCGATAAACAAGATCTTTTAAGTGTTCCCACAGCCAAAAATGTCACAGATTAAGATCCGAAGGACGAAATGGCCACGGATTGTTGTCGGAAACGCACGATTACTCTGCCATTGGTAAAACGTTGCCGAAAAAACTGCTGTACATAGAGTTCAACATGTTGAGACTCTCCAGCTTGCATAGGTAATTGAATCAAGACATTACCGCTTTTGCAAATGGGGTACACAAAAGTTTCGATCATCTTTTTGTACCTGTTGGCCGTCACAGTGCATGTCACAGAGACATTGCTACTGCACGGGCCCGGGCTTGGCCCGAGGCCCGTACCGGCAAAGTGAAGGCGAATTTTCAAACGGGCCAGGCCGGCACGGCAGAATTAGAACAATTTTTTCAACGGGCTGTGCTGAGAAACAAAATAAACGGGCCTACCGGGTCGGCCCGATAAAATATGAGCTATTTTGAATGAAGGTGACTTTCGCGAGAATAAGTATAAATGTGCGTCACGAGCCGATGCCAGTTTGACAACATCAATACAGAAATCTAACATGCCCAGCGTAGAGATCACCATAGAAAGTTAAATGGTGTCTGAGCCCGGGCTTATTTTTTTCAGCAGACTCGTGACGGGTCGAGATCCAACTTGCATTTTTTTCCTACTTAGTCCATCAAAGCCAGAACTGGACTTTATTGTTCTCAGGATGTGTAGGGAATGCAATGTGTTTTATAAAATTTTAATAGCGATAACAAACTTCTGTTACCGCAAATTTTGGAAATATACCTTAAGGTGGTTCTCAAATTCACTGCTCAACAATGAGAAATTTTGTGACACATTTTCTGACTCATTTTTAACTGTAAAAGCATAAAATTAACAGGCCTGACTATTGAAGGGATTTCGAATCGAACAGAGTTTTCCATTTTTTTGCTTATCGAGATATAAGAGATTCCAGTCACGTGATTGCAGGTTTTTCTACTTTCTCGCGCTTTCGCTTCTTGAAATTCGATTCAAAAATTTAACTTTGACAGTATTTTCTCCAAGATATATTGCATTTATCAAAAAATGGATAACGTTATTCGATTACACAGTTTCTAAATAAGAACACCTGTCAATCTTATGACATGCGTTTCCAATAAGAAATGTACCAAATAGCTCCTTTGGATTTGAGAAAAGCCTTTTTAAATGGCAGAAAAATATTTTTACAAATTTGCTTTTTAGGCGAGTTCGTAATTATATAAATACGAAGCACTCATAGTCGTCGTTCAGTCCGTCTGTCTGTCCGTTCGCAAATAACAGAGCAAAAACTACCCAACCGAATGATCTTAAATTTTAAATATATAATTGTTGTAAAATTTTGTTGAGCCATTTCAAATTTTATGAAAATCGGATGTATAGTTTAATTACAGGGACAGTGAAAAGTTTTCCGTTACATTACGACCGATGGGAAAAAATTATTGCAAGTGCATTTTAATGATGTTAAAGCCTTCCGAATGGTCTGAAATTTTAAATGTTACAAAATTTCGTCGAGTCATTTCAAATTTTATGAAAATCGCATGTATAGTTTAATTACAGGGACAGTCAAAAGTTTTTCGTTACATGACGGCCGATGGGAAAAAATTATTGCAAGTGCATTTTAATGATGTTTAAAGGCTTCCGAATGGTTTGAAATTTTAAATATATAATTGTTGCAAAATTTCGTCGAGTCATTTCAAATTTTATGAAAATCGGATGTATAGTTTAATTACAGGGACAGTCAAAAGTTTTCCGTTACATGACGGCCAATAGGAAAAAAGTGCATTTTATTGATGTTACAGACGATGCACTTATGAAGTGCAAAAAAATATATATACATTCAGTAGAATATGGGGTGCAAAAAATATTTATAAAGCTAGTTATAGTGCGAACGCACCTCATTTGCCACGTTTGACGAGCAATTTCCAGCTTGTTATTATACAGTTTCAAAAATTATCATGTTTTAACCCTCCTTTTTGTCTTTTATTCTAAACTACATTAATTTTTTAATGAAGCCTTATTTGAATGGTGAAACGTCTAAGACTCTAAGCAGACATTAATGTTGCTATTGTGTATTTTCTGTCTTGCGAACACATAGCAATTTTAAAATATACAATAAAATTATCCCATAAATATGCATGCAGTATTATTCTTTTAAAAGAATCTTAATTGTATGTTTAAAAACACCTGAATTTTTTTGTAGAAATTGAGTCCGGCCTCATTTAACTGATTTTTCCACGGGCCGGGCCAAGAACTGTGAAAATATAAACGGGCCGGGTCGGGCTCTGGCCGAACTTTTAATTTTTTCATCGGGCCGGGCCAAGATTGCTTTTGTTCGGACCGAGCCGGGCCTGGAAATTCCGACCCGTGTAGTGCAGTTCTAAGTAGCCTCTCCGAAATAGAAAGATCCAAGAATGAATGCGGCTGTGAATCCACAACAGATAGAACTTTTGTAAGGGAAGTAGAATCTCTTGAAAGGTATGAGTTTTCCGTGTCGCAAATGCGACATGGGTGTTCACTGTTCTACTGATGTTGAAATGGGCTTCATCGCTCAACAGAAGCTGTCATGGATCAGTCATGGAGTTATGCGATGCCTCCACTTCAACTCTAGCTAGGAATGTCAATGCAAAGGCCAGTCGCTTCTCGCTGTCTATGACCAGCAATTATTGAATATGACTAATATTGAACGGAAAGCATATAAACTACCTTTACTCGATTAGGGACCACAGAGAAGTTTCTGGCCTCCTGATTAGTTTGTTTCTTTTATGTGGTTTCTTTTAGCGCCATTATTAAGAAAACGAGACATTGATTTTTAAGCAACTGCTCAATAACGATTTTTTTTGTCTCTTTTTCCTAAAATGTCTGCCTTTTCGGAAGTTAAATTCCCGGCTTAATTTTTTAATGAAATTGAATCAATTCCCCCAAATTTAATGATAGTAGCAATGTTAAAAATCTAGAAGATTGCTATAAGTGGGTGAAATAATTCGGGAATTTGAATAACAGAAAATGGAATTCAAGATCATCAAAACCTGGTGGACAAAGATTAGCTTTCACTTATGTATAATACTAATTTAAAGACCACTTAAATCAAAATTTCTAATAGAGTTTTTACCGTAAATTGTTCTTAGTATTACGGTCGAAATTTATGAAAATGATTCTTAATTAAACTGTGGCGCCATCTATCTATATAACAGCGATTCCCAACCTATTGGTCACTACCCACTGGTGAGTCGCGGCGTGTGTTTTAGTGGGTCGCGGAACAATCGAGGTTTGCCAAAAAAATATATCTTTTATTTCATCTGTTTAAAAAATACAACAGAATATTTTGCAATTAAAATAATCATGAAAGCTATCAACTTAAATTAAAACTTTGTGAGAAGACAGAGTTTTCTTAAACAGTCAGTATTTTGTAATGACCTCGTTGTGAGATATGGCAATAATCGCACAACTGTAATGGCAACCTTGGACCCCACCCCCGCTCTCGAGCGAGGATGCGCGCGCTCACTACGTTTTATCTCTCTCATTTTCATTTTCTTGTTTTTCCTTGAATCGAAACAGTCTTTCTTTGCTTATGAGAATGACTTAATGTTTGTGTTTTGTTTTGATTGAGAGTAGATTTAGTGTCATTATGAAATGTTAATTTAGGACTGGATCGTGCTGTAACGTTGAGGTCTCGCACAGGTGATTCATTTTTGATGAGCTTCCATCCATAATAGAAGGCTGAAAATCAACTGTTATTTATCTTAAGAAAAATCCAGGAAACTGCTAAATTAAGAGCAAACAAAATAGAAATTATCTGAAGGTCTTTATTGTCCACCGGGATCATTTCAAACACAACCGAGTTAGGCGGCTAATGCCGGCTGGAGAAGGGGACAAAAACATTACATTTTTTTATGCTCACAGCATGCGAGTTAAGAAGGAAGTGATCACAATTACATTTTCTCCAAATGATGGAGTATTGGCAAGAGTACACATACACTTTCGCCAATTACGAATGCAATATGGCGAGAATACCATGAGAGGAGAGATGCGGTCAGAGGTTGTTAATTGTATTTGAATGGGGAATGTAAAAGAGTAATATGAAATATTTTCCGCCAAGTGATTGCTTAGGAATTATAGCTCATAAACCACAAAAGAACGTTCTATAGGGTTTGCCAAAAATCTCATTGGATTGAGGCGGCCGAAGCGCCCGTTAATAAACTAAAAGAAAATAAAGACAGGGTTAATAACTGAAATGACTAATATATATTGTATCTGTACCAACGGTTAAAAATGTAGAAGTAATATGTCTAATTTCTGCATATCATCAAAACTAAGGCAGAAGGATGAAAATTTAGAACGCTGTTGCTAGGCGAGAAAAGGAAATTATTTCTTTTCTTTTAAATGCAGTGTGCTGCGGTTAAAATATTACATATACAGAAAAATGATTGCTTAATTTATAAAGGGAAAAGAGCGCTAGAAAAAGAATTGAATCCAAATGTGGACAGATAATTAAATTTAAGAATTTAAAAAAACGTAATTTTAAAGGGGGGAAAGGAGAAAACTATTAATATTAATATGTGAAGGTATAAGCATGTAGAATGAAGGTATAAGCATAAGAAGGTGTAAGCATGAAGCCATCAAAACTTGAAAGGCACTTGTCAACCAAGCATCCTGAGTACACAATTAAGCCTCTTGATTTTTTCACATTCACTTATGGCCTTCACACGTGCCATAAAAGAGAGAATCCAAATGGTGAGGAACCATCCACCTCCACTGATAGTAATAGTAAGTGTGGAAGTGTTACTGAGCTACAGTCAAGTATTTGTAATTGCAATGCAGGCAACGCGAATAAGCAAAAGACGTGTCTGCGGAAGTATAACACGCATTATTTGAAATACCATTTTTGTGTTCTCGGGAACTGAAGGGGAGTTAATACTTCAGTGCGTCATTTGTTGTGAAAATTTGTCCAGTGTAAGCATGAAGCCATCAAAACTTGAAAGGCACTTGCCAACCAAGCATCCTGAGTACACAAGTAAGCCTCTTGATTTTTTTCAAAATTAAAAACGACATTATGTTTTGACCAAATCTGCGATGGAAAAGTCAGTGTCAGGCCAACAAAACAAATAAATTACCATAGCATCTTACCAGTTATCCTTGTTAACAGCAATACAAGAATCTGCTCACACAGTAGGCTAGGAACTTACTTTACCTGCGGCAAAAATTATATCTAGTACTTTTATGATTTTTTTTTTTTAAGTGAAATCCCTTGATCAAACACTACTGTAAAAAGGAGAATCGACGAAATGTCTAATTGGGTCGAGGAAACAACGATTTCAATTCTGAAGAAAAGTGGTTATTTGTCACTACAGCTTGATGAATGCACATATGTTGCTGGTCAGGCAAATTTATTAGGTTTTGAATTCAACGATTCTGTGGAAGAAGAAATGTTGTTTTGCAAGCTCTTGTTTACAAGAACTACGGTAGAAGAAATTTTTAAATGTGTTGACACTTTTGTTTAAGAAAATGAGATTGATTGGTCAAAATGTGTAGGTTTGACAACTGATGGCGCCTGTGCTATGTCCGATATTTATTTAGGTTTAGTTTCCAAAATTAAGTCAGTGGCCTCTTCAATGCAGTGGAGAGTGGAGTCATTGCAGTCTTCATTAAGATGCCCTGGCAGTAAAATGTTTGGATTTGGATGAATGCCTAAGGAAACACTGGACAATGCTGTGAAAATTGTTACCTTTATTAAAACACGGCCTAAAAATTCAAGAGTGTTAAGAGTGTTGTGTGACGAAATGAGCAGTGAACACAAACAACTTCTCCTTCACTGCGAAGTTCGATGGCTGTTGAGAGGTAAAGTAGTGTCAAGATTATTTGAATTTCGTGACGAACTAAGAATATTTTTATTGGAGTACGATAGTGACGATAAATCCATAAACTTCTTTATTGAATGTGTATGCCATGAGAGCTGGCTAAAACGACTTGCTTATTTGGCTGATATTTTCAATGCACTCAGTGTAATGAACTTGACACTGCAAGGAAACGATGTCCACAGGTTTTATGTCCAGGACAAGTCGATGCAATGATTGAAAAACTTGAACGATGGACCTGCAAAGAAGAAGAAAATAGTTTTGATGAATTTCTTGTTTTGCACGACTTCCTGGAATCATATGAAATAAAAGTCAACAAGGAAACGGCAAAAACCATGAAAGAGCTCCTTGAAGCATTGGCGTATGGCCTGAGGTAATTTTTTATTTTTTTTCAGCAAATTATAAGTTGTAGGCCTCATTCATTTAAAAATAGTATTTCTTTTTTATTTCAAGTACCCGTAAAGATTTTAAATTTTGGTATGTGTTAAAAAGTGAAATGTTTTCCATTCGTTTACTAATAATAATTGTTTTAGGAGCTACTTTCCAAAAATTGACGAGTGTTACTTTTGGATAAGAAATCCTTTTGAAGAAGAGCATTTGAAAAGTCCAAAACTCAACACCTTTAGAAGACTCGTTAATCGACCAATCTTGCGATTCCTCTTTAATACAGTTTTCAAGGAAAAATCCTTGATTTCTTTCTGGATGAACATACGAGCAGAATATCCAGAAATATCTAAATCAGTTTTGAAGTTCTTGATGGGGTTCAACATGACAATGACATACTTGTGTGAACGTGTTTTTTCTACTTTACTGTTTTTGAAAAACAAGTACAGAAATAAACTACGTGTAGAAAGTGACTTAAGGTTAACCTTCTAACTGCCGCGAACTGATATAGCCGTTCACTAAGCTGCAGGTTTCACTGCAAAAGGGGCATTATTTAAATAAATATAATTCTACTAATATAATGCAGTTTTGAAACATTTTGTTATGAATAATACTCTCAAGGCTTATATTCCTATATTTAATTAAATTTTTTATGTCATGTTGGAAAAATCGTCCTTTTTTAGAGTTTTTAAAAAATTACAAAGAAAACAACATTACAATTTTACCCTTTTGCTCAGCGGTCAGGGGGGTTAAAATTAACCAGTTTTAACCCTGATATAGATGTCTTCTTCAGTAAAAAATAGTGCCAGAAATCTCACTGATTGTAAAGCTGTGCTTTGATGATGATAATAATTAAAAGTATTTTTCATTATCTTTTTAATATGTTTGTTGTTTTAAGTATTACCAATTCTTGTTTTTATTGACAGTGCATCCTTCGTACGAAAATTTGCCCTTTTCGTAGGATAAAATGATCGATAGTGTACATTGCGTCCCAAAAATATAGACAAAAGCATAAAACACAGTTTAATGTAAAAATAAGAATGGGATGAAAATGTTTTTATATGTGTCTAATTACAAACACGACATGAAGCACAAGTTAGGATTAATTTGTATTAGGAAACACAACAAATGCTAAATTTATTTAGAAAAACAGAAATTAAGGTGTACCATAATTATAGACAATATTTGTTTTATGGATTATTTAAGGTTGTGGAACATAGTTACAAATGTTAGTGTTAGTATTTCCGTTACCTTCAATCATCTCAAATAGTTTTCAATCAAAAGTAATAAATTTTGCATTACCTCTGGGGACAGTCCGCAATATGTTTGCTCTATCACTCTTGTAAGGTCCTTGGTCAAATAATATTGGCGTCCATTTTCATATACTTTTCGTACTAGATGCCCCCATACATTCTCCATGGGATTTAAGTCCAGACTAAGCAATGCTCAGCTCATGTCATTGATATTATTCATATTAAACTACATCTTTGACTACATCAATAGGCGTATTGTCTAGTTGAAATACATAGCTTGGTCCTCCGAGCAAATTCTGTATTAGAATAAAATGGTCCCCTAAGATTTTCTGATAGTCCTGAAAGTTCATTTTCTTGCTACAAAATGCCAAAAATGTTTGTCCATTAAATCCAAAACCACACCAAGTCATTATTGATCCTGCACCTTGCTGTCTACTGAAAAAACTTCTTGTTTCGCTTCTTAAATCATACCAGTAAAATCTATATCCATCTGGTCCATCCAAGTTCCACTTTTTCTCGTCACTAAATATTGTTGACAGTCATTTATAACCATAAGACAATTATTTTCTTAGCCCAGCTTAAACGTACAGTTTTGTGGTGTTTTCTTAAGCATGGTTTCTTCAATATTTTCTTGAAAGTTATTTGTTTAGATTCCAGTATTCTTCTGTGAATGGTATTTTTTGACTCTCCAAATTTGGATGCAATTTTCTGCAGATGACATGCTTAAAATGTTTCTGTCATCGCGCATGGATGTAATTCTTTGTCGAACAGGTCTTTTCTTACAACACCACTTGTCGCTATTATGCAAAATTCTTAAACACTTTTTAAAGATCACAGGAAAATCTTGGATATATCTTTCAGACTTTTGCCTTTTGATGATCTCCTCTTTCAAAATCTCTTTATCTCTAGGCATTTTGTCGAATTTATAAAAAGTCAGTCGAAAACAAGCCGAAAATTGATACCAAACCAATAAAAGTCAGAACAGCAGACGATACATACATTCAAAAAATGTGAATAAATGTCTGCTGAAAAAAAATATTTTATTAATAATATATCTAAGTAAAATCAGACGACGTCTATATTTATGGGACAGGCGATATTACATTTTTTTAACAATCATAGTTTTAAGTATTTTCTGATTATTTTTACAATAAATCCTAATAAATCAATTAAAAAAATGTATCTGAATCATTTCTGAAAATACATGAAAGGCATTTTAGCTTAGGATGTCATTTTTTATCTTTGTCTATATTTTTGGGATGCACTGTATACAGGTTATACAATTCCCATCCTGATATTAGGTAGACCCTCATATTTGCTGGGTCGTGGATTTTTTTTTTTCCTTACAGGTGGGTCACATATTAATAAAAGTTGGAAATCACTGTTATATAATGGTAAACATAATTTGAATTTCTTTTATGACTTCGTACAGAGAAAACTGATAAAATTTCGTTAAAAAAATGTATGTAAAATGAAAGAAAAAATCGTGTTGTTCTTTTGGAATGTGAAATTTGAATATTTTGCTTTGATTGTGACAGATAAAATTTTTATTTTGCAGAGATCTGAATTAAAAAGACATTGGATAAAAACTAAGTTAGATTACAATCTTGTATGTTAAATTCTGATTCACTTATATAAAACAAAAATAAATTAAGTAATTATATGATGGTATATCTCTTTACTATTGGCATCATCAGTTCTTTAAAACGTTTTAAACATATCTCAAATGACGAAAGAGAATCCAACCAATCAGGAGACCGGAAACTTCTCTGCGCTCTCTCATCGAGTAAAGGTAGTTTAAAAGCGAACGGCAAACAATGTACCATTTTTACCTGACTGCCAAGAAGGGTTATGTATTTCACGCGTATCTGGGTATGTGGATTTCTTTATACCCCCGAAACATCCCAACGGCTAGATGGATTTTAATGAATGAGGTCTCCATCGATTCGTCTGAACCGTCCGATGGTTATAGGCTAGGTTTTGTTTTTATAAGTTCAAAATGGCGGTGGTAAAATACAAAATGACGCTAGAGACGAAAAAAAATTTTTACGCACCCTATTGAGTGACATATCATTGGATAGGTCTTTCAAAATGAAGACGATGTTTCAGTGACTATTTTACAGTCAGAAGCTCCGTTTAAATATTACACAACCTGGAAGTTGTGTAGGTAGTATTATCTCTATCTTTACTGCAACTGTAACCATCATAGACATCTATAGGCCTCATCAAAACAGTGTTTATAGATAAGAACTAACAATTAAACACAACTTAAAAGTCATCAATACAAGTAAATAAAAAAACTAGTATGTTGTGGCCATCACAAAACTTTCTTCTGTATAAATCACGTCAATTAAGTCATTTAAGTAGTACAATAAATAACAACGATTTAGCACCAATTCATATCAAACTATATCTGAATTTGAAGTTGGATGAAAATTCGTGCATTAGTTCTTGAGATAGAGCTATAGCGGAAATTCTGAAAAATGTACCATAGCAGCGCCACCTGTTGAGCGATTTACATCAAAAATAAACAGCACTAAATGATATCAAGGTATACCTGAAGCTGAAGTTTGTTGAAAATCTAAGTGTTAGTTCTTGAGATAAAGCTATTGCGGAAATCGCAAAAAATACAGCATAGAAGCACCACCTGTTGAGCGATTTACACCAAAAATTTAACAGCACTAATTTATACGTCACTTCATGTCAAGGACTAACTAAATCTGAAGTTTGATGAAAATCCGTGCAATAGTTCTTGAGATAAAGCTCTTGCGAAAATCGTGAAAATACAGAATAGCAGCGCCACCTGTTGGGCGATTTACACCAAAAATTAAATAAGACTAATTTATATCAGGGACTCACTAAATCTGAAGTTTGATGAAAATTCGTGCATTTTTTCTTGAGTTAGAGCTATTGCGATAATCATGAATAATGCAGCATAGCAGCGCCACCTGTTGGGCGATTTTTACAAAAAAATAATCAGCCCCAAACTATATCCTGGACTAATTGAATCTGAAGTTTTATGAAAATCCGTGCAGTAGTTCTTGAGATATAGCTATTGCAGAAATCGTGAAAAATGCCGCATAGCAGCGCCACCTGTTGGGCGATTTTCACCAAAAACTAATCAGGTCCAGATTATATCAAGGTCTAACTAAATATGAAGTTTTGTGAAATTCCGTGCATTAGTTCTTGAGATAGAGCGCCCACAAAATTTTTGTCACATACAGACTCACAGACAGACATTTTCTAAAAACCATCAAATCGTGTTCAGGACATTCTAAAACGTATAAATCCGTCGAAAACCGGAAGCCGAAATTTTTCACGAATCCAATACTTTCTTCTTGTAAAGATAGAAGAAAGTAAAAAAATAGGTAAGTAGTATAAAAAATAGTTTAAAATTGATGAGAAATAATTAATTAGTTTGCGTTTTACGCAGTCGGGTTTTTTGAATTTTTAAATTTAATTTTTACTTGTTCTCAGTCCATTCCATAATGTGCTGTATGGAACATCCAAGTGTCGCACTACTACTATGCACTACTACGGCTTATAACGTTATCTATTGATTATTCAACAATAGCAATGGCAACAACTTCAACATCTGAACGAAACCGTTTGAGTCCTCTACCGGCTGAAATCAAATATGTTCAGTTTACTCGAATCAAGCGATCATTCTCCTGATAGCTTCTTCCATTGTGCAAATTCTTAAGTCCACGAAACACTCGAAGTTCAACTTCAGCGTTTACTTTGTTTTCACAAAAGAGATCCACAAGCAAAGCACGTTCTGTCAGCGTGACAACCATCACTGATGAGAATGATATTTCCCAGTTTTTACCCTCTTTTGTACCCAGAACATGGCTATAAACCAGGATTTTATGCAAATATGTGTGCCAACAGTGCAAAATTACAATTAGAATGACAATTTAAACTTCTTTACTTTTTTTTTTTTTTTTTTTTTTTTTTTTTAAATAAGGTAATCGATGTTAAAAAGGAAAAATTTCGTTTCTCATGTGTTTTTCAATTCCTACTATTAGTTCACACTCTCCCTATATTTATTTATTTATATATCTTGTTCAAATTTTCAATCGTTAATAAAATACTTATTATTCATCCTATCAAGTTGAAATAAATTTTTTAAAACTTGTACTGGATGACAATTGATGTTAATACAGATTTTTCAAATATTAATTCATTAATTAAATTTTAATTAATTAATTTTAGTTTTATATGGGAGACAAAATGGCGGTCATTGGTTACTGAACAGCATTTAATGAATCTTCATATCTATAAGGAGGGTTACCGTAGGGGGGAACCTGTTCTGTCGTCAAATACCGCCACGTTTGTGGCCAACTTGGCGATATATCTCCAAATTTGGCGAGCAAAATGAGTCTTCAAAAGTGACGCCAACTTGGCGATATCTCTAATATTTCGCCAAATTCCCATGGACTTCCATTGTAAACCTACTTGTACTTGCTTATAGAAAATCAACAAATTGAGATATTTTAATGCAACAAAAAATAATATTAGTTTAAGGGATTACATTAATTTTTTTTGATGACCTAAGTAGGAATTGACTTTAAAAACAAAATTTTTATATTACTTTTTTTTTTTTTATATTATTTTTATTCATATTTTCTGTTGTACACCGCCATCTATCAGCGTTTCTGGAACCTGTTTTTTTTTATTTTTGCATAATCCGTTTCCCCTCGACTTGACTAGTTATGTATACAAAAATTGAAGTCTTTACACTAGTGATGGGCGATTCTCGAAAATTCGACAATCGAGAAAAATCGTCATCGTAAAAAATCACAATCGATACAGCCATCGATTAATTCCTAGAATCTACAATCGAGATGTTTTACAATCGATTTTAACGAGAGAAGCTAAAAACAATTTTTGGAAAATTTAGCTATTATTCTGGCCGAAAATGTCATAGTAGTGATAGGGTTTGCTCGATAATTCTGCTATCGCAATTATTTGCTCCTGATTTATGCTTAAGGGGTTACTTCAGTCAAGTGAAAAGACCTAGCTAATGCTAATCTTATGGAAGAAATTTATAAAGATATCTCATTTGAATTTCAGTATTTTAAAATGATTTTCTTTGCATTGGAATAAATTCCCCTTTCTTCTTTATGAAACTGCAATGTCCAAATCGCGTAACTATGGCGCATTTGAATTAAATAACCTTTCTACTTTTTAGATAACTCCAAAAAGTTTGATATAGTTTAAAGTTCCTCTAAATGTCAAATGCTGTGGAATTTCCCCATTGATCGAAAACAAAAGTTTCTTTCGAAAAACGTAAGGATAGTAAGATAAAGATACCTGCCAAGAGGGAACCTGTCTATCACGGAAACTGTTTTCCAGTACCTAGCTATTCCACCATGACTCTTTAAGTCTGTATCGAAATCCAAAGTAGCTACTTTATGACACATTTAAAAACTCATTTTTTATTTTAGACGCATTAGCTAGAATCGATTAGCATTTCCCTCTTTTCGATAAAGGCAAAAGGTTTGATACAAATTAAAGTTCCCTAAATGTCTAAAGTGTATCAAATGCTGGGGAATTTCTCCGTTTATCGAAAACAAGACAGCTTTATCGAAAAACGTAAGAATAACCAGACATATATAACTGCTGAGAGGGAACCTGCCTAACACGGAAATTGTTTTCCAGTGCCTAGCAATTCCAACATGACTCTTCAAGACTCTATCGAAATCCAAAGTAGTTAGTTTCTGACACATTTACTAGCTCATTTTTTTATTTTAGGTGTATTAGCTAGAATCGATTAGCATTTTCTTCTTTTCGATAAAGACAGAAGGTTTGATACAAGTTAAAGTTCCTTAAGTGTCTAAAGTGTGTCTAATGCTGTGGAATTTCTCCGTTTATCGAAAACAAGACAGCTTTATCGAAAAACATAAGGATAACCAGACAAATATAACTGCTAAGAGGAAACGTGTCTAACACGGAAATTGTTTTCCAGTGCCTAGCGATTCCAATATGACTCTTCAGGTCTGTATCGAAATTCAAAGTAGCTAGTTTCTGACACATTTACTAGCTCATTTTTTATTTTAGGCGCATTATCTAGAATCGATTAGCATTTTCTTCTTTTCGATAAAGGCAGAAGGTTTGATACAAGTTAAAGTTCCCTAAATGTCTAAAGTGTGTCTAATGCTGTTGAATTTTTCCGTTTATCGAAAACAAAGGAGTATTATCGAAAAATAGAAAGGTAAACACACAAATATATCCGCTAATAGGGCTAAGTAATATAAACTATAACTAAAATAAAACTTCAGTGGACTTCATTTTTGGTATTTTGGATAATTTTAATCTTCCAATCCTTAACAACGTGGTATTAGATGATGGGTCTGGAAAAGGTAGAAGAAACGCCCCCCCCCCCCCCTCGAAGGGGCATTAGGCCCCAAATTGACAGTAGGGCAGACCAAGGATGAAACCAATAACTTCCTGTAAGAGAGGACTAGGGGAAGTTGAGAATGGTAAAAAAAACAAACCATTGATTAAGAAAAAAATTGAAGAAAAAAGAAAAATGGTAAAAGAACAAGTGAAGCGTGTGATTAGAGCCAGACAAATGAAGAGGGGCCGCCACAGCTGGTCCAGAATGAGTGCCCAAGTGGTCAGAACTTGGAGAATAGTATCTACAATGAAGAAAAACAATGAGACAAAATATTATGAAAAACAGATGAAAAATACCAATAGCCTGAGGCTAAAAGTAAAATGTTTCACTGGGTGGTGTCCCATGGTGGTAGTAAAAATAAAATTGATACGAGAAGATAGGGGAGAGTGAAAAGACTTTATTTTGTGAATTTTATAATTTTTGGACAAACAGTATACTAAAGGTTTGAAGAAACAAAATGTTAAAGCTCCCTCTTGAGGCGAAGAATGGAGTTAAAATTAAGAAACATATGTCCATATTTTTTATTCGATTTTAGACACAATTTCATGTTAGTCTTATAATTTTCCTATGAGTGGAAGATCCCGTACCAGAGTACGAAAAAAACCGCCGCTAAGTATATTCCTTTAGAGCATTTTAAGCTCAGGGGCCTAAAATTAACGGTGGATTGACAAAAGAAAGGTACATTTAGAAAGGTTATGATATTACCCTTATTTTCATATATTACATGAGTGGGGTAAAATAATTTTGAAAAATCCTCTTTCCTGAGGCGACACTTAAAATCTTGAAAACACATAATTTGCACTGCAGTTTTGTTTTAACAATAGCATTCTAATATTAAGAGATATGGGACAGCTTAGGAGGGCTAAAATAAGAGAAACATTGAAAATCAAAAACAAACTGTCGCCAAATTCACTAGAAAACTTCTATATCAACAACTGAAACCCAAACTGATAACATAAACCACTATGTCTCTTAACCGATATCGCTTAATAACAAAAGCGAATGGAAAAGAACGTCTACTCCTTTGGGAAATCATGACTTACACCAGAAGCGCGGTAAGTTTGACTCTTCTGAAAGCTTCCTTTCTCTCGAAGTGCGAGAGATCTCTCGCACTTCGAGAGAGAGCTCTCGTTTGCTCGAGAGCAAAGTGCTCGTTTACCTCGAGGAGACATCTCTGCTCGATGGCAAACCTCTCGCTTACTTCGAGATATCTCACCGATTGTAACTCATTGCTTCCCACAGTCATTCTCGTTTCTCGCTCTCGGTCTCTGTTCAACATTTCATATAACATTGTCGAGAATGATAAATCAGTTTTCGTCCTTTCTCGAAATGTTCTCTCGATGATTGTCATTTCACGCTCCGCCAAGAACGGCCGAGAAGAGATATCGAGGTGCAAGCTGGAGAAAGAAATAGGCATGACAATGAGCTGTGAAATGAAGCTTTAATTTTCAATGTTTTTCTTATTTTAGCCCTACCAAGCTGTCACATACCTGGAGCCCTCCGATAAATATTATTTATTAAATATAAAAATTTCAAAGAGGAAGGTGGGTCGGGTGAATTCCGAGGACGTGAGAGTGGGCGGGGCGCAATTTAAAAAATTTTCCCGAACTCTTCCTGTGACATATAATCGAAAAGCCCTTTGAACACTCTTTCATATTATGAACCTTTCTTCCGCCGAAAGTGAAATTCGGGAGGTAGGGAGGGGGCGAACAAATTTTTAAAACCGTAGCCGATTTCCCCCTTTGCCCCCCTCCCGGGGGACACTTTTCAAAATTTAGCGAAGACTTCTCATGTGAGATATCGTTGGAAAGGTCTGTGACTACTTA
Source organism: Maratus speciosus (assembly GCA_963932465.1). Lineage (NCBI taxonomy): Eukaryota > Metazoa > Arthropoda > Arachnida > Araneae > Salticidae > Maratus > Maratus speciosus. The sequence continues at coordinate 311,321,700 of OZ010797.1, forward strand.
TTGATGTTATGCACCTCCGGTGACAGTCCCCCCCACTTTGCCCCCCCCCGGGAGGCACTTTTTGAAATTTAGCCAAGACCCCTCATGTGAGATATCGTTGGAAAGGTCTGTGACTACTTATTGATGTTATGCTCTCCGGTGTTCGTCCCCCCCACTTCCCCCCCCGGGAGACACTTTTACAAATTTAGCCAAGACCCCACATGTGAGATATCGTTGGAAAGGTCTGTGACTACTTATTGATGTTATGCACCTCCGGTGACCGCCCCCCCCCCCACTTTTCCCCCACGGGGGACACTTTTCTAAATTTAGCCGAGACCCCTCATGTGATATATTGTTGGAAAGGCCTGTGACCACTTACTTATGTTATCCACCTCCCGCACCCCTTCCCCCACGGGTAGGGCATTTTTATAAATTCAGATCCAGACCCCTCGTGTGACATATGGTTCGAAAGGCCTGTAGAATTGTGACGACTTATTCATATCATGTGGCTACTTTGCCCCTCCGCTCACTTTGACCCCTCCCCCAAGAGATCTGGTCCGAGATTCGTTCGTTTCGAGATTATATATTTTTTTACAAGATTTTCTAGTGCGTGCACACCACGCCTGCTATACGGTGTCGTATATAGCGGGTAACCTGTTCGTGATTTCATATTACAAGATTACGTATAACTTAGGAGCCCCGATTAAAGGAGGGGCCCACTAGCGGGCGAAGTCACCTTGTCTTTATTAACACCGACTCATTCCAGTTTACCCGCAGACGATTCTTGATAAATGTATGACGTATATAATATATAATATATGATGTATAAAAGCAATTGGCAAACTGGAGTCATCGAGAAAAAATTTACACAATCGAAAAATATCGAGATGTCCATACAATCGAGACAATCGAGAAAAACATCTCGTTATCGCCCATCACTAACACACAGAACCGACGGGTACATTAGCTCTCAGGCTTAGATAGCCTGTGAGCTAAAAAGAGATTGGATAAGCAGATGGACTCCTTTGAGAAATTATGACTTAAACCAGAAATGCGGTAAGATTGACTCTGAAAGCTTCATTTCCATCTCGCATTTCGGCAAATCTCATCTCGATGATTTTTCCAGCATTTCGACGCTTCCAGATGGGAAGCTGCTCGATGGTTCGTTCTCTCGCGGTTTTAAACCTTTCGGGATGGGAAGTCTCGAGAGTTTCTCTCGCCCTTTTCAACCTTTCCCGATGGGAAGCCTCTCGCTGGTTTCTCTCGTCCTTTTCGAAATCTCCCAATGAAAAGCCTTTCGAGGATTTCTCTCGCACTTTTCAACATTTCGCTATGAGAAGCTTTTCGAGGATTTCTCTCGTCCTCGGCAGAGAAGAAAAGTAAGAAAATTTATCGAAAGTACCAAGGGACGAGATAGAGAAAGAGGCATGACAATGAGCTGTGAAATAAAGCCCTAATTTTCAAAGTTTCTCTTATTTTAGCCCTACCAAGATGTCACATACCTGGAGCCCTCCGATAAAAATTATTTATTAAATATAAAAATTTCAAAGAGGAAGGTGGGTCGGGTGATTTCGAGGAAGGAGGACGTGTGAGTGGACTCATGCGGGGTGCAATTTTAAAAATTTTACCGAATCCTTCCTGTGGCATATAATCGAAAGCCCTTTGACCACTCTTTCATACTATGAACCTTTCTTCGCCCAAAGGGGGATGGGGAAAGGGCGAACAAATTTTTAAAACTGTAGCCGATTTCTATAATAAATTTAAATATCACTTTAGATGTGGGTTTTTTATGCAGTCTTCCGGTAAATATTATTTATTGAACATAAAAATTTTAAAGTGGCGGCTGTGTGAATTCCGGGGCGAAAGAGTGGGTCCACGGGGGAGGGAGGGGGAGCAATTTTCAAACTTTTTTGGACCAGTCATGTGATATGTCATCGGTAAGCTCTCGGATGACTCTTTCATATTACGAGACTTTCTTCCTCCCCTCCCCAATTTGCCCCCCACTGCGTGGGTAGTTTTTTCCGTTTTTATCATTTTAGATCGGATTTTTGTATGGAGCCCTCCGCTAAATATTATTTATAATATATGAAATTTCAGGACACTTTTCCAAATTTAGCCAAGATCCCTCATGTGACATATCGTTGGAAAGGTTTGTGACTACTTATTGATGCTATGCACTTCCGGTGGCCGCCACCCCCCACTTTGCCCCCCCCCCCCCCCGGAGGACACTTCTCCAAATTTAGTCAATACCCCTCTTGTGAGATATCGTTGAAATGGTCTGTGACTACTTATTGATGTTATGCATTTCCGGTGACAGTCCCCCCCCCCACTCTTTGCCACCCCCGGGGGACACTTTTTCAAATTTAGTCAAGACCCCTCGTGTGAGATATCGTTGGAAAGGTCTGTGACTACTTATTGATCTTATGTACCTACGGTGTCCCCACCATCACTTTGACCCCCCCCCCCCGGGGCCCTTTTCCAAATATAGCCAAGACCCCTCATGTGAGATATCGTTGGAAAGGTCTGTGACTATTTATTGATGTTAAGCACCTCCGGTGACAGTCTCCCCCAATTTGCCCCTCCCGGGGGACACTTTTTCAAATTTAGCCAAGACCCCTCATGTGAGATATCGTTGGAAAGGTCTGTGACTACTTATTGATGTTATGCTCCTCCGGCGTCCGTCCCCCCACTCCCCCCCCGGGGGACACTTTTCCAAATTTAGCTAAGACCCCACATGTGAGATATCGTTGGAAAGGTCTGTGACTACTTATTGATGTAATGCAACCGCCCTCCCCCCTACTTTTCCCTCACGGCAGTGTTTTTCTAAATTTAGCCGAGACCCCTCATGCGACATATTGTTGGAAAGGTTTATGACCACTTACTCATGCTATCCACCTCCCGCACCCCTCTCCTCTTTTGCCCCCACGGGGAGGGCATTTTTGTAAATTCAGATCCAGACTTCTCATGTGACATATGGTTGGAAAGGCCTAAAGACCTGTGACGACTTAATCATATTATGCAGCTGCTGTGCCTTTCCGCTCGCTTTGAACCCTCCCCCAAGAGATCTGGTCCGAGGTTCATTCGTTTCGATATTATATTTTTTACAAGATTTTATATTGCGTGCACACCACACCCGCCTGCTATCATATATCAGTGCCGTATACAGCGGGTAACCTGTTCGAGATTTCATATTACAAGATTACGTATAAATTAGGGGCCCCGATTAAAGGAGGGGCCCGCTAACGGTCGAAGTCACCTAGTGTTTATTAACATCGACTCATTCCAGTTCACCCGCAGATGATTCTTGATAAATGTATGACGTATATAATACATAATATAGGATTTATAAAAGAAATTTGCAAACTGTAGTCATCGAGAAAAAATTTACACAATCGAAAAATATCGAGATGTCCATACAATCGAGAAAATCGAGGAAAACATCTCGTTATCGCCCATCACTACTTTACACTGAGTAGTTCCTTATTCCATATACAAGGAGGTCAGAGTAAGGTTGTTTTAATTCTGGCCACACGGTACGCTATAGGCAGAGGGTATATGCTACAAAGTATACGCTGTAACTGGACATGAGAAACAGGGGGTACACAGAGGTTCTTAAAAACACCCAGAAAGTATACGTCGTATACTTTCCACTACACCCCTGTTCAACTTCCATTTCTTGGCATTTTTAAAAATCCCATGATTGCGTGAAGCATGCGTGTGTCCATCTACAACACTTAATCGATGAGTAAACAGTTATTATTATATTTATTTATTTACTAAAGCGGCAAAAACAGATACATTTGATTTTTTTCCAACATTGGTTTCAAACGTTGAACTTCAATTATGCATCTCTCTAACTTATACATGTATCGTTCTCATGGATCCCTGGGGCAGATGTATAAGTGAGATTGTATTCTGGCATAAAGAGGCACAAAATTTTTTTCCCATGTTAGATAAAAAGTATTTAGATTTAAAATCAATAAAAAATATTTAGATTTGAAATTTTTAATCAGCCAGATACAGAATGAAATATAAATAATGTGGGAAATATTACTCTAATGGTTCATATTTATTTTTTTAATACAAATTAAGAATTTTCACAAAAAAGTTTATTTGTCACAATAGGATTTTCTACCATAAATAAACTGTAATCTGTAAACTCGTAGCTGTAACCAATTGACGGTTACAGCAATTTTTATTTTATTCTTTAGAAACAATCGCTTAGATACATAATTCAGTTCTCTTATATTGTACTGCAAAAACAAAATTAATATGCCAAACAATTCTGCAATGTTATATTTTTCATCATACAATTTAAACAGTTTGCAATCACTATAATGATTCACTTTTACTTTTTATGCAAATTTAGAGTGTTCAAAAAAAGTTGCAGCAACAAGACTTTCTTTCAGAAATAAGCTCAAGTTGACAGCTACAGCAATTTCTGTTGAATTCTTTAGAAAAAATTGCTTAGACACTTCAGTGAATTCTCTTACATTGTGCTGCAAAATCAGAATTAATATGTCAACAATTCTACAATGTTATATTTTTCATCATGCAATTTAAACAGTTTGCAATCACTATAATGATTCACTGTTACTTTTTATGCAAATTTAGAGCGTTCAAAAAAAGTTGCAGCAACAAGATTTTCTTTCAGAAATAAGCTCAAGTTGACAGCTACAGCAATTTCTGTTGAATTCTTTAGAAAAAATTGCTTAGACACTTCAGTGAATTCTCTTACATGGTGCTGCTAAAACAGAATTAATATGCCAAACAATTCTCAAATGCTATATTCTTCAGTGAATTCTCTTACATTGAGTTGCTGAAACAGAATTAATTTGCCAAACAATTCTCAAATGCTATATTTTTCAGCATGTAATTTACAAGTTTGCAATCACTATAATGATTCAATTTTATTTTTTATACAAATTTAGTGCTTTCAAAAAAAGTTCGTTTGCAGCAACAGGATTTTCTTTCACAAATAAGCTCCAGCTGACGGTTAAAGCAATTTCTGTTGAATTCTTTTGAAAATATTTCGTAGCCACATCGGTGAGTTCTCTTTCATGATGTCGCAGAGAAAGGATTAGTATGTCACAAAAATTCTGCAATGTAATACTGCGTTTCATGTAATTTACACATATCTTACAAAGTTCGGGCACTTGATACTTGTCTGCTATAGTATATAAATCCAAAACATTGTTTGAGTTAACTTTTTTCGTGCTTCCCGTATACAAAAAGTGTAAGAAGTCGAAAAAGGGGTCGGGGTCACAGTCAGGGATGTTTACAACACCAGTAGCTTTCTCTTTAGTTTCATGTTCCATCATCGCCGAAAAAACTGGTGACCGAATTCCTAGGATGACTCTGTGCGCATTGAATTCTTTGTCCTGAACAGTTAATGTCACATCACTGTGTTTGCCAGAGAGTAACAACTCTTCCAATCCTTTTAACAGTTCGCTGACACCTGCAAAAGATAAAAAAACGAAAATTATATTAAAGTTTTTGGATGCAGTTGTTTACCAAAGCAGAAGAAGTGGATCTGAGGACGTGAGTTTCAAAACTCGCTTTATCCAAAATTTAAAGAATCGCGTTTTCTCAACCCAGATAGCATTTTTTGCTTTTTAAAGCCTTTTTACAACCATGCTACGTAAATGTTTGAATGCTTTTTAAAGGCTTCGCATGAAAAGTTTGTAAATGTTTTGTAAAGGATTGAAAAAGGTTGCTAGTTGACGCTATCTGAGGGAGTTTGTAAGTGTTTCATGATAAGCATGTGAAAAGGAAGAAACGAAAGGGTAGTTAGAGGAGTTACAATCAAAGATTGATGAAAGGCTTTTATTACAAGCGTGTATAAAAAAATGAAAATGAGGTTTTTATAAATCATAAAATCTTATTTGATAGAAAAATGAGATAAATAACTCAACTTAGAATTTTTCTGAGCTGAGCATATTTTTTTGTTGTTGTATGTTTGTTCCTGTGGAAAATTAAATTTTAGTCAAATATTATCTATACATTGAAAAAAACTGGTTTTTATTAATCCACATGTTTATCAAATTGCTTATTTTAATTAATATGTTCATTTTTTACCTTGAAAGAAATTCTTACATCCCTGTCCTTTACTATGTATGTATAAAATATATGTTTAATTTTTATCAATTCGCTACATTATTAGATCCTATTTTAATAATAAAAAAAGCTTAATAATGTTAAGAGGATACTTCACTCGCACAGAAACACCTGATTGCTAATGTTAATCCGGTGAAAGATTTTTTTTTTAATATCTCGCTTGCTTTTTTTTTTTTTTTTTGCATTGCATACCTGCAGTTTTGATACAAAGGCCATTTTTCGACTTTGTTTTACAAGGTTTTTTTGCTTATTAGGATATATTCAGAACTGCTTTCAAAAGCGAAAATACTCTAGTGAAAAAAAAAAAAAACACATTGCAAACAAAACTGAAAACTTAAAAAAAAAAAAAAAAAAAAAGGTGTTTGTACAGATTGACAAGTAACAAATAATAAAATTTACAATATTGAAATGCAAACGAGATATTTAGAAAAATTCTCCCATAGGATTAACATTAGCATGCAAGTGTCTACGCATGAGGGATGTGTAATCCCATTAAAAAAAATTTCTTAAGGAAAAACACTTTCATTTGAATAAAAACCATTCCAAGTAAAATTTTAATTAATTATCAGCAGTGAAATTATTGAAGATTAAATACGTGAAATTTTTTACATTACTAACTCGGCGCAAATCAACAGTGCATTGGAGCACTATTTCAAAGATCCGAGTTCAACATTTTTCACTCTGTTTATTTACGCTTAGTTAGCAACTTGAAAAATTTCACGTATTTAATATTAAAAAATCATTCTTATACACATAGGCATAGAGTCTTGAAAATTATTGGTAACTTAAAATTAAAAAAAGCAAAGGGATTTTTTTTTGTCATTTATCCTTTAACAAAAGAAAAAGGAGAAATTCAATAAAATAAAAAAACTAAAAGCTTTTTTATATTAGAGGGTAAGAAAAAGTATTTAAAATGTTACAGGGACTTGAGAACATACAACTCTATGTCTATGCTTATACATAGTAAATTTAATTATACTTTCAGTTACTTACCTTTTGAATCCAGTTCACTATTCAGGATCAGATAATTTTTTATTGTATACATATATAATGAAATCTTGTGTTTACCTACAATAAATAGCACATCAAATATGTGGAATTCCAATATAGTGTACATTTAATGACTGTAGAAGATTGTATATTTTTTATATTACTACTTCATTAATTTTTTAATTCTTTCATTTATTAAACTTATTTCTTAGAATTTTCAATTATTATTTAGAGAATATTGTCAGATTTATAAAATAAATCCTCCATAGGATTCTGATTGATGACCACAGGAATATATTTAGTCTTTTATCTGAAAATAGTTTAATGATGCAACATACAAAAGAATTTTTTTACAAATTCATTGATCTTTCCAGCATTTTTACATAAAAAGAGTAATTTCTTGCTTGTTTAACAATGTAAATTACATATTACAATAAGACAAATTTTAAAAATCATCTGCTTTCCTCCCTTCTCCAATGTTTTTCTTTTACCAGAGAAATATTATCCTATGTACAACAGAGCAAATACTAAACTAACATTATTTTTTTTTAGTTTTTTAAAGTATAATTTAACTCACTTAAATTGTTCTTTTTCTGATTGTAATTATTTTTAATAACTTAAGACTGAAGCAATGAAAAATATTTCTCAGTATCAAGGAAATAGTCTCGAAAACAAATGAAACATCATTCAGTTTATAAAATTCTATTTATTTACATATAAAGAATTAATATAGTAATTTATTTACATATAAAGAATTGATATAATTAACAGGTACTTCATTAAATTTTCTTTCTTGATTCATTCTTTTCTCTCTAGAAAAAAATAAAAAATAAAATTATAAGCACACAAATTACATACGTATAGTAAAAGTAAATAAAGTACAGTGTGACCTTGAAAATCCAGCATCAAAGTCATCTCGCTGCTTTTTTTTTTTTTACACTTCCACCTTATAGGAGAAAGAATAATAATAAATCGTTAAACAATTAAAAATTTCGAGATTGAAAGCAATGGATTGGCTGACTGTGAGATCGCAGATGCTATGCTAAATTGAATCCCTTCTGAGTACAGAAGAAAAGGTATCAGTGGAAAAATGCTTAAATTCGACTGGAAAACTGACATCTTCTTTAGATAAATAAGACTATATTTTCAATATTCTACATTTGTGTAAAATTAAAACTTGTTAAAAAGCTGTTCAAATAATTGAAGCAAATAAAATTGACATCGATGTTTAGGAAATTACACGAGGAGAAATGATATATACTAGATTTTTTTTTTGTAACATAGAAAATATGAATAGAAACTTTTAATTTTAATATTTTTTAAAATATTTAATTTTTTATTTTTCTCACATAACTATTACTTGGGTATGAATTAAATTACGAATAACGGCACCATTAAGACTATTAAAAGTATTTTTGAAGTCAGAAATTCGGCATCGTCATGGTCCTGACAATGCCGGATTTTCGAGGTTATACTGTACACAATAGAGAGTAGAGAGTGACACAGACAGAATCTTCATCTGGGATTGTTACTCATAAAATGAACGTTTTGATTTTGTGATACAAAAAAAAAAAAAAAAAAAAAAATCCCTACATAATGAAAAGCACAAATAACCATAATAAATCTAGCCTTTATGTGTTTAAAGGTTTCATAAAAGAGCATTTTCTTATATCTTCAGATGATGGGGGGGAAAAAAAAGATTATATTCTATCAGCAGAGGGAGTACTGAAGAGTGTATAGTGTACACTAAAGAGTAAACACTATAGCTACAAACAGGATGGTTCAGTGATATATATAAATGGATACATATCCGATATTTATTTTCAAAATATCATGAAGTTTGATATTTATTTTCAAAATATTGTGTATATTTTCAGTCGAGCAAGAGTAAATGGATTTTTCGACTTTGTCGTTCTGTAGATAAAGAACTTTGCTCTGGCAATATGACAATTTCAGCCGCCCCCCCCCCCCCAAAAAAAAACCCCAGTAAAGTACCAATTATATGTCTTTCAGGAAACCTTTCTAAAACCATGCATAACTGAGAAAGGTGTATAATCGAAATTTTAGTCGGCTAAGGTGCAAAATCTTTGACTGTAGAAATACAATGCTGCAATCGCACAAATTGAATTTTGACACCATTTTTGATTGTTTTAAATACATTATATATTGAAAAAAAATTAGCCCTTTGCACTCGAGGACTCCGGAGCGGAGCCATTTAAAATTTGTCTTCAAACTTGAGGGCTCCACTACGGAGGCAATAAAAATAATTTTGTGATATCTGTCTAGAAAAGCCAAGATTACATATTGGCAATTGCTTCAAGAGGTATCACACTTTACGACTACAAAATGTAATAATTTTATAATTTTTAGTTTTTTTTTTTTATATATCATAAATTTGTATTCGTATTCATAAAGAATTAAAAAAATAATAAGATATAACTAAAATCACTTTGAGTTGCTGGTAATACAAATGAAAAAACCTTTGAGTGCAAAGGGTTAAAATATTAAAAAAAATAATTAAATAATTTCTAAAATTGAAAAATAAAAGTGAGAATTATCAAACCTTTCATATCAGTTGCATACCTTGTTAATTAAACTAATTTTTAATCATCGTTTGACAAGCCGATTTACTTTAAAGACTTAAGCAAAGCATTATTTCAAGAATCAGAAGTAAATTTGCTTCATATACTTTTTATGCTTTCTGTATATTAGTAAAATATAGTAGTATAGGCTTGTTTATGCGTAGATGTAATAGTTTTTCTATTTATTGAACATCATACTGTATATTATTCATAATTTAAACTAGACTAAAAGTAGAACTTTTGTTTATACAAGAAGTTTAACATAAAAGAAGGTAGAGGGAGGAATGGGACATGTTTAATTCTTTCTTTTTAATAAGATGAATGTAAACTGCTAATATGCAAATATTTTTAGAAGGTAATATATTAATTATAACATTATAAATATATTCATTTACTTCAAAACATAAATAAATTGAACTGATGATTTTTTTAATGCTATCTCTGATTGACAATCCTGAATTTTCATTCCAGTGATGAAGTTACTGAAATTTGATATTGTAGCACAGACATCAACCTACAATCTTTGTTAGACTGTATATATAGCCAACAATAGACTATTTGCCCCTTATCATACATTGTTTTATAGCTGTCCCATACCTCCCTGTTAGTGGGAAGGTATGGGACACATTTTGAAATTTATAATTTCTTTATAAAATTGTTTCTGCAAATTATGTTTCTATATTGTTCAAGGACATTAGAGAGTGTTTCATTTTGTATTCTATATATCAAAATTTTGTTTATGTGTCAAATAAAGTTGATTTTCTTATTTTTGTAAAAAGCATCACATTCCTCCCCACTCTCCCCTCAAGGTCAAGTAAATAATAATTAATGTATAATTAAATATGCATAATAAAGATGAGATACATTTTCCAGGAATTATTCAATGGAACTTTCTTCATAAAGGTATCATATTAATTCACATCAAAGTCGTAAAGTAAGGAAGTTTTATTTCAGGTTTAGCCAGTCTTAATAATAATAAAAGCTTGATTAATACATAAATATATTTGATAAAAATACTGTGATTACCAATTATCAGCAATATCTTGATTTTTTTCAGAAATAAATTTATACTTTCTTCACGAAGAAACAATGAGTTCAGTCATATATCGAGAATTATATACAGTAGACTCCCTCAAATCCGCACAGCTTGGGACCAGTGGTTGTGCGGAATTTAGAATTTTGCACATTTCTGATCATTACTTTGTTTACATTTTTTAAACAGTAATTTGAATGTAATAATGCATTCAAAATTATACATAATGCTTGCAATATGGTAAAATATTAAAATAATTAAGTAAAGTAATAAACTACAATGATAAAAAGTAAGATAATTTTGAAAATGATTAAAATATTGAAAGTAAAGGTCAAGTAAATGATCAATAATGTATAATTAAATATGCATAATAAAGGTAAGATACATTTTCCTTGAATTATTCAATGAAATTTTACTCATAAAGGTAACCTATTGATTCAAATCAAAATCATAAAGTAAAAAAGTTTTAATTAAAATCTTAAAGTAAAAAGTTTTCAAAAAAATGGGTTGCTCATGGAGGGAGTTCAAATGGGATGGTCTCTGAATGGAGGTAAAATTAGTATTGAGCCTATGGGAATAAATTTCGTTCCATGAAAAAATGATCGGTCAAGGAGGTGGTCGCACAGGGAGGTTTCACTATAGATATGTGTGTGTGTGTAAATATATGTATATATTTAACACTGGCGTACAGTTACAGAAAAATACAAACTTTCATAGGAAAAAGAAAACATTATTCGTACCATTGAGCATGAACTCACAAAAACAAATTTTGTTAAAATATATAATAACCAACCTGTTAAATTAGAACAACTGTCTGTTCCTCTTCTTGCTGGGCAATTTTAGATTTTGTGCCCTCTGTTAGGACTTTGTTCCAACATCATCTGTAATTTTCTCAACATGCTAGCAACCATGACTTCAGCATCTTTACCAGATGATGTCATTAGTTCTTGAAACTAAAAAATAAAACATAAAATAATAACAATGAAGAAAAAACTTTTAAACCCTTCATGACAAGCCTCCCTTGTACCACTATTTTCAAATAGTGACTTTTTCCTTATTTAATAAATTTATATTAAATAAGGTAAAAATGGTACTTTTTAGTTAGCCGGTCGCCAGTCTTATGTATACAAGTATATATACATATATATGTATGTATATCTAACACTGGCGCCCGGCTAACCGAAAAGTACCGTAAAAATTACCATTCCGATATAGTAATAGTTACAAGGACTGTGTACACACTTTATATCATACATATGTTGTCACGAAGGGCTTAACATTACAATACATTTTGTAATGTATTTTTGTACCAATTTATATTTATTATCAACTACACCGGTAGCAGAAAGTTAGAGATGGGAGTCGCAGATTTTCTTTTTTCGTTTGCAGGTTATTTTTCTATTGAAACCTTATTTCGCTTTATATTATGTTTGGCTCTTTCTTACTTAATACAAAAACTTAAGATTATTATTAGTAAAATTAATAAAATGCATAATAACATTTTTAAAAAAAGGTGATCGTTTGATTAACACTTCGATTGTAAAACTTGCAACCTGTCAAACCTGTTTTACCTGCAGATTATTTTCTGCCTCTGAAGTATCTCTTGCAAACACTTGGAGGATTTTCTGCTATTGGGTCAACTACTAAAAGTACACTTATTAAAAGTATGTACTAACTTTATTTGGTGAAATTGGTTGTCGGGATAATCAGGTAGTACCAAAAGAAGTAGTAGTATGAATTTCCTGCCCTGTCAGTTTTCACACTGATCACACTGCCAGTACAGATAAAATTATGGGGGGAAGGGACAAGAAGGGTAAGGTAATTTCATATTTATTAATTAAACAACAATAATAATAAACCAAGTTTTAATTTGTATGAATTTACAAAACATTTAATTTTTAAATAATTCTTATTTTGATTTCATTTTTTCCAATTTACTATTAATAACTAAAAGTATTGATGGGCAATTTTAAAATTAACAAGCTAACTGATAAGCATTTAAGGCTCATGATTTTATAGGCTGTGCTTAATATAACGGTATCACTTCAGGGAGGTGGAGTTTGGCACTTGATATCTTAAGATATCTCTAGGGTGAGGGAGAAGATTCATTTTCGATATTGTTACCATTTTTGATCCAACCAAAATATTCATTTTTCTATTTGTAACTGTTTCTTTACATCAAAATATTCAGTTATCTATTTTTGTGAAAATACTAAGTTATTATTAAAATCATTAAATGATTATATATACAATTATTTCATTCTGAAATGTGGAATACCTCAACGTTTGGCTTTCCTTTTTTTTTTTTTATATATATATTTGCATATAATCCGCTGTTGGAGAAACCAGATAGTACGTTTGAAGTGATACTTGTGCTTATTAGTAAAATAAAGAGGAAGAATGTTGTCTATCTGTTTTGTTGATAAGAGCGGCAAGAAACAATATATCTGTTGAATACATTATGTAACAAAGAGCTATTTTTAAATACTTTTAAAAAATTTTATTGATATAAACTTATTTTATATTTAATATAGTGATATTTTACATACTCTTTCTTCTTTATTAGAAAATTTTATAAATAACAGATATATAACAATATGTTTACATATAACTGAAAATATGTAAAAATAAAATGAAAGGAAAAAAAAAAGAACTTTGAGACACTGATAACAATATGATTAGTGATGGAAGGGTGGGACATAATCCAGGAATGATAATGTAAGATATTGTAAAGGCCGGAAAGATTACAAAATTACTATAAAGTTGGTAACGTTATATATGTACAGCCTCTTAATATTAAAAGCTTTGCCGATTCTCAATCAGCTGGCAAAATGACATACGAAAATTAATTTCTACTGTAAATATATGTTTATTTTTAATAAATAATTTTTTTATTCTTCACTACACATAGCAAATTTATTTTTTGAGATGTATACACGCACATGATTTAGTGGGGGTTTTTTGCAGAAAAACTTTTAAATAATTACTTGTGTTTGAAGACAGTTTTTAAATTTTACATATAGCAGCTACTATAAATATAGGAATAGCGAAAAGGGTATTTGTGCAATAAGGATAAGATATTCTCAAATAAATTTAATGAAGGACATTAAAATTATACAATTATTGGCACAGATGTCATATTCGCATATAATTGAAAAAAAAAAAGATTTCTGTTTGGATGTTATTTTAAAATTACAACAGAAAATCATCTGTAAATATATATATAGACGCTAAAAGGGATAACAAACAATATACCTACATTTTGATAAATACATTTAAATGAAATGATCTACGTGTTTTATACGCTATGCACAGCATATATATTTTCAAATGAATGTAATTTGTTGAAGGTCAAAGTCTGTTTTGATTTGTAAATCAGTCCACAGCAAGGGGGTGGTGGTGATTTTAAAACTTTAAGTATACATTCCTTATTTTTTGAAGACTTTAAGAAAAAAAGATAAAATTTATTTTTACAAGTTTAAAATAATTAAACATAAAAACAAAATTGTGTTTAAGACTTAAGTGTTTTTAATTATAAAAACACTAGTTAGCCTCGATCATAATTAAAAATGTTTTATTATAATAATAATATGTTCCTAAACACTTACTCCTACAAAAAACTCCTTACACTTTCTCGATTTCGTATTTTATGGTTAATTTACATTACCATTACGTCAATCCTATGTGTTAAAAGTATATATAACGAAACTGCAGTTATGTTATCAAAATACATTTGAAAATTCGCGATGGTTACGAAACGTGAAACGATACGTTATAACATGTTTTAAGTAAATCATGTTTATAGAAGTTAGTTTAATTTAAGGATGTAGCATGCTGTATAACATAATTAAACAAAATAGCGTTGCATCAAATACTATCATCTTTTCCTCATGGGTAACTTACACAGAAATCTTAAATATAAGACAGTACAGAAGAAAAAAAGACTACAGTAAGAACGATTTAAACAATAATGATATATACTAATAAGTAAAAGTAATGGCAAACTTACCGCATTTTCTGTAAATGTTAGAAACTTGACACAACGAAAGCTTTCAAAACAGACGCCATTGGGAGACGCTACGCCTACGCTGGCCGTGAAAAGAAATAAGTTGCACATGCGCAAAAATCGTACGGATCATAATGATTTCCGAACATGGGTTGGCTACACGATTATCACGAAAACCTTTGCAGGATAGTTAGAAAGTAAAGCAAAAACGACCCTTTTCGGAAACCTTACATGCTATCTGGGAATCAATCTATTCTATTGGTAAACCTGCACCAGAAAAATACAAAAATCTGCAAAAAAGATAATTTTATGCTGTATTTCTGCCATTGTAAACTCTTGGTTTACAATGAAAACCAATGGACACAGTCAAAGGTTTTTCGCGATTTCCCAAAATTTGAATTTCTGAATAAGGCGAGTTTTGAAACTCGCATCCTCATTTGTACTACGATCTAATCAGGGCCGGATTACCAAATAAGCAGAATATGCCTAGGGCATCATGACCTGAGAATTCCAAACATATCCTATTTTCAAAAGTTAATATTTAACTGTCAAGAGCTTTTTTTTAATACTCACATGCAAGAAGACGGAAAATTAGGTGAAACTTTTTAAAATGTTTATAAGTACTTGCATACACGTTTGTACACTTTATTATATTGTTTATTAGCTCCTTGGTAAAAATAATTGGACACATTTTAATAGTTCTGTTACATCTTGGCGAATTTAGGGGACAGGTATCTAAGGAAATGTTGTGAAAGGTATTTTAGTTATGTCAGGGTCATTTTCTTTAACATCCTCCCAATCGTCATCATTCCCAGAACCTGATGAGGTGCTTAATTTCTGGGGTATCTATAGCATTAATTGCCAGCGTGGTCTTTCCTATATTGAAAAAACTAAATGTGTGGTTTATATCGAATTACAGAACACAAGCGATATAGTCTTAAACAAAAAACTATCAAATCGGCTAATGCAAAATATTGCTGGGAAATGAACCACATTTTTGACTTTAACCCAACTAAAATTATCTCTAAATCAACTTCTATACTTCAACTTAACTTTCTTGAAGCAATCCATATCTATAGAAATTATAAAAATATTGTTTATTGTGCCTTCGCTATTCCCCATTGTCAGATTGTTAAAAATATTATATAAAAATCGCCTTTCCTTAATTTCTACAAACGATTTCCACACTGAATACTTACCGAAACTAGTCTATAATTAGCTAAAAAATTCTTACTCAAAAAATGTTGTTTTATCTGCCTTTATTGTACCGCACAAAGTATAATCTTAATTGTCGTCACGATTATTATATACACTAGAACAGGGTTGGCGAACCTTTTTGAGTATGCGGGCCAAAAATTTCAAAATTATTATGCACCAACATTCTAACGTGCCAGAAACATTTTAACTTACATAAATCAATAATTTGTATAGAATTTTTACTTAACCCTTTCTGGGGCTAGTAATTGTGTTTCTGTAATGCCGAATTCACACTGGAATCTTCCAAAAATTTTATTTCAAAATAAGGAAAAGGAATTTTACAACTTTTTTTTCACCAAAGTTGGAAAAGTAAAATTTAATAAATATTTTCTGGTGAAAATCTTCATTAATCGTTGCAACGCCCTTCAATGGGTTAAATATTTTTACACTTATACTTAATTCTATTCCTAACTTATGTATTATCCTGGGTTTACTCAATAATAATAACCATGCCCCATCGAATCCTGTATAAATTATCTATAAAAAAGTTTTTCTTTTATTGTATACTTCCGAATTAGATAATTTTTAGTTCTTCAGGTAGAAGCAGGTTCAATAGATAATAATTATTTACACGAACAGTTAAAATTAAATTTTCAAAAATAAAATCTAAATAAAATCTAAATAAAACCTAAGGTAACCTAAAACCCTAAACCTAAATCAAACCTAATCTAAAGTAGAAGCATGTCAATTAGGAATATTACTATGCAAACTACCGGGTGTCCCAAAAAGGACTGACTGATTTTAAAATTCAATAACTTGCAAACGGTGACAGATATTTAAAAATTTCTTGCAGGAGATTTATGCATAAGGTCAAAAGTTTTATTACAGTGATTTTCGAATTTAGTTCGAATTACAAACAACAGATGGCGCTGTAAGCAATAGTCGCTAAATACAGGCTCGATTTTTGGTCCTTTTTCTTGCTCCATGCGGAAAAAGGAGACGGAAATGTATTATCCGGGCCACGAAGTACCAAAAATCGAGCTTGAATTTAGCGTCTATTGATCGCAGCGCCATCTATTGTTTGTAATTCGAACTAAAATTGAAAATCACTGTAAAAAAACTTTTGACCTTATGCATAACCCTCCTGCAAGAATTTTTTAAATATCTGTCACCGTTTACAAGTTATTGAATTTTAAAATCAGTCAGTCCTTTTTGGGACACCCGGTATCTCTTAAATTCAATTTTCAAAAATAAAACCTTTTGAAATTTAATAGACAAGCAAAACGATTTGAAAAATGCTATATCTTGAATGGTTGGGCGAAAAAGTGACGCTACAGGGCAACTTTCACTGAGATTTTTAATACCTTAATTAATTTAAAAGTAACGGATCATTTTAAAGAAAATTACATGCCCGTTACACAACTATACTTTTTGTAATAAAACAGTTTTTTCGCGTGCCAGAGAAGTTTTGTTACGTGCCAAGTTCGGCACGCGTGCCATAGGTTCGCCATCCCTGCACTAGAAGATAGCCCTAGAACTCCTATAATAGAGGCTGACGCAAATCCATTTTGTTTCGGAAAATAACAATAATATTGGGTCCCGGCTCAGCATCAATCTACTGCCGGAGTTCGCGCGTCTGGGGTTGCTGTATTTAAAAAGCCCAGTCACTGTCAAGCAATTATTTCTCCCCACTGGTTGGATAACGTGATTGACTGAGTTTTCTCCCGCTTGAACTTGGCGGGGATTTGATTCAAGGAAAAGGGGTTTTGGTTGTGATAAGAAACCATAGCAGGTTTTATTCGATCGTCAGTGTGCTGAAATAAATACTTTTTTCTTTACAAGTATAAGTGCAAACTGCTGTACGATGACTTTTTCAAATGTGATGACAAATTTAGCTGATAGCTTATTTAAAATGATTATAAATCATAAATGTTTGGAAATTCACAAAAAAAAAAAAAATAGTTTTTTTCAATGTATTAATAAATTTAGTAAATCATGGGCAAGGGAAACAGTTTCATTTCTTTCATATTAGTATTACTAATTATTATAAGTAATATTTCAGGTAATTTATTTAAACCTTAAGTAAAATACAAATAGTGGCGCTGATACAACATACAAAATTTTATCAAAAGAAAGTCAATTGCAGAAATTAGTGTAAAAGTACATCTCGTGATATGTATTGAAAATTACAGCTACTAATTAAACTAGGTACACGAATTATAATCCTTTGAGAGACAAACTTGTGTTAAAGGACTTACATTTTTAAGTGTTACAGTAAGGAAACAGCTGCTTAATTTTTTAAACATTTTAAAAATTGACTTTTTTTTCTTTGCATTGAGTATAAGTTATTGATTACAAAAACAAATATCACTCTGTTTACTTATTTATTTTTATTTTTTTCACTTATGTATCAAAATTAAGAGAAGACACAATTTGCTTTTTATACTCACAAAAAGCAAGAAAATTTTATGTTTTATACAACAAAATTTTAAATAATAATAATAATAATATAATTTGCTTGTATTAAAAGTTTTGAATAATCAGCTTGTTTACTTTTTCATTCCCTAACCAGTTGTGCAATTTAAATTGAGCTAAACCAAAACTAGAAAAGATTCTTTCAAATGAAACTAAAATACTTATCTAAATTAGACATTTTATGTATCAATACCACTTCTAAGTAAATATATCCACATAATTAACTATTCGTTCTTAATTTAAAAATCCAGCTTCTAACGACGTTGGAGGGCTTAATTTGCGCCGGAGCCCAGTTCCGGTACTTCTCTGTTTTTAGTAAATATTTAAATATTGGTTGGAATTCACCGGAGCTCATAAAAAAAGGGCTCCGGAGCCCAGTGCAATTCGTAGCTGTGCATTTTTATAAAAAAACATGCATAGCTATGAACTATCCCTTTTTTATGTTAACACTATTTCCGAATCGTAATCCTTACCATATTTAATCGCAGAATTCTGCAGTTAACACTAAAACTAAGCAAAGATTCGGAAGGAGTTGTAACTAAAAAGTGGAATAGTTGACAGCTAAGCATATGCTGATTGATATTTTAAAAATTTTTATTTTGCTTAAAATAAAATAAAATTAAAAAAAAAAAAAAAAAAAAAAAAAAAAAAAAAAAAAAAAAAAAAAAGCTTTAAACTCTGCAAGTAATGTACGAAATATAAATATGCAGATTGGAGTGACGGGGGGGGGGGGGGGTATGGGAAAACGGTATAGTTGTAGTACCGGTACCACATAATATTAGGGTTCCGGTACTTTTTTTTCTTAGAAATGAAGCCCTGGCGTTGGATGTCAATAACAGTTAAAAAATTTAGTTTTTAAGATAGAGCTCCCACAAAATTTTTGCCTCATACAGACTCACAGAGTAACAGACAGACATTTTCTAAAAACCCTCAAATTGTTCATAAATAATTTACATTTCTCAATGGACAAGTGTAATTAAGTTCTTGCTAAACAATCATTTTAGCAAATATATATAAAAGAAAAAACGTAAAAGAAATGGGGGATGGAGTAATTGTGTTTAAAAAAAAATAAAAATTTCAAAACTAAACTAATAAAATTAAAGAACATTTTGGGTAAATAGTAGTAGTGTTTTTTATATTTACGTACGATACACAATTAGTTTAATGAAAGAATTCCACATTTTGTCTTGTCGCGTTCACAATTGTTTTTTTCTTTTTTTCTTTTTCCACTGCAAGTGCGCGGCGCGGGAATAGCGATAAAGGCGCCAATCAGTAACCCGGCCTTGTTAGGCGTAGTTTCGTCGAACAATTTCACTGTTAAATGGCAGAAAGTTAGCTTGGCTTTTCGACTGGGCTCCAAATCGGGTGCCAATTGAGGAAGAATGCGTCAGCTCCTATTATAGGAGTCTTAGATAGCCCGTCTGAATGACGTGTTTGCATTTTTAAAAGATTGATATTGCCTTGCATTATAAAAAGAATTATGAAGTAATAAATTTTATCTTATCTGACTAATAGTGTCAGGTGGGGTAAAATAGTTATAAAAACAGCCCATTTTTCATTCAAACTTAATTTGCAAGAAAAATATTAATTGAATTGGTAAAATGACATAGAATATGCAAATGAATTTCACTCACAAAAATTCACAAAAACATGCAAATTAGTATTAATAATGCTGTTTTAAAACATATTGTCAATTAACTATTTTACCCCATTGTATGGGGTAAAATAAGTATACTCAGTTAAAGCTTACTATATCTGCAATTAAGATAATACAGGATTCGTATACATTTCTTTAAATAAAAATTAAGGACTTTCAAGGACCAAAAAAAAAAAAAAAAAAAAATGTAAGGACCTACAAATTAAATAAACTAATAAATTATAATATTCATTTTTTTTATAAAGAGTTCCATTTTTATAAATACAAGTTTTAAACATTCAAATGGCCAAGAAGGGGGAATTTCAGCGTGTGGCAGTAGAAATTTAGAAAATTTTAAAATAAAACCAGCAGAAGAAAAAAATCTAGTCGGATGTGCCAATATCAAAACTTTCTTCCATTTCATACATGTTAATACTTCAAAATTCGCTATCAGAGTGCCAAAATTAAATGACAATCTATGCCCATGAAGATTCTAAAGATGTGAAATTCCGTGCATTAGTTTTTGAGATATGACTATTGCGAAAATCGTATAAATCCTGCAAAAGACAGCATGGCAGAGCCACTTGTTGGGGGGCTTACATCAAAACCTAATCAGCCACAACTTATGTCAACGTCTAACTGAATCTGAAATTTGATGAAAATCCGTGCAATACTTTTTCAGATAGAGATATTGCTAAAAACTTGAAAAATCCAACATAGCAGCGCCACCTGTTGGGCAATTAACACCAAAACATAATCAGCATCAATATTTATCAAGGTATACCTAAATCTGAAATTTGATGAAAATTCATGCATTAGTTCTTAAGATAGAGCTATAGCGGAAATCTTAAAAAAAAATACAAGTACTCTTTAAGAGGCTACTTCAGTCAAATGGAAGGACGCATTCGCTAATGCTAATCCTATGGAAGAAATTTATAAAGATATCTCGGCCGTATTTCAATATTTTTAAATGATTTCTTTTGCATTGTATAGCTGAGATCGATCTGTACAAAGGCCGTTGTTTACTTTTTCGATTTTGCTTACAGGTATTTCTTATGAGGACACTTTCATTTTCGGAACCGGTTTCGAAAGTAAAAGCATCCTCATAAAAAATATCTGTAATCAAAATCGAAAAAGTAAAAAACGGCCTGCATACAGATCAATCTCAGCTATACAATGCAAAAGAAATTATTTAAAAATATTGAAATGCGACCGAGATATCTTTATAAATTTCTTCCATAGGATTAGCATTAGCGAATGCATCTTCCCATTTGACTGAAGTAGCCTCTTAAGTGTGTGTGTGTGGGGGGGGGGAGTCGGAGGAAAGTGCCAATTTTAGGTGGGAAGAGAAATCTTCATGATCGATTATTTATTGTGACAATAAAATGACAAATAGAGCAGATTTATTTTTTAATTAAACAGTTTTAAAGAGATGTTAAACTTTGAGTACTGTGTGGGGGGCGGGGCAGACAAGAACGGTGAAGCAAAATTTTGAGAGGGTGAAATTCAGGTGAAATTTTAATGAAATGAATTTAGGGCTGATTATTTATTCACTATAAAGTAACAAATAGAGTAGAAAAAGTTTACAAAAATTAAGTTTTAAAAATTTTAAACTTTGGTATTGTGGAGGAATGAGCAGAAGGAGGAAGTGAAATTTGGGAAGAAAGAGAGGCAAGGGGGGGGGGGGGGGGTAAGATTTATTTTTAAATCAGAAATTCAAAGAAATGCAGAAGAGTTTCACTCCTAATTAAGAAATAATACAAGAATAAAATTAAGCACTTTTAAGGAAAATTTTGCATGAAAATAAGTACTTTTAACCACCAAAAATTCTATTTGAAAAATGTAAGCACTTTTAAGGACTTTCAAGGACCTTACGAACCCTGTAATAATTAAACCTGAATCAAACAAAAAATGTATTTTAGAGTTACTAAAAGTATTATATAGTAGACCGTCTTCTTTCAATGGGACTTTCGCCTTCGTCCATTGCATTTAAAAAAAATTATAATCTTCAATTTCTTATAAATAATAATAAAAAAAAAGCTGTAAGACTTCAATGCCTAATAAATTTGTTATGTAATAGTAAAAAAGAACGCACGTTATAAGATTCTTTGTGTGAGAATTTGTAAAGACAAAAATGCCTCAAATTGCTCGGTAACTAATTGACTCTCTAACATTTCTTTAAAGAATACCCTCACCCTCATGTATTCTTTATCTAGAATATAAACAAGTCTAGAATCTAGATTCTACTTTTGCATATTAAACAATTTAAATGCATTCATTCCATTCATATATATATTTTAAAAAAATGTTTAACTACAATTCCTTAAATTGTTGGCAATATTCTTCTTTCAAATGTGGACCGCGGAAACCAAAAATTTGGACGCCTCTGATTAGACTTTTGTAAATAACTATCTATACAGGGTGTCCAATCTCAACGGTGTCCAATGGCTAATTCCTAAACCGTTAGTCATAGACATATAGTTCCAATTACAAAAAAGTTTTAAATGAGGTAAAGAAATATTTTAAAAGCGAATTGGGTCAATAAAAACATTTCTTAAAAATTATTAAATTTAAATTTTTATACGGTCCCCCGGTCCTATAGGTTATATTTAGTAAAATTTTCCTATTACACTGACAAGTAAAGACAAAAAAAAAAAAAAAAGCCCCGTTCATATAACACTAAAATTGATCGAGTTATGAAACTTTAAGATGGATGACTTATACCACTTTTCTGCATCTGAACACAAATGAGTTCGGCCATGCTTTGGGTGGTCATATACCAAGTGCTTGAAGTATTCAAAAAACTTATTTCATGTGTATCTGCGCTTAGAAAAAAATCGTACAAGAATTAGGATTGAGTTTACTTTTATTAAATTTCAGATTGGTTAAAATAATTGTATTTTAACATATGTTTTATTTTTTAAGGATTTGAGACTGTTTCTTTTCATGATTTCTTTTAACAAAAATGTTGTTTTTATAAGTTTTTATTTAACTTCAACGATCGTATGCATGTTTTTCCAGTTCAAAATTTGTACTCGAACTTTAACTCAATTTCAAATACCCGATCGAGATTAAGTTTTACATACTATCGTAAATCCGAAGACAATCTAATATTATTATGATTTTCGGGGGTTTCCATTTATACTTATTTTACAGGCTAGCACAAAAATGTCGGATAGATTACCGCCAAGAATTTTAAGAAAAAGTTTTAGATTAGGTAACACAAGATTGCGATGGTTGTGTTTTTCAACTTTTATGTATTTTTTAGCACTGAATACGAACATTACCTTAATATTTAACCATCATGTCAGAATTTTTCGCGAGTCATAAACTGTCAAAGTTAAGAAATAACAAAAATCGGATATTAAAAAATAGAGGAGATGAACGTGTTTTTTACCTTTTGATAATTGATTTTTATGTACTTTTTAGCACTGAATCTGAAAATGACCTTCATTTTTAACCATCACGCTAGAATTTTATTGCAAATCGTAAATGCCAAAGTTAAAATATAGCGAAAATCTGGTACTACAAAACAGATGTAAAACTTATTTAATTTAATTTAATAAATTATTCATTTTTTTTTTGCTAATACTGGGATTCTTACAGCTAAACAGTTCAGGGGTCCGATCAGGTGAGGTAGGAGGTTCAATTTTAACTTTGTGTAAAAATCAATTATCAAAAGTTATAAGCATAACAATCACACCTATTTTATTAGTATCAAATTTTCGCTATTTCTTTCTTTGTTTAATTTTAAAATTTACGATTTGCAAAACATCTTTACGTGATGTTAAAAAATGAAGGTGAATTTCGGATTCAGCGGTACAGAATACATAAGAATCAATTATCAAAAGCTAATAAACATGACATAACCCAACTTTTGCAGGCTAGTGTAATCTAGTAACATTTTAAAATGTGTATCATTTTGTAAAGAATTGAGGCTGTTAATTTTCATCATTTTATTTAACAAAAATTCTGTTTTTTTTTCTTCTTATATGCTAATTACAAATTGTATATTTTGCATTAATATGTCAGAATGATTAAAGTTTTCAAATTTATATTGCAATGCTAATTTTACTCTCAACCATTTCTTTAATGTATATGACGAAATTATATTTCTACTAAATTTGTGATTGACCCCTAATTTGCAGCAAAAAATATGCTCCAATTTTCAACAGCTATTACTCTGTCAATTTTAATCGTAGAATAACGGAACTTTTTTTGCAATATTTGTCAGTGTAACAAGAAAATTTTACTAAATATAAGTTATAGGACCGGGGGACCGGTATAAAAATATAAATTTCGTAATTGTTTAAGAAATGTTTTTATTGACTCAAATCGCTTTTAAAATTTTTTTTACCTCATTTAAAACAATTTTGTAACTGGAACTTGTCTATGGTTTAGGAGTTAGCCATTGGACAATGTAGCCATAATACGATGAAAGTGGACACCTGTATATAATAACGCATACTTGCCAAACTCCCAATTTTTTAATATAACTATTTTCACATAGAAAAGTTTGCTTTATTTATAGTAGTAGAAATTCTGGGATAATATAAAGAGAATATTTCTATAATGAAATAATGGTATTAAAAAATCAGGTGGTTCACTCTAAAAAAAACGGACATTCTACTGGTAATTGAGACACCAGTACTATTTCCGTATTTTATCGGAAATTTCCGCCCATAAATTCCAGAAAAACGGAAATTTTTTTGTAATTTATGGGGGAAAATTTCCGTAAAATACGGATTTCTGGAATTTATGGGGGGGGGGGGGATTTCCGTTAAAATACGGAAATAATTAGTTCTGACGTCTCGACTGCTAGTAGAATCTCCGTTTTTTAGTCTTTTTTTTTTTTTACAGTGTTGGCAACAATGATAACGCACTGAATCTGGACTGTTCGTCTCTTAACCAGGCCTTGCTTACCGGCAAGGAAATTTCTACCACTTAAAAAAAAAAAAAAAGAAAAAAAGAAAAGAAAAGAAAAGAAAGATAGAAAGAAAAATATTTTTGTAAACGATTTCGCGATTAAATAAGACGAAAATTTGTTTTTCAAAATAGTGGTGGAAATTTATCTAGACAATAATTAGACCCTGCTCACAACTACGACTTACACAATTCAGTTAGATACAAAATAATCTAGTATATGATATTTACCAGACGTTTCCGTTGCACCAAAAGTGAAATTACTCCTAGTTGTATCTGTGTTTTCAAAAACATTGTCCGAATTCGGAAAAGATAGTCCTCCATTTTGTAAAATAGAATCTGTGGAGTTGCATACTTTCTCACACCATTTATAATCTTCCAAGCGTAATTCCTTCAAAAAAGTAAACGAAACATGTCATTAAAAAATATTAAAAGTTTCATGATTTATTTATTTTTATTTTTTAACCGTGGCATAAGTTTAAAATTCAAAAAATACTAATGTAAACAAAATACAATAGTGATACATATACATTTTATATCGGTATAAATCAGAAGCCGTCAACTTTTTTTTCACCTATTTGCCCAAATTTGTATTTCTATTTTAACAGCGTAAGTTATCAATATTGAAATACACACTGTTTCCTATACATCATGTTTCCTATATCAGTGTATCAGTTACATATTAACATTTCTTTCTACAAGTTTAGATATAGCACAGGCATTTTTTATTTTACAGAGATTCTGGTATCCATAATATCAAAATTGTTTCGGTCTCCATACACATAGCAGGAGATATGGCAGTTTTGTAACGGCATTTAGCCGTTTTGTAGAAGGAAAAAAGGGCAATGATGTCTGAGCCCGACTACCGACTGACCAAACTTCCAGCAGTAAATTTCTATAGATATTTCAGCTTTCTTTAAAAGCCTTATTGATGCAGAATTTCTGTCAAGGGGAAATTTTCTATTTATTTTTACTCGTGGAAGTTTGTCCATGTGTTAATAAGACTGTGGATGTTGTATATAAATGTTTGTTTATTCATTGACATATTCATTAAATATTACCCATATATTTTTAACACATGTGATACTGTTTACTTTCCTTAGCACTGAAAACAATAACTGATAGCTAGATTTTCACATTTTAAAATATTCCACATCTTTTTTATCTCTTCCAGAGGATAAGATCATTCTCTGATATTCCCGCAGCTCATCAGCTATCACATACTCAGTTCTTAAAGTTAACCCGTAATCCAGCAAAAACAGTAATGCAAGAAAATTTATTTATAATTTATTACACTAGGGGGCTCTGCCCCCTACGAGCTATGCTCGTCAACTCCCGTTCAGACACCGCAGACTCTAATAGACGCTAATTTGATCGGCTTTAAAAAGATTTCGGAAGACTGAATTATAATTTGAATCTGACAATTATAATCTGACGTAATTTTCACCAAACTTTTCTTTCTCTTTTTAATATTCACGTAAAAATACTTTTGTTAGAAATGAAATATTATGATCATCTTAAAATATCAAATAAATGTCTCGCGCAATTTCTAAATTTAAACTGTTTTGCAATATTATTTTTTGTTCATTTTACGTAATAACTGTAATGTGACGTAAATTCTCCTATTTAAGACTTCTAACGCATGTTAATGAATTTATTATTTTACAAAATTCTTTCTCTTTTAAAATTCACGTGTAAGTATAGTTTTTATGATGTAATTTTCAATGAGTTCTTGCTTTTTATATTTTCTGTTTATAATACTCACGTGTAAAATAAATTTTTAATGTGAAGCAAACATTATTGTTTGCGCTGTTTATATAGTTGGCAACAGTTTAAATTAATACAGTTTTCTAAATTTTGTAAAAAATATCTCTCGAAATGCTGAAAATTTGAATTTAAAATAGAAATAAAACCTCAAAATATGAGTCAAATTAAAATACTAAATGCAGCCTGCACACCGGGAAATTCTGACGCATAAAATGATCTAAAAATGATTAAATTCCTATGTACAGTTTTTGCTCCTATAAAACTTTTTTAATGGAACGATTTTGTCCAACTTTGGTATTAAATATCTCTTAAAATAATTCTTCGATTTGAAAACTGTCTGCATCAGCGTATTTATCAAACATTTCTCTATAATACTACCAATTTTCATATTTTTGTATGCAACAGTTTTTTTAATATTAACGAAGAAAGGCCATGCTTAAGCATTCAAATTGGATGCCGATCTGCCGGGAATATCTACGCAGATTTTCATTGGTCCATTTCCAAATCAAAACTTTTTTTATATATAGAAGGATTTATATAAAAAAACAAGAACGAAACATCATGCGTACAGCATAGATTATGAAAGACTTTCCAACATATTCAGAATACTATAACAAAATTTCACAGTTTGCTAAGTTGAAAGAGGACGTCTAAATGAACAATTTGGAAAACGCATAACGCATTTGAAAACCCGATTTCTGCTTTTACCATAAATAGTCGGGAAAATATACTTTTTTTTTTTTTCTTGCAGCCCTTTATATATATGATCTAGATACACTATATGGCCAAAGGTGACCGATCACTTGCAATTTTTGACATTTTATTAAATATCTAGAAAAATACATGAGGAATCAACCTGAAACTGCAGGTATGTAAACGGTATAGTATAGGTCATATATTTCCGTGAAGATTTTTTCCCGAAACCCCATAGGGCACCGTCAACAAATTGAAAAAGAACGAATATCTTTTGGATAGCCCTGTAAAAACAAATGTAGCAAAAGCGTTCAAACTCGACATTATTAATAAGTGGCTTATTGTAATAAACTGTGTTCATTTTTATCAGGATAGCATTTATACTCGTAGAGAAATTAAGGTTTTTATAAAAACAGACCCAAATTTCGCCAAGTTTTTTGCTTATAATTTGCAGAGTTCCTAATATAAAAAAAACGTTGTTTTCAGGAAATATGACAAACAGCATTGTACACAATACTCTGCAATCAGAATTAAAAAATAATAAAAAGTGGATGAAAAATGAGCAGGTTTACTAAAAAATTGTTTCGCTGCGCATGCACGAATGCAATCAAAATGTAATATGCATAATGTATTAGCTAAATATATAGAACAACTTTTGTGAAAGTCTCAAATTCATAGTTTGAAAATTCTGAAAATTATCGTCGATAGAATAAGCTCGAAATCCGTTGTTCCCAAAAAGAATAAAAAAGATAAGGGGTTGTATCAAATATCTGTTGATTAGTGCCAAGATAGAGTACACAATACTGCATGCCCTACTATATTTGGATACAACCCCTCATCTTTTTGCTTCTTTTTGGGAACAACAGATTTCGAGCTTATTCTATCGACGATAATTTTCAGAATTTTCAAACTACGATATTGATATTTTCACAAAAGTTGCTCGATATACTACTTAGCTAATACATTATGTATATTATATTTTGATTGCATTCGCACATGCGCAGTGAAACATTTTTTAGTAAATCTGCTCATTAAACCATCGAAATATTTTTTTTTTCCTTTTATAAGTGCTTGTGTAATTTAAAAAGTTTAAATTTTGTTTTTGTAGAAAGATTAATATTACGCAAAGTTTGCTAAAAACAATAAGTTGCAGAGATGACGTTGAGGCTCTTGATCTGCAGATTTACTAGTAAATATGTAATATTAATAAATTACAATAAATTATACTTAATTACTTATTAATAATCTCGAGTTTGAACGCTTTTTCTACATTAGTTTTTACATAGTTATCCAAAAGATATTAGTTCTTTTTCAATTTGTTCACGGTCCCCTATGGGGTTTCGGGAAAAAATCTTCGCAGAAATATATGACATATACTATACTGTTTACACACCTGCAGTTTCAGGTTGATTCCTCATGTATTTTTCTAGATATTTAATAAAATGTCAAAAATTGCAAGTGATCAGTTAAACGAATATAGCACAGTTGTAAAAATTTCCACTCACCAATTTCCGCCAAATAACGGATGCTGTTGAGAACTTTTGTGCGACCCTGTATATGACCTAGAGAATTTATACACACCAAGTTAAAATTTCGATTAGAATGCTTTCTTCTAATACTTAAATTTAAAAAAGTACCACAACTGAAAACGCACGACCAGTAATTATTGTTAGTGTGCTTCAACAGTTCAATTATTGCTCATTTTCTTCGATAGTCAAATTCCTTTGTGTGTTCCTGTAAATAAACGATAAGTTCTAATGCGCTCCATATTCTGTAGTTAGAACCCTGCAGTACACCTCAGTGATGTATATCAATTTCAATATGTTTAAAATACTGTAATATCATTAGAATAGACGGCAAACGATTTTTCTACATAGTACGTCATGTAACGCAATTCTTTTGACTGGCTCTATAGATGAACCGGAAATACTACACACTTTATTTTCAATACCGAACATAAATAGTCTACAATCATAGCTCTAATATCAGTTTTATCTTTTACGTTGAAAAATAGAATGTAAAGACTCCTTCTTATTCAAATATATTAGTTTTTTGTCTGAAACAATATTCTGGGCTTTCTTTTGAAAACTAGAGTTAATCCAAACCCAACCCGTAAGTATCATAACTCAACCCGAAACAATTACAGTCAAACGACCCGACCCGAACCGCGATTAAGTCGAGTTCATGCAAAACTGGGTTACACAACCCGATGCAGGACTCTAAACGCAATTTAAGATACGGAGTGTTTCGAAATGAATATCGGGGTTTTAACGCTTGGTAGTATTTATTACATAAAACCTAAAATTAATACATAAAATAAAGATCAACTCAAATAGTTTTACCTACAAGCTTACAAGTATTCAATGTGAGCACCTTTCGTCACACGGTATACATCAAGTCGATAGCTCAGTTCTTCCCAAACGTTGATTAGCAAAGAAGTTCTGTTCAGACGCTCACCCGATCTGACGCCATGTGATTTCTACCTGTGGGGGTTCAGAAAGGATCGTGTGTATGTGCCTCCACTACCAGCTGACCATTGCAGCTGTTGCAACAATGAGTACACAAGCACTAATAAACGTTTGGGAAGAACTGAGCTATCGACTTGATGTGTGCCGTGTGACGAAAGGTGCTCACATTGAACACTTGTAAGCTTGTAGGTAAAACTGTTTGAGTTGCCCTTTCATTTTAGGTATTAATTATAATTTTAAGTTTTATGTAATAAATACTACCAAGCGTTAAAACCCATTCATTTAGAAACACCTCGTATTTTGAGATTCACGCTGTTACCCTTTTTCCAATAATTTTCCTTTAAGGCTGCTAGTCACTCAGCTTCTGAATTCCACTCGGTAATGTTAAGTCTATAGGCGTTTCATACATTCTTGTATTCAAAATATCTCCACAAGAAATTAATATTTTTAATTTCTTTTTTCGGTGTTTTCTCCTTAAAGGATGTCACTTTTGCTTACCCCATCATACGTAGTATAGGGTAAGTCTTGTAATCGTTTTAAAAATCGAAAAAAAAAATTTGACGGATTTACACGTTTCAGACCCTGGAGATTCCGAAAAACATTAAAAAAAAAAAAATGCCGTCCGTCTGTATGTGTCTGTAAACGCTCTATCTCCCGAACAAATTGAGATAGAGATTTGAAATTCGGTGTGTACTTAGGAAGTAACAATGGGAAGAAGCCTATTGAATATCATTAACCTCGATTATCCGGAACTATTTTTTTCGTACTCTCGAAATATTCGTTCTGATAAAAGGTATACAAAAAGTTTCGAAATTGTTTATTTAAGGGAATGAATATAAAAGACAATGAAAAAACATAAATTTTGCATCAAGAATGAAGTCGATCGGATAATTAGTCGCCGAGATATTTGTAATCCTATTTTTCACACTCTTCGATTTTCTATGACCCTGTATTTCATTCAAATTTCAATTCAAAGATATATTTTAATTGGAAATGAGACGCTTAATCCAACGCAGTAAACTGTTACTTAATATGATTATAATTTTTTGAGTTATAAGGATGTTTCTTTTACGCATTTCGGTACTACTCGATTATCCCGCCGACCAGAAAACTATCGCCAAACTATAAGATTAAATGCCAATAATGGATTATCGTAAATGTCAAGCATTTAATGCTTCTCCATACCTATAAGGGGAGTTACCATAGGGAGGACCCCCTGTTATGTCGCCAAATGCCGCCAAGTTTGTCGCCAACTCGACGACATATCGCCAAATTTGGCGACCAAAATTAGTCGTCAAAAGTGACGTCTAATTGGCGGTATCTCTAATATTTCGCCAAATTCCCATAGACTTCCATTGTAAACCAATAGTGTTTACTTGCTTACAGAAAATCAACAAATTGAGATATTTTAATGCAACGAAAAGTAATATTAGCTTAAGGGATTATATGAATTATACTTAAGGGAGTCCAAGTAAATTAAATTATGAATAAAGTAACATGATACAATGTTTATCATGTATCACGTGTTTTATTTTCATATTTTATATTATGTATATCCATGATGGGTAAGTATTACGGTGGCCCCCAACGACTAGTTTTTCTTAGTTGTCAAAATATTTCTAAAATCTATGCTTAATTTAATATTTTATGTTTTAAAATCTATCGAACTGGGAGTAAAATTTTAACTCTTCATATAAAATTAAGTGTATATTTTAGAAATATTTTAAAAACTAAGAAAAAAAGCGACATCCTTTGGGATAAGAATACTGAAAAAGGAAAAAGTATTAATTTCCCGAGGAGATATTTTGATTATAAGAATGCATAAAACCACCATACACTTAACATTACCGAGGGGAATTCAGAAGCTGAGTGACTAGCAGCCTTAAGAGTTAATTATATCTTCTTTGTAGTCCTTTACTGATTTCGGTTTTGGGCTCTTGGGCATTTTGAATATTTAGTTCATTTTTTACTGATCTTGACAGGTACCTGTTATAACTTTTTTTTATCATCAATAGAAGAAAGTATTGTAATCGGAATTTTTTTCGACTTCCTGTTTTCGACGGATTTACACGTTTTAGGGGTCAGAGATCCCAAAAACATGTTTATACAAAATGTCTGTCTGTCCTTTCGTGTGTCCGTATGTCTGTGTGTCGCCATTTTACAATCGAAAAGTGTATGAAGTTATGCATAGAATTAAAACAAATTTTTTGTGTATGATTTTGGCTGTGGCAAGCAGATCATCCCTGAATTTGGAAAAAATCCGCTGGAAGGGGTAGCTGTAATAGCGATTTTTGTGCTATTTTTTTTTTTTATTGTACCATCGAAAAGTGTATGAAGTTATGTATAGGATTGAACCAATTTTTTGTGTATGTTTTTGGCTATGGCAAGCAGGTCCTCTTTGAATTTGTGTCTTAACTATACGGTAAAATTTAAGACTTACATAAGAACAAATATTTTTCAATATATTCAATTTTAAGTAGATTTCGTAAGAAATACACTGGTGTGCAAAAATTAAGGAAAAGTCACAAAATGCTAATTTTCAAATACGCGAACACTCAAAAAGAAATAATATAATTCGAGTAATTACTATCGCTACAACACAACTAGTCCATATAACATATCATTCATGTCACACATGGTCACAAATGTCACAGTCACTACGGTGAAGCAAAAAATAGGAAATTCCATAGATCTCATTATAAGTCTCAAATGATCACTATATGTGATTCCACTGAGACGTCAATGTGACTGCTGCTTTGTGACGAGTCACCAGGTGACTTTACAATGTAGTTAAATTGTGACTCTCATGTGACTGTCATTTTTAGACTCAATTTCAAAGTCATCATGAACGTTGCATTATGATAAGTCACCAAATAATATCGCATTATAGTCACATGGAGACTTTTCCCAAAAAAGCACTATGGTGACTTCACAGTAGTCTCTCTGTCACCTGAAAGTCATCATGTGATTTTAATGTGACATTATTTGGTAACTTAACACAATGCAGCGTTCACGATGACTTTGAAATTGAGTCTACAGATGACAGTCACAAAGTAACTATATTGTAAAGTCACATGGTGACTCATCACAAAGCAGCAGTCACAGTGACGTCTCAGTGGAGTCACATATAGTGATCATTTGAAATTCATAATGAGATGTATGGAATTTCCTATTTTTTTGTTTCACCGTAGTGACTGTGACAATTGTGACCATGTGTGACATGAATGAGATGTTATATGGGCTGGTTGTGTGGTAGAGATAGTAATTACTCGAATTATATTATTTCCTTTTGAGTGTTCGCGTATTTGAAAATTAGCATTTTGTGACTTTTCCTTAATTTTTGCACATGAGTGTACTACCGATTACATTCTCCCCTATTTTGGATTTTCTGAAAAATTTTTGCCCAAAACCACCGCCAGTTCAAAACTTTATATATCTATTTATCGATCTATCTATCTACATCGGGGTTCGTAAATATCATGATATTTTCGAAAATATCAAAAATATTCGATATTTTGATATATATCCGATATTTTCGATATATATCCGATATTTTCAAAATAGTCAACTTACTGCTGATAATAAATATTTTCAAGCATAATATAAATTAGAAACTAAAACAAATTGCACTTAACTTGAAAGCTTAAACAAAATACAAAAAGCGCATTTTCCTTTTCCCTTTTTTTTTTTTAATTAGAACAAAATTGAAGATCAACTAATTGAAAACAGATACAATTTGCCTTATGCACTGTGACATAAAAAGAAAGAAAAGAAAATGCTATAGGATCCGGTATCAACTATCCAGAAATCAGAAATTTATAAAATAAAATTTTATATACAAAATAACAAAATATTGTTTTAATTGAAAATTTTTAATATAAATGTAATGTAAGCTTATCTTATTCTTTGCCCTATTAGGATGTACAGTTTAAACTGAACTAAAGCAATACCAGAACAGACTATTTTCTAATGAAGGCTGTATATATAACTAAATATCTAAATTAGACAGTTTATCTTTCAGTGTCTGTTCTGAGTTATGTCCCCCATAATCTACAGTTAAAAAATCAAACATAAAACTTGGAAAAGATATTTGTTTTCTTGTTCGGCTAAAAAAGTCACTATCTGAGACAAAAATTCTTTATTTACAGAACAATACAGTCAATAACAGTTAGAAATTTTAGAAGTTTTGACTGAAAATATCTAAAAATATCTTGTACAGTGATATTTTGTATCAAATAGAGAAAAATATTGAAAATAATACACATCTTGATATTTTGAAAATAATATCAAGTAACATGAAAATATCGAAAATATCAAAAATCTTGATATTTTGAAAATAAATATCGGATATATATCACGATATATATCAAGATATATTTCGATTGATATATATCAACGAACCCTGATCTACATACATACATATCACTTTTTTTATGGGCACGATAACTTCCATAATTCTGCACAAATATCTTCCAAACTAATACATAAAATCAAGGGGCAGAAAATCTCGGTCAGGTTCGTTAATGGGTAAAATCGGACCAAGGGGGTGGAAATAAGGGAGGGGTTTTGTGAAAACAGGAAAAAACCCATAACTTCTTAATTATAATACATATCAAATCAGTTTAAAATTATTATTAATTCTAGGAAAAGGGCCAAAAATTTATGTATAACAGATTTTTGATATCATTAAAAACGGGCTCAAGGGGTTAAAAAAAATAGGGTTTTAAGAAGAAAAAAATGCATAACTTCGTTAATTCACACGATATCAAATCAAATCCACTTAAATATATTATAAATCTTCTTAATCTTATCTACAATTTTTATATTAACAAGATTTTGATAGGACCAACTCTTAAAGAAAAAAAGATAGTGGTTGAAGAAAAAATTATCGTATTAAGGCTGTTCTCAAATCCAAAAGGGGAACTCTACGACATAAGTTTTAATTTACATTTGTTCGGAAACGCATGAAACTGCAAGGTGTTGTTATACAGAAACTAAGTAATTAAAAGCCTTTTTTTGTAAACACAATAGATGTTTCAGAAAATACTGTCAATGTTGGCGTTTTGAACCGAATTTCGCGATGAAAGCAGAAAAAACAGTGAACGAAGGTAGAAACATGCCTTGTAGGTCTGTCAATTTTATACCTTTACGTTTAAATATGTGTACGTCATTGTGTCAGAAAGTATCAGGCTTGTTGATCAGTGCAGTTGAGAACAGCCTTAACATGTTTCTGATAAAACCAGCTCAAATAGAAAAATGAAATTAAAAACTCGTCAAAAGCAGCCAAATAAAATTGTTAAACAGGGTTTATCTGTAATCTTGTGTTAGTTTTTGTTGGTGAAATTAGTACTTAACTTCGAAATCTACCTGTTCCTGTAGGCCGAACCGGCTGTTTTTTTTTTTTTAAGCCCCCGGTACGGTACATGCTATTTCTTTCGCCCAGCTTATTTTGTGTCCCAAAAAATAACGTTGCCTTACAGAGGCAGCAATAAACAAAGCAAGATGTATCACTGTACGATTAAATGCTCTATAGCAATTTTTTTAATTTCTAAGCATCGCATATTTTCAATTTTTATACCGTCGTATTGGAAAAAAAGTACTTTTAAATAAAATTTGTTTGAAAACTGTATCTCCATTTATTTTTGAAATACTAATTTTTTTTGGTAGTTTTTAGCACCATTTGTTTCATTTTGGCAACTCAAGTATACTCCATTTTTGTAGAAAGTAAAAGGAAAATAGTTCAAAAATAGCAATTATATCTTTTCGTTGCCATTTTCTCATAACAAACGAAAGAAAATGTAATTAAAATACGTGCTATTTTGAAAAAATATAAACGAATAATTTCTGTTAAAACATGGAACTATTATAAACTATATTTAATTTTAAGTATCCATATTAATGTTACAAACAAATGAAGGCCTATGAATCATTAGATAGCCGTTTTTTCGTCGAGTTTCTTTAATGACGGCATCTTTTTGCTGCATTTGTGTATTATTTTGCGATAGTGACGTCCTATGCATGCTTTACAGCAGATGTTTAACAGTGGATCGAAAATGTGGAATTCTTAAGCGGATGCGAATGGCGTCATTTTACGTAAAATAAAAGTGTGTGCTTTAAGTCTTAAAACTGAAATATGTTTTGTACTATTTATATATACATATAACTTTTTTCATCGGGGCGACACTAAATTCTGAAAAAGCAGAATTCCTGTTTTCTAGTTTTTTTTTTTTTTTTTTTTTTTTTTTTTTTTTTTTTTTTTTTTAATAACCCAAAATCTTGATAAAATACACACGTTTTAATTTTTAAAAAGAGGAATTTGGAACGCTTATATTACTGTTTCAGCTTTACTCAGGTTTAATCAAGATAACAGAAATTAATAATTCTGAATACTATCTTAATATACTTACCTCGAAACTCTTTTTTAAATATTCTTTCATCGAAGTAATATACTGGTGTCTTGTTGAAATAGTTGTAGCTACCCCACCTCTCATCACAGTATCAGTACCAATAGCAGGACTAAATTTAAAAGAAGTACCCGGACCTATAAAATATTTATACATATACATACATATATATGTGTGTGTGTAGGATAAAAAACGTTTGAGATACGCTTTCTTTCTTCGCCAGCCATTTAATCTCTGAAAGGATACTACAATTATGAAGTAGTGCCTACACATTAGTAAGTTAATATACGCGCTACACAATGAAGCCACAAGCAGTATATCCCGAACTTAGCAATCTAATCTGGAAATCTAGTATAGATATGGAAAAAGTCAATACGAAAGTTACTCAGTATCGTAAAATTAGGAGCGAATTATAATTAATGTGCTTTAATAGTTTAAACAAACGTTTCTCAAACTGTGGTCCTCGCGGTCTTTTCTTATGGTACTCAGCCCTTCTACGGGTATACCTTAACTGAAATTATCAGTGTTTGGAACTACACAAGGCAATCCGCAGTTGGTCCGCAGAACAGTCTGACTTGTTTAACCCCTTAATTCTCGCACCCATCATATTCACGGGCTGTGTCTTTTTTTAGATTTATTCCCATTTGCTTGATTCCCACCAGTTTTATAAACTAGTGCAATTAGCTTTATTATGGTATCATTTTACTTGTCATTAAATAAGGCGAATATTTCTTTTTCAAAGCAGTTGTGCCAATAAGCAAACTGAATTTTTAAACCGTAATTTAATGCGACCGTTAAGGGGTTAAGTGATATCCACCTTCTTTTGAAGTTTAAGGGTGTTCTCAAATCCAAAAGGGCAACTTTATGACATAAATTTTAATTTATTTTTGTTCGGAAATGTATGAAACTAGCAGTTGTTGTTGTTCAGAAACTATGTAATCGAGCTGTTTTTTCCGTTTTTTTTGCAAACGCAATAGATATTTCAGAAAATAGTGTCAAAGTGGGCGTTCTGAACCGAATTTCCGCGCGAAAGTAGAATAATCACTCAAGAAAGGGCGAAAAACATGTTTGCCATGTGATCAAAATCGCTTATAACTCAATAGGTAATTTATTAATCAAAAAATGGAAAACACAGTTCGATTCCAAATTGCTTCCATGGCCAGGCTTTCCAATTTTATATCTTTCCGTTAAAAAATGAATTTGTAAATGTGCCAAAACGTTTTGCGATTGTTGAGCAGAGCAGTTAAGAACAGCCTTAAGGGGTCTTGTATCTTTTAAATGCCAAAAAATTTAACGAAAAAATTCAAAGTTTGAATTAGTCTATCTTCAAAATCTTTTTATGTATAAACATGAAATTTTGGATATTCATTAAACAGATTATGCTTTGTAATATGCTGCCATTAGAAATGTATTAGCCTTTTACAGAATTTGTGTATTGTAATTGAAATCAAAATAACTCATTTTTTTTTTACTCCATAAGTCATTGCGCGCATGATATCTTGAGAAAGTATGTATGGATTGTCATGAAATTTGGTAAAGATACTAAACCTATAAGTGTGTTTAAAATGAACTACTCTTAGGCCAAAATTACTTCATTAACTATATAAAAAAATATTTTTGTAAAAAAAAAAAAAAAAAAGTTTTAGATTTTTAATGAATAAAAATATTCTTAACTGAAAATATTACCATTGTAAATTCTTAAAAGTAGTTCATTTTAAACACACATGTTCGTTTAGTATCTTTACCAAATTTCATGACAATCCATACATACTTTCTCAAGATATCATGCGCGCAATGACTTCTGGAGTAAAAAAAGGAGCTATTTTGATTTCAAAAATACACAAATTCTGTAAAAGGCTAATAAATTTCTAATGACAGCATATTACAAAGCACAATCTGTTTAATCAATATCCAAAATTTCATGTTTATACATAAAAAGATTTTGAAGATAGACTAATTCAAACTTTGAAGTTTTTCGTTAATTTTCGACGAGTTTAAAAGATATTAGACCCCTTAAGGGGAAGGTGGACGTTAACAAAATTTATTTTTAATTTTCATCATAGAGATATGAAATTTTGTGAAAATATACATTTCACCATTAGTATATAGAACACCTTAAAAAAAACTTCCAATCTTATTATAATTTTAAAACTTTCTTAAAATGCTCCATGCGCCTTAGTTTTGAGATATTTCTTCGATTTTGCATTTTAATCGCCTATTACGAATAAATCTGTGCATCGATTTTTTAATCACTTGAATAGTTAATGTTTTAGATATTTTTTTCTGAATTCCATATCGATTTTCATTAAAATTTTGCCTTTTAATAAGTTAAAAATCAAATTCAATTATCTTAAGGAAGTCGAATTTTAAAATGCATGCACAGTTCCTTTTTAAGCAATATGAGGATTCTTTCTTATCATTTTCCTGAATTTTGATAAAAAATTAAGACGCATGAAGCATTTCAAAAATCTAAAAACGTTAAAAAATCAGTTTTGAGAAAAGCAGATTTAAAGTACAGTCCTCCCCACTTAATCGGGTCACGGATAATCGAATATCCCGCTTATTCGAATAGAATCCTCCGGAACCGAATTTATTCCTATTGGTTCTATGCTATTTTTCTGCGCTTAAACCAAATATCTTTTACGAATATCCCCGTTTAATCGAATAAAAACTGTGTGACCGATGTTTGAAAATAGGCGCGGAAAGCACGTTTCAGCGGGAATTTCCTTTCACTTTTTGTCATTTTTAGTTCCTTTACTCTGAAAACAAATTTTTAGTTCTTTCTACAATGATTTCGGCCGGCAGGCATATAATGGACAGGTCAAATGCTTTCTCTTCTCCACCTTGATCCCCTCACATCACTTCTTGCTATTAACCAGGCAATGCGCCGTCACTTCAAGATTCGAGATGGTAATTGTGATATTTTTCACTCATTCAAAAAATAACTCGATATTTACTCCTTTAAGATTCCACTTAAACAAACTTCTTTAAACGATTTTTTAAGGCAGTATAAGTAACGTAAATTAGAAGTATCAAAGTTTTGACCCAATTCAAACGAGCTGCATTGTGATGTAAACCATATAAATGTATGTACTGACATTAAATTAATACGTATTTACTTTATATTAGCATTCGTATTTATTTAGTTTAAATTATTCTATTAACGATTTATTATGCTGTTAATGAAATATACCGTAGATGGCTCTTTTACCTTTTTATTACGCATTAAATACAGTCGAACCCCGTTATAACGAACTTCAAGGGACCGAAGGTTTTGTTCGCTATATCCGAACCGTTAAGAAAAATGTTAGCGTTCACAAAATGTATAACTCATTAGTTGCTATGTGTATATTAAATAATGATGTATTTAAAAAAGATTAAATATGATCATTAATGAATTAAATTGACTAAAATCGATTATATTAAGCTGGCACAATACTAATTAAATTTACTAATAATGAAGACAAACAGAAATAAATTCATTTTACCTTTAATTGTTGCTCACTGTTTTGATACAGTGGTAATCTTCTGCTGACGTGATGGCGATTTCAAAAACATGTTATGGATTTCTTTGTCTAGTACATAAAATGACTCCAACACCCTTTCTTCCACTGTTTGTGTATACACAAAAACTTATTAATTAATTACACACATCGCTGCTGTAGCATCTGAGATTGTAGGGATTTCGTCATTTATGTGCTCCTCTTCAACAGCATCAGATGCAGAATTATCGATTTCAGAATAATACATTTTAATTTCTTCCTCAATCTCTTCATAAGTCGGATCTTCATATATAATGACTTCATCACCACATGTTTCGAACAATTGCATGTCACAAACTGAGAATGAGGAAATTTTGTGCTTTTTTATCCACATCGAGATAGGTAAATTTTCATCATCCTCTTCTTCTACATTCTTTGCTTCTTCAACATTCGTTGTATCTTCAATATTCTTTGCTAGACCTGCATGTCGGAAACATTTTCTAATTGTATAATCCGCAACAAACCGCCAAGATTTTTCGTCTCCATAGTCTTGCACACAGCTATGATCAGGAATAAGGGGAAATGAATGACGGGTGAGCAGGATGACGCCTGGAGAGTGGCTATTGTAACAGAGAAAGAATGCAGTTGTTTCTACCCTTTAATAAAAAGACTTATCGCTGATTTGCACCATGTTTCACTAACCGGCATAGATTTTCTTATGAAATTGGAGTCAAAGTCCTGTTTTCACAACTGCGGAAAAGTTTAAAGAAAAAAAAATCATGGTCGACTGGAAAAAATGTTCGTTATAGCCGATTCTTAAGATTTAGGAGGTTCGCTATAAAAGGATAAATTAGCATTAAATACAATAGGAAAACGGCGGGACCAAAATTTTCGTTCGTTATATACCGGGTTCGCTATAACGGGGTTCGACTGTACTACAGTTATGATCCCCCATTTAATCAAATACCCCGCTTAATCAAATATTATTTCTGGAACCGTCAATATTCATTTAAACGGGGACGACTGTATATTAAAAGCCCGAAAAATAGTTATTTTACAAAATTCAAACGCTTGTAACTTTGTGAAAAATAATCGCATCGATATGCGGCTTTTGGTAAATGGTTCAGAAAAAATTGGAGAATAATTATATGCATAAAACTAATTTTCGATTTTGAGGATGATTTTTGCTCAACTAAAAGGTCCACGGTCACCTTAAGAAAGTTTCAAAAACACTGGCCTAATTGGAAAGTGAAGAAATACGAATATTATTTGGTGCGTTTTGCGCTTTTCTTTAACAAGAACAGAACCCAGTTAACCCCTTGATGAGTAGAGGTATATTATTTATGCTACTTAATTTTAATCAAAATTTCTACCAAAATTTTTCAATAAAATTTTTCTCCTACAATTTTGGTAAAAAATATTTGTAAAATAGTATTTCCTACCATGAAAATTTTCCAAAATTTGGTGTGAATTCAACATTACAGAAACTTGCCTCTGAAAGGGATAGGGAGAGGGGCTAAAGGTAGCCCAATAGCGGGCACTAGCGTCTGTTTCGCGCGCTATTCCCTACGAGAGCGATGGATAGGGGTTAAGTCCATTTTAAATGCAGGTGGGAAGGGTGGGAAAGCAGAGAAACTTGCTCCGCAAACCACGTGATATTTACGTCATCATTGCTTATGTTCAGATTTACTACTCTGATTTCGGCTTTAATTTTCAAATTGTAAGTTTATCCGTTCATGATTGCTCACAATATGATTTTGCAAATCATGAATTGTTCTGAACCGTTCTTCACAGACGGAACAAACTTAATTTTTTTGCTGCGGTGGGATATTACCTTCAGGATGGAATTTTCTCATATGCTAGTTTAAATTTCCATTCGCACTAAAAGAGTGGTCGCATACCGTGCAACGAAATTGACTGCTGTCTGACCCTAAATAGAACTTTTTTTGCTGAATTTGACGGTTGTCTGGTTCTGAAGAGGACCTTTTCTGTTGATTTAAAGACATTAAGAAAAAGAACGCTGAAAAAAGAACACAGGATATACAGGAACACTAAAGTCTAAATAAAACCAACTCCCGCGCGAT
The DNA here is from genome assembly GCA_963932465.1 of Maratus speciosus. Taxonomy (NCBI): domain Eukaryota; kingdom Metazoa; phylum Arthropoda; class Arachnida; order Araneae; family Salticidae; genus Maratus; species Maratus speciosus. The sequence goes on from OZ010797.1 coordinate 311,363,536, forward strand.
TAATCGATATTTTCAAAATCTATTAGTTTGATTAAAATCGACTGCATTCCCACAGAATTCCTTTCAATCCTTCCCACCTGCATTTGAAATGGACTTTACCCCTATTCATCGCTCCCATAGGGAATAGCGCACCAGGATTAGACAGAATTCGATTGGCATATTAAAATACAACTGGTCTGCCAGTCATATCTTGGTGGAAACCACCTCCAGACCAGATTCTAGTAATTGATCGGTAGGTCTATCATTGTGTTTTCTGCCCCAAAGGTATGAAAATATGGAGGAATGGGAGCGGGAAAATACCATAGAAGTAAGAACTAAGACGGAAGGAAAGCAAGCATATCTTTGCATTTCATCTTTCATCTTCCCTGGCTGCTGTTTGCCACCGGATATTTTCTCCTTCGTTAATTCCCATGAGCACTTGCGGGAAAGCGTTAGGGGGTTGCAAGCAGTTCGTCTTCGTAAATTCCCGTCAGCCCCTGCGCGCTTTAGAGCTAATCCGGTTGCTTGTCTTCTTCCTCGTTCTTGTATAATTCTACGGAAAATACAATGGTAAACATGCCAGTCAACACCACTACAATCGGGTTTGCAGGTGTTTCCACCAAGATATCACTTGGCAGGACAGTTGCATTTTAATATGCTAATCGAGTTTTAACTATTCCTGGAATTTCAGCTATCAACTCGATGAGGTGAAGGTTGTTCAGCCGCCTCCAAGGTCTATGAGAAATCTATTAAAAATGCAATAAAAAGTAAATCTAATATGAACTTAAAATTGGACAACAATTCAGCTATAATTGTGTGAATGCGAGCTGCTGGTAACAGTTTCTGTCTTCCAGGTAAGCGGGTTCGGGGAGTGTATATTAGCTGTTCTTTAAAATTTGATACCAATATAATTCATTGAACTATGACAGCTATAGATCAAATGCACATAATTAAACGGAATAAATCTCGAAAAACTCTACATACTAAGCCACTGTAGAATGCGAAAACTTGGTTTTAAAATGTCTGAAACACGGAATGTATCTCAAATTCACAGACGTTCAAAAACATTGAAATTAACAGTGATTAGTCCCATGTCATATGTAAGGTGTGTAAAGTAAGAAAATGGGGGCGGGGGCTGTCCCGTGTCCTCGAACTGCTAAACTGGGCAAGAACAAACGACTTGGAGCCGGTGGCAACCAATTCGAGCATAGACAATTAAATTTTTTTTGTGTGTCTTAATTATACGATTTGATTACAATTCCCAGATGTTTTTCTCAAGAATGAATGAAATCAACACTAGTACCGACGGGGAGGGAATCGGGCACATTTATATTAACTTTCCGCTTTCGGTTATTCACACACCATGTGCAGAACGATTTCCTAAACGATAGTGACGTCCTATGCATGTTTTACTGTAGATGTTTAAGAGTGGATCGTAAATGTGGAATTCTTCAGGGGATTCGAATGACGTCATTTTACATAAAATAAAAGCGTGGTGTGCTTTCGCTAACTTACGCACTTCACTGCTAGTGGTGCTGAGAGAGGCCTCTTTGAGTAGAGTATACTCACTTACCCATGTGTAGATAGCACTTTTATAAATGAACATACACCCGCTCACAAATTAAATGACTGATTAACTAATACGTTTTCTACTCTATACATACAATGAAATTAGAATATATACTTCAATATATTAGGAAAATATTACACTATATATACTTGAAATTCAACTAAAAAAATGGTGTAAAACATATACTATTCCAATGTACAACCATGATATTCCAATATATGTGTTACGATAATTTGGTAACATGTCATGAAGTTTGAAGTAAATAAAGCCGAGATCGCTCTATAAGAATCACAAGGCTTTAAAATAAAACGTTCGTATCATTCCATATTTAGGAAAGATAATTAGAACCATTCGATAAAATATTTAGTGGATATCTCGGAGATCACTATATTAAATAGCACTTATGCAGCGTCATTATTATGCCTGTTGGCTTTTGGTCAAAATACACTGGCAGTTTCCCGAGAAAGAAAGAACAGCTCTTCATAACATAAGAAGATGTATTGGTTCCTTTTAGTAGAATACAGTTGTAAAGCATTCACCACAAATCACAGTTTGTTGCGATATTCCACAACATCTACCTTAGTAGTTACTCCAGCTTAAAATGTTGAAAAATTAACCACCATCAGATGATAAATAAATCACGCAAACAGTGAATTGTGACATTAATTATTCCTTACAATAACATTTCTGAATTCTCACACAAATAAAATCAGACTATAAATCAATAATACAAACTGATAATCTTCAAGTGTTGCAACATCGAAATGAAATTGTGTTCAAATATAAACGGTAATTAACAATAAATCAAATAATACTGTTTTCCTCCATATGTGATGCAAGCAATATCACGTGATTGACTGACCAGAACTAAAAACAATTCTACTGACTCATTATTATTATATTCTGTTCATTGAATAAAAAAAGGTGTAAAAATAAATCGCTGCCGAAAAGTGCAGCGTTACATGTTATTATATAAAAACCTTAAACACTGTGAAATTCAATACGTAATATATAATTTCTTAAATCTTAATATAAGTTAATAACTACACATCAGCCTCATGAGTGATAATTCTTCATGTGTCATAAAATTATTTAACACAGTTTTTATCCTCACAGTTTAGAGCTAAAGAAATAAAACTAACAACTGGATTACATTGTAAAAACAACAAGGATTTAAATCGGCCATCGAAACGAGGAATCGCTGCGGTGGAAATGAGCAGGTAAGAACTTTAACTTACCTACAATATTTATAGTATGACAATTTATTATATTGGCCAGATTACGTTAAGCATTCTTCTTTTATCTAAATGTAAACGCGCTAAACCTACTATGTAATAGAGGCCAATGGCGGATATGGAGAGTCCTCAAGGGGGGGGGGGGCGATTTTAGAAATTTGGAGACTCCAATCTGATGCGCGGGCCGGGGCTAATTTTATCACTGCGGGTCGGGTTTGGGTCCGGTTGACTTCTATTTTTTGCTGCTGGTCGGGTTAACTTATACTTTTTGCTGTGGGTCGCGTTTGGGTCCGGTTGAATTCTAGTATCTGCTGCGGGTCGGTTTAATATCTACTTTTTTGCTTCAGGTCGGGTTTGGGTCCGGTTGACTTCTACTTTTCTGCTGCGAGTAGGGTTGACTTTTACCTTTTAGCTGCGCTCTAGCGCGTTGAGTTTGGGGCAGATTGACATACATTATTTCGGGTTTGGGTCAGTTTCGGATTGGGTTTTCACTCTTGCGAGAAGGTTTCGGGCCGACCCGAATATTGAAAGAAAAGTCTAAATATTTTCGATGATATAAACAATATGCAGTAAAAGCTCCATAACGGGCACACCCAAACAATTATTTAATAATACTTGCTCCATAACGGGCACGCCCAAACAATTATTTAATAATACTTTTAATCTTCAGGATTATGTAAAAAATATTAATTTGGTATAAGACTGCTTGTCTGTTTACATCTAAGGTGAGTTGTAATTCAGTAAAGAATGCTTTGAATTTTATTAAAAAACATGCCGGGTGCCCTAAAATGGACTGACTGATTTTCAAATTCAGTAACTTGAAATTGGTGACAGCAATTTAAAAAACTTGCAGGAGGATTTTGTAAGATTTCAGGAGATATTTTATTGCGATCTTGATTTTATTTTACAATAGCACCGATAGATGGCGCTGCAAACAACAGTCGTTAAATCGGGCACTGATTTAGCGCCTAATGCTTGCAGCGCCATCGGGTTTTGCTATTTTAAACTAAAATTAAAAATCGCAGTAAAAAAAAAACTCCTGATCAGAGGTGATTCTCAGTAAAAAATAAATAAAATTCTGAAATTCAAAGCAAATTTTCTGAAATGTTACAGCAGAGGGGGGGGGGGGGGGGGGGGTTCCCTCCTGGCGCTAATTATTTTTGTTGCAGGTCTGGTTAGCTCTTTTCGATCCGGGTCGATTTCAGGCTTAGTGTAGATTCCTGCAAGCTGGATTTGGGTTAACCCGTTTTCTTCAAAAGTTAGTTCAGTATATTATATCAGATTAAAAACTATACCAATAATAATAAACATAGGTGTATGTATGTGTGCTGTTTTCTAAAGAGACCATTTTTTTCCACGACTCTTTGATAAAATTCGCATTTCTTCCACGACTCTTTGTTAAAATTCGCATTTCTTCCGTGACACGTTGACGAAATTAGCATGTTTACGCAGCCCTTTGATAAAATTCGCGTTTTCCGTAGCCGTTTGATGAAATTCGCATTTCTTCCATTACCCTTTGACGAAATTTACGTTTGTTCCGCAATCCTTTGACGAAATTAATGTAATTTTGCAGCCCTTCGATAAAATTCGCTTATTTTCCGCCGACCCTTTGACAAAATTCGCGTTTTTTCAGCGATCCTTTGACGAAAATCGCGTTTTTAAAGCGATCCATTGACGATGTTCGCGTTTTTAAGCGATTCTTTGACGAAATTTCCGTTTTCTCTGCGATCCATTGACGAAATTTGAGATTTTTTCATGACCCTTTGATGAAATTCGCGTTTCATTTGCGACACTTTCATGTAATTCGCGATCCTTTGATAAAATTTGAATTTTTTCGCGAGCTTTTCACGAAATTCGTTTTTTCTGTGATCATTTGAAGAATTTCGCGTTTTTTCCGTGGCTTTTTGACCAAATTCGCGTTTTTTATGCGATTCTTTGGCGAAATTAAAGTTATTTTTTTGCGAACGATTGACGAAATAGATTTTTTATGGGGACCATTTGTCAAAATTCGCGTTTATTTTTATGTCCGAATTTTCGGATTGAGAATTTTTTAAATTTTCGGAACCGAATGCCTTAACCCTCTCGCTGGGTATATATTTACATATTTTTTTATGAAAATATTTTTAAAATTGCGCCTTTATTTTATTACATATTTCAAATCTGCATATTTTTTAGAGTTCAAATATATTCAAAATCTTTGTGAAAGAGTTTCTTTTTTAAATAGAATTAGATCATAAAAAAAAAAAAAAAAGATTTGCTGCAGAAATTGCGAGTTGCGCAAATTTTGCCTTTTTTACGCTGAGTGGAAATCGCGGAATGCGCAGTAAGAGGGTTAAATTTTTGGAAAATTCGGAACAGAATCACCCCTGCTCCTGAGATCTTACATAACCCTCCTTCAAGTAATTTTTTTTAATAGCTGTCGCCATTTGCAAGTTATTGGATTGTATTTAAAATCAGTCAGTCCATTTTAGGACACCTGATACATTCAGTAGTTATAGGATGATGGCTGATTGAAGCATTTAAAAGAAAATAAAGCTGGCTTCGATAGAGGTTTACCCAGGCTGAAATTTTCAGGTCCAACCCACACACAAAAAAAAATTATTCGCCCGGCCCGGTATAAAAGCTAAAACATCGACTCCAGCCCAGCCTGCATTTGGCAATTAAAATTATTCATAAAGCACACTTACTTATGCTCATATTTTATTTTAGATTATGTTCTAAATTCATGAATACAGAAAAACATTAATAATAATGACTATTTAGGCAATTATGTACATAAACACTACGTAGAAATCATTACTTAGACAAATACATTCAAATGAAAATCCAGTAAGAAAATCAGTTTAGAAGGAAAGAAACGGATGATAAAAGAAAATCACAATTTTAAAGCTTTACAAAGAAAAAAAGTAAATTTTTAAAAATGCATCTCTGTAACTTATCAAATCAAATTAGAATTTTTAGTGATTTCGCTAAACAAATGTATAACATAAATATAATTTTTACGAATAACAAATAAGTACGATGCCAGACCAACTTGGGCTCAGGCAGAAGAATTTAGAGAAGTGTACGGGGTCGCGGTCGGGCCAATACTGCTTATCATACGGGCTGACACGGACCGAACGCTTAGCTTTTATTCTGGGATGAGCCCCAACCTGGAAATTTTGGCCAGTGCAGACTAGAGATCTGCACGGGCCGGCCCGTGGCCCGAAGACCGGCCCGCGGGTCGGGCTCGGGCCTTATTTTTTTCCTGAAGTTTCGGGCCGGGCCGAACTTATTTTTTCTGCACACTCCCGGGTACTGGTTTCATTCCTAATCTTCATGGCTCAAAATTTTCATTCCTAGTTTTCACCCACCCCGTATGAAAATCATTGTCTCGGAATGGCCTGGTCCATTCAAAGGTCACTAAAATTAGGCTTGGCACAAATTTTTTGTCAAAAAATGCATGCATTTTTAAATCGCCATTATTCTACAATTAAACATTCAAAATCATTCTTTTTAAAGATTAGTAGATTTCTACAATTATTAAAATATAGTTAAATTAAAATATAGTAAAACGTGTGAAAAAGAACCTATGACGGAATCTTGTTTTAAACTGAAAAATGTGTTGATCCATGCAAAATTAATATACTACTTAATACTACGTAAAAAAATTATAAAAATTAATAACAAACAAAATTAATATACTACGTAAGAAAATAATATATAATACATTTACACTTGCTAAGAAGGGAACTTGTCTATAACGCATTTTTTTTTTCTATGCAATTCAGTCTTAGATTTTACTGTATAGCATTTTTTAGATATTTAACACTTCAATACATGGGATATGGATTAACAATATTAATGATAACTGAAACATTTATATACAAGAAATAGAGATTCATTAAAAAAATAAATATCGCACCCTACGGCGCTTCTATAAAATTGAAGATTATAAACATGAAAAGAAAAGTTAAGATAAATATTTTTGGCTTGATCTCCTTGTACGAGAAAAACTTTTAACGAAATCGACATAAAAATCAATGTTTTGTAGAAATTGACTCGGGCCGGGCCAATAAATTTTTTTCTACGGGCTGGGCCGGGCTCGGGCCGAACTTTCAACTTTTTTACCGGGCCGGGCCGAATTTTTTTTCTCTGAGTCGGGCCGGGCCCGGGCCTGGAAATGTCGCCCCGTGCAGACCTCTAGGAAGAATGATGTTCAGGCCAGGATCGACCTGGAAGAAAACGAAGTCTGGCCTGACCCGAATTTGCAGAAAAAATTAAGAACAGGGTACGGCGCGGCTCTAAAAAAAGAAGACCTTACCCAGGCCGAGTCTAGTGCATTTAAACTGGCGCGACCCGAGGCGCCGGGCTCGAGCTTCGCCCCAAGTCATTTCCCGTGATGATGCATAATGCCGTTTTGCAAACCGTTTTTTTGCCCAAGGGGGGGAGATCCGCCATTGATAGAGGCAGCCTTTTTGCCAACATAAAATACCTTTTAGGAGAAGATTATGTAAAAGCGTTCTATTACTCCAATGTCTCGCTTCCAGACAGCAAACGTAGTTTTGTAAGACAACAAATGCCTCGAAATCAGCGCTCCTAAACTTTTGATGTTTTATACTACCGCGCGGAAAGATTTTTAGGGCACTGCACAGGTATGGGGGAAAGACCGATAACAAGATCGGAGCTGGCCGAATTACATTTTAACGGCATAAGAAAAGTAAAATTCGGTTCCGCCGAAAAAAGAGCGCCAGAAGACTTTTAGATTAAAATTTTTAAAAAATGGTACAAACATGATTTTAATAGAATTCATATCGGCTTTTTAAGACTGCGAAATGAAAGACCTTGAAAGCAAATATTAATTACGGGAAATGTTTTTTAGGATAGATTTTGAAAGGAAATAAAATATTAAAATACGCATTTTAAATAGAAATGAATTTAAGTAAACAGAATGATTAGAATAATATTTAAGATAGGGAATAATTTAATAAACTAGGATTGTAGACTCATTTTAGAAAATAAATATTTGTATGCGATAAATTTAATGAAGCGCGAAAATTTAATTTTCGTAATATATATATATATATATATATATATATATATATATATATATATATATACAGTAAACTCTCTGTAAGGCGGACTCTGTGTAATACGGAAATCTCTCTAACTCGGAAAGATTTTCAAGTCCTTTCGAATCCATAGACATAGAGTAAAATTTGTCTAAGGCGGAATATTGTCTACCGCGGAAAATTTTCTTGGTCCCGATCGATTCCGCCTTAGACAGAGTTTACTATATATACACTAACACAATTTGTCGAATCTACTGAAATTCTTGACGAATTGTCTTTGAACTTCGAAGATGTAAAAAACATGTTTGACTTCGTATTTGTCAGTGAGGATTTAGTCACGGGGACAATTAGGGGGCCAAAAATAAATTTAATTATAAAATAATATTTGCAATCACCCACGTAACAGAAAATGCTCAAAATAGACTGTCACTGTAGCAAATGTCTACGTGGGTCCTGTTTAACGTTTGTGTGCATTGGTGTGAGCTAGGGTGTAAAAAAAATCATGATTTTTCAATCTACTATTTTGTGGTTGATGTTGTATATTTTTAAGTCTGAATGTATGGAATTATGGTATATGGTAACATGGTATTGCATTAGTAAGCCTGTCCATTCTTGTGCATCCCTTTGCAGATCTCAAAAACCTCATTTCTGAAGCCTGTATTCTAGATCGTTCTTAGGTATTAATAGTCCATGTCTCCGAACCATACAGAAGTGCTGGCGTTGCCATTACTTTATAAAATTTTAGCTTATTTTCTGTACGTGTTTTATTTTTTAGGATTCTGATCAATGATCCGCAAATATGTTGGAATTTATGCAATTTACTTTCCAAGTCTTTATTTTTGTTATATGTAGTATCATATCCCAAGTACTTGAAGTCTGAGACTTGTTCTATTATCTTATTATCCAAGACAATTTTAATTCTTATGGGCTCTTTTCCTCTGAAAGCCACCATCTTAGTTTTCTTTATGGATATCTTCATGTTATATGTTTCACATAGTTTATGTAGTTCATAAATTACTCTTTGGAGGTTATCCTCATTGTCCTGAAAAATTATTGCTTGATCATCCGCAAATAGAATTGTATTGATAGATGTTTTAGAGTCAAGTCTTTGGTATCAAATGTCTCCATGATTTTATTAGGTGGTCTATATAGATGTTGAAGAGCGTGGGTGATAAGCTACAACCTTGCTTCACTCCTTGGTTTATAATTATCTCTTCAGTGAGTGATTTATCGACCTCAACAAAGATTCTTGTTCCTTTATATAAGCTCTTCACAGCTTGTATCAAATGTGATGGATATCCATTCTCTATCAAAATACTCCACAATCTCTCTCCATCCACTCGATCGAATGCTTTTTCATAATCAATGAATGCAATGTGTGTCTCAAGATTGAATTATCTGCGTTTTTCTATTATCTGGTTTAAGATGAAAACATTATCTATACATGATCGACCCATTCTAAAACCGTTTTGTTCTTCTTGAAGAAGACTGTCTGAAATCTTAGCAAGTCTTCTGTTGATGATGCCACTCTATAGTTTACAGGTGCTGTTTAACAAACTTATGCCTCTGTGGTTTTCACCATCTTTTCTCTCTCCCTTCTTGAAGATTGATATCACTTTTGTCTTCAACCAATCCATTGGTATTTTACAACTTATCCAACATCTGTTAAATAGGTTTAAGATGCGTTGATGCAAGACGTATCCTCCATATCTTATAAGTTCAGGATTGATTCAAGTCTAGTTGCTTTTCGATTTTTTAGCTTCTTCAATATCTCTTGAAATTCTGACATTGTGATTAAGTTAACGTTTTCATCTATATCATCAACATAATTAAGATCTTCCATCAGGGGGTTATACCATATGATTTGTAGTGCTCTATCCACTTATTCTTTGGAATATTATTTGGTCAATCCATTTCAAGTGGTCCAGAAAATCAGATATTCGTTGCTTGACCATTTTTTAAAAATCTGAAATTTTTTGTACAACAACCCTAATATGATGGGAGTTCAGAATGACTATTATTTTAATTTTATTAATTTTTGTTTGTGCATGGCAGCCATCTTTGTTTTATCGTCTGCACGCAATTTTCTCACAAGAAGGGTTTACGGAATTGTAAATAATTCATCGTTTATTTCTCCAATTCATGTGCGGATTAATGCAATTTGTACAGAGTACATTAGGCTAAAAATTTGGTAATAGAGTAGTTTCCGAAAATAAATCCTTATTGGTGAAATTTAAGCATAAAGTTTCAGTTTTTTTCAAAAATTTGTCCGTTTACAAAAGGAAAGTTTTCTAGCAAGGAAAACTGTGAACATGACATAATTTTTTTTACAAATAGGCCACAAATATTTGTACTTACACGCCAAGTTCCAGATCTGGGATATGCTTTCTCTTCGCTTAAAAAAAATCCCAAATTCTTCAAAAGTGTCAAAAATCGCACTTTTGAGGCTTTGGTATCTCTGGTGGGGCACGAGATAAAAATATGAAGTTCTGGTTTCTGACAGTATTGTATGGTAGTGCTATGCACAAGAAATTTCAGGATGGAGATTTGACTACAAGCTGAGATATGGCAAGAGAAACATGTAAAAACAATACTGCCAAACTATTGTTTTATCGTAGTCACAGCTAAGTATTTATCTCAGAGTGTCACTTAAATTTATGTTTTTGATTATCTTTAAATAATAGTAACAGAAAATAAAGCCCTTTGCAAAGCTTGGTAATTAATTAAAAAAATAATTATGCCTAAGGCCATGCATTTTGTATGATTTCAGTATTTTTTGTAAGTAATTTTAATAACTAAAAGAAACCTCAGCACTTTTACATAAAGAAAAAAAAATATTTTTATACAAGACCTGAGACAAAAACAGAATGGGGAAAGAGAACAGCTGTTAGTGTTGTCATACTTGTTGAGACATGATCAAACGTGTTAAAGCACATTCTTGCTTGTTGGTTTAAAAATTTTAATCTTTCTCAAATTTAATTTGTAGGAACCAAGTCTTGTCATCTCTTGATAACTTGATTGAAGATCTTGGCCCTGCTGTCTCATAGAAATAAAGTTTGAAATCCCTATGTCAAGTCTCACTTCATTAATAATTCTTAGCTTACTTCTTATGCAAAAATGTCATTTTTCTGCAGTATAAATTTTGAAACAGATTTGAATATCTTTACTTTCTGAAAATTACTTGAGGCTGATGCATGGTAGCATCGTATAATGTTTCATTTACATACTCATGGTAGGAACAAGTTTCAGAGGCTGGCAAGCAGCATTAAAATTGTGGTTTTGAAACAACAAGCAGGAATGTGTTTTGACACGTTTGATTATGTCTCAACAAGTATGCCAACTTTAACAGCTTTTCTCTTTCCCTATTCTGTTTTTGTCTCAGGTCTTGTATAAAAATATTTTTTTTTCTTTATGTAAAAGTGCTGAGATTTCTTTTAATTACTAAAATTGCAACAAAAATTACTGAAACCATACAAAATGTAGGCCTTAGGCATAATTATTTTTTAAATTAATTTTTAAGCTTTGCAAAAGGCTTTATTTTCTGTTACTATTATTTAAAGATAATCAAAAAAATAAATTTAAATGACACTGAAATAAATACTTACCTGTGACTACAACAAAACAATAGTTTGGCAGTATTGTTTTGACATGTTGCCCTTGCCTTATCTCATCTTGTAGTCAAATCGCCATCCTGAAATTTCTTGTGCATAACACTACCATACAATACTCTTAGAAACTAGAACTTCAGATTTTTATCTCATGCCCCACCAGAGATATCAAAGCCTCAAAAGTGCGATTTCCGACATTTTCGAAACATTTGGGATTTTTTTTTTAGCGAAGAGAAAGCAAGTCCCAGATCTGGAACTTGGCGTGTGAGTACAAGTACTTTCGGCCTATTTGTAAAAAAAAAAATATGTCATGTTCACAGTTTTCCTTGCTTGAAAAATTTCCTTTTGTAAACGGACAAATTTTGGAAAAAAAACTGAAACCTTATGCTTAAATTTCACCAATAAGCAGTTAGTTTCGGAAACTACTCTATTACCAAATTTTTAGCCCAATGTACTCTGTACAAATTGCTTTAATCCGCACTTGAATAGGAGAAATAAATGATGAATTATTTAAAATTCCGTAAACCCTTCTTGTGAGAAAATTGCTGCAGACTGTGAAACAAAGATGGCCGCCATGCACAAACAAAAATTAATAAAATTAAAATAATAGTCATTTTGAACTTCCATCATGTTAGGGTTGTTGTACAAAAAATTTCAGGTTTTCTTAAAAATGGTCGAGCAACCAGTGCTGGACCACTTGAAATGGATTCACCCATTTATATTTGCTGCATCTTTTATCTTTGAGTTCATTGATTTTAGAAATTTATAAGCTATTGATTGTCTGCCGTGTGCATCGTGTTCTATTTTACTAATAAAATTATCCCAAGACATTTGGCGGGCATGTCGTGTTATATTCTTAGCTTTATTTCTTTTCTTCTTGTAAATCTTTTCCGTTTTGTCACTTCTACGTTAGAGGAAATTCTGGTAAGCTTTTTGTTTTTCAGCTACTGCTTCCTCTATCTCTTCATTCCAAATTTTCAATCGTCTTGTCTTTTTCGCTTTATTTCTTTTTCCCAAGGCTTCATCTGCTGCATTGTATATAATACGTTTAATATTATTCCATTCCTTTTCTATATCTTCCTCCTCCATTATTCCTTGATCTATATTTTTTAATCTTTCTCATTATAATGCTCTTATACTCTCGTTTTCTAATAGACGTACCTTGTATATTTGTTCTTGCTTTCTCGTCTTTTGTGTCTGATGTTTTCTCCATCTCGTCCATATTTCAATCTTAGAGATCACCAAATAATGGTCAGTGTACATATCGTATCGTCAGTGTACATATCGTATCCTCTAAATACGTGTGTCTAATACCTGTGATAACAATTTTTCCCTTACTATGATATAATCAATTAGTGATCTTGATCCTCTGGCATTCCATGTACAGTGAAATCCCGACTATCCGGCTCGCGACTATCCGGCCCTCCGTACTATCCGGACTAGTAAAAAAAAATGAGAAATGTTTCAAGCGTTCGAGACAGACAGGTTCTTGTCCGTAGAAAAGTGCTAAAACATGACAAGAAAAAGCAAGAAGGGATTACAGAACGCAGTTGCTGAGACATACAGGAAGGAAGGGGGAAATTAAGACTTGATAACCTAATTTATCAGTTGCAACGGATGTTAACAAGTGCAGATGTTATTTTCCGCTTATCCTGGTTACTTTTGTATAGTCTTTTGGTGTGCTTTGTGTTTATTTATTGAAGATCAACGAAACGGGTGGTAAACGAAAGAATGTTGTAGTGCCTATGCACGAGAGAAATTAAGAGTCAGCAGGAGGAAGCGACCGCAGCTGATATTATCTGCTTGCGTAAGTGGAGGGACATTGCGTCGCGGAAGAGAGCTAACTGGGTGAAGCAGTCATCTATCAACTACTTTTTCAAAACTAAAAACTAAGCTTTGGCTCTTTTATCTTATGCACAACTTTTCATATTTGTTCAATCATTTATTAATAAACATTAAAATAAGATTTACTCATCTTTTTACGAATTAGGCTTACGTTTTACGATACTGTTTTGCTTATTTTGAAACTGTATGTACTGCATGGATATCTTAAATTTATCTTAAATATTTCTTAATTCTGTAATGTATCTTAAAATGTGTAACATGTGTTTTTAATATAATGGGCGGTGCAGGAAGAGAGTAAATATTTATAGAACTCCGGCCTATCCGGCTTTTATGTTATCCGGCCTACCCTTCCGCCACATTAGGCCGGATAGTCGGGAGTTTACTGTATATTTATTTATATCATTTTTTACGAAAAAAAGTGTTTGTTATCTTTAAACTGTTAAAGGTTGCAAAGTCTCTCAACTCTCGTCCATTTTCATTCAAGCATATCTCTCCCTGCGTTCCTATAATTTTGGTAATGGGCTGATTTCCCACTCTATGATTTAGATCTCTTGCTATAATCAAATGATCATTTGGATATTTATCGATTGTCTTTTGAAGTTGTTCATAGAATTCGATAGTTTCATTCTTCCTTCCTTCTTCTGGCGCATAAACTCCTACGACGGTTAGAAATCCTGTACTTATTTTAAATGGTAGAGAGATAGTTTTCTTGTTTATCCACATGTATGAGTCTAATCTCTTTTTCCATTTATTATTTATAATAATAGCTACTCCACATGCGGCTCTCTGGTGTTGTTCTACTCCACTGTAAATCATAATGTAGTTCTCTATATCCTTTGATCCCTTAAGCTTTTTCTTTGTTTCTGTAATCACTGCTATCAATCTCTTTTGCTTTTAAATGTTCCATAAGTTCCGTTTCCTTTGTATTTAGACCTCTTATATTCCAAGTAGCAATTTTCAACAAATCCGTTGTTCCAAATCTCTTAGCCAATTTCGTTCCTACATCGTTTAGATCATTTTTAGCTGCCGGGTCATTGTTCATTTGGGGCTTACGAGTAGCAAAATTTTTACATGGTGAGGGTACCAACCTTACGCAAAACCCCCAACCAGGAGGACCATTTGTACTAAGAAAAATTAGTGTTAATCGCCTAAATATTCACTTACTTCATGTATGTGTATGCTAACAAAAAAAATATTATGATAATGAGTTACAACCATTCATAAACACATACAAAGTAAATATATGAATAGTCAGTTATATGCGAAATCCTCAAAATATTAAACAGCAGCACTATTACCTCTCAGTGGGGATCTCTTGCAGTGCTTAACATTTTTATACCAATTAGTTATTTTTCTCTTATACATTCTTTACAACAGCTGTTGAGCAGATATTATTCTTCCATTCTTCTTCAGCTCCAATATTTGGTATAAATTTATTATTGCAAAAGTAGAATGAGAAAATAATTTTTTTGTTATTTACTCCCTTACTTTGCAGAAATTTATTATACTTGCAATGCTTATTTTATATAAAAGAATGAATAATTTGATTACTTAAAGGAAATTTTGACACCATAAATTATATTAGATTTAAATATAATTTTTAAATGAAAGGCTTTTAATGCTTTTACAAACTTACTCTACTTGATGTTTATTATACTTACAAGGAGAGGGCCAACCTTGTTAATCACAGATTTTGATGATTTTAATATATGGTGTAGGGTAGACACCCCTTAGTCTCAGGTTGAACGGATTTTATCCAACGCTCCTTAGTTCTTGAGAAACCGGGGGGTCTAATAGTAGTACACAACTTAAATACTTACTTCGTAACTAAAAGGATAGATTGGTCGTAGCTGAGTTGGCATGGCGTTTGCCGGCTGATCTGCGGGCCCAGGTTCGATACGGGGACGCGCTACGTTTCTTTTTCTCATTTTTTTGTTTTATATATATATATATATTCGTAAGTATAACTTAATAATCTCATTGTCAATTAAAATTTATAATATTGTATATCAATTATAATTTTAACCTATTTAATTTTTTACTTTTAACTAAATAGTTGTATAAAACATCATAAAACTGTTATTTTTTTTTAAATCACTTTTAAAATGTATTTCATGTGTTCTTTATCGATGCAATGATATTGAGCAATTGTGTCAATTCGTGATTTTAAAGAAACATCATTTACGCATTGCTTTAACAAAGGAAGTCAATGCGATAATACTATTTTTCTGTTTTTAAAGTAATGTTAAAATGTATTTCATGTGTTCTTTATCGATGCAATGATATTGAGCAATTGTGTCAATTCGTGATTTTAAAGAAACATCATTTACGCATTGCTTTAACAAAGGAAGTCAATGCGATAATACTATTTTTCTGTTTTTAAAGTAACAAGCATAATTATATTAAAAATTAGCATCAGAATTAAATTACAACCGACTTTTTGCATATTAAAGATTTTTAAATTTGTAATACACATGCTTGCAATTTCAAATATTTGAGCTTTCCCCGTTATCTTTCTGCTTTTATTTTTATTTTATTTGAATATTCTTTAATTTTATCATAACTAGATGACGCCACAACAGGTTTTGTCACGATTTTGGAATTTTCATCTTTCAATAATAGATCCAATTTCTTTTTAAACCTCTTTAAAGGATGAGAAATAATAGTTTAAAAATAAAAAATGATAAATTTAAGTTTGTTAACATTATAATCAATGTATGATATTGTTTTAATTTAAATTATTAAATTATAATTACAAGTATATTGATAAAACAAAAAATGAGAAAAACAAATGTAGCGCGTCCGGGTACCGAACCCGGGCCCGCAGAACAGTCAGCAGACGCCGTACCAACTGAGCTACGACCAACCTATCCTTTTTGTTACAAAGTAAGTATTTAAGTTGTGTACTACTATTAGACCCCCCGGTTTCTCAAGAACTAAGGAGCGTTGGATAAAATCCATTGAACCTGAGACTAAAGGGTCTCTACCCTACAACGTATATTAAAATAATCAAAATCTGTGATTAACAAGGTTGGCCTTCTCCTTGTTAGAAGCAATTATTTAAAGCTTTCGTTTTCATATATTCATAAGGCAAAACACCTGTAGAAACTTTCCAAATTATATTAATCTTAGACTTTAATACTTTTATGTCATTTTAAACATTTAGAAAATTTTAGATTTTAATCAATATTTTTTTTTTAAATCTGTTGATTAAAATCACGATTTAATCACTGATTTAAATCAACTGATTAAAATCGCTGACACCCTAGTGTGAGCATAGTACAGATATTCTTGAACGTGTTAACGTTTCTGTGAAAAATGAAAATGTTTTTTGTTTATAACATACCGAATTTTCAACTAAATTTAACGCCACTTTCAGAAAGTATGAAAAAGAACAGTAGGAGCAGTAGACCGCGATTAAAACATGAATATATTAAATATTTGATAAGGTATGGGCATTTGTACGAAATAATTTTTAACTGCGCATGCGTAGAAGATACCAAAATTTTTATTTCATAATTTATTAGTCAGCTATTTAGGACAACTTATATAAAACGTCCAGTCAAATATCGCGAAAATTCAGAAAGACACAGTGAACTGACTGACAATGGAAAATCCCTTATAATAAAGCTACTTTTAGAAAGTAACTCACTGTATACCTCAAATCGTTCTGAATTTTCGCGATATCTGACTAGACTTTTTATATAAGCTGCCCTAAATAGTCTAAGCTACCACATTATAAAATAAAAAAATTTGGAATCTTTCATGCATACGCAGTTTAAAATTATTTCATACAAATGTGCACATCTCATCAAACATTCAATACAGTAGAACCTCGATTATCCGAAGTAATTGGGGTTGACCATCTTTCGGAAAATCGAAATTTTCGGATAATCGAGAATGCTTCAATTTTAAGATTAAGGAGAAATATATGCAATATTTCGTATTATGGTAAATAGTGCTTAATAAAAATAAAGCAATAGCAAAATAGAAACAAGAATAAATTACCTGAATTTTAATTTTGAAATTAAGTACCTTTTACATATATCACAAGGGTTTGAAAAAATGTTTTGTTTATCGCAGTTTCGATTGCCTTTGCTTTGAAGCTTTATCACGAAGTTTTTTAATCTTATTAGTTCACCAGTATCACAGTCTTTCTGCTGCTCCAGCCATGCCAAACCTTTTGCAAAACATTCAAAGGCTTCAGAATCGCTAATTTCTTCGGTTTCTTCGTTCCACTCCGCGTCTTACGGGAGTTCAAGTTAAATTCAAAGGAACTCTAAGAAAGGGGATTGAAAATATTTACATGTACTCGTAGTTCGGAAAGAACCGCTTGCACACAAGGAATATGGTAGTTTAAAAAAAAAAAATTGGAAAAAAAAGAGAAAAAAAAAAGATTTTGCACACAAGAAATGTGATAGTTACAAAAAAGCGCTTAAAAAATGGATTTTGGTTAATCGAGAGTTTCGGATAAAAGAGATCCTACTGTATATTCAATTACTTACTAAAACACAGGTTGAACAGCAGCATCGATTTTAACGAAGATCTTAGTGGGTAACTCACGAAGGTCTTACTTTGTCTCTGAAGGGGCCACTAATGAAGACCAGAGTCCCAGTGAAAGGGCCGAAAATTCCGTCTGGTAGACTAGACAAGTCTACCTAAGTCCGGCCATGCTGTTTTAAAACTCTTAAACCGAGCTTTAAAACATTCATTTTAAAGTCCAGGATTGTATCTCGTGAATATGAAAGTATAAGCGTCCGTTATAGCCAGTGGTCAGGGAGTTGAATTCGGAAATAATTAGGGGAAAGCTGGAAATTGTTTTAACCCCTTCAGTTTAGATCTAGAATGAATATGCTACGTTTTCCCCCTCGTACTAGATGAGCGTTAAGAATTATGCATAGATTTATAGTCAAAAAACACGTTTTTTTTTAAATACCATAACACTATCTCGAAATCATTAACTCTTACAAAAACATTGTCAGTACAAATGTTGTAGAGCTTAAAATTCTGAATAAAATGAGTACCTACACTAAATACTTTTGTTGAATATTAAGGTCGCAATTCTACTTTAAAGTTTTAGCCCCGTGGTCAGAGGATTGAACTCAGAATTAATTAGGGGAAAACTGGAAAACGTTTTAATCCCTTCAGATTAGGTCTAAAATGAATATTCTATGTTTTCCCCCTCGTACTAAGTGAGCGTTAAGAAATATGTACATATTTACATTCGAAAAACATGTTTTTCTTTAATTTTTTTAACAATATCTCAAAATAGTTAATTCTATCAAAAACATTGTCAAAGCAAATGTTGTAGAGCCTAAAATTATGAATAAAATGAACACCCATATTAATATTTTTGTCCAAAATTAAGGTCGCAATTTTATTTCAAAATTTTGCCTTAATCACTAATCAAGAGCTTCAAGATAGGAGAGACCAGATTACCATAACAATATCTCAAAACAGCTAACTATGTCAAATAATTGTCAATACAAATGTTGTAGAGCTTAAAATTCTGAATAAAATAAATACTCACATTAATATTTTTGTTCAAAATTAAGGTAGCAATTTTCTGATATTAAAGAAAAACGGGTTTTTCGAATGTAAATATGTACATATTTCTTAACGCTCACTTAGTACGAGGGGGAAAACATAGAATATTCATTTTAGACCTAATCTGAAGGGATTAAAATGATTTCCAGTTTTTCCCTAATTAATTCTGAGTTCAACCCTCTGACCACGGGGCTAAAACTTTAAAGTAGAATTGTGACCTTAATATTCAACAAACGTAAGTGTAGGTACTCATTTTATTCTGAATTTTAAGCTCTACAACATTTGTATTGACAATGTTTTTGAAAAAGTTAGTGATTTCGAGATAGTGTTATGGTATTTTTAAAAAACGTGTTTTTTTTACTATAAATCTATGTATAATTCCTAACGCTCACCTAGTACGAGGGGGAAAACGTATCATATTCATTCTAGACATAAACTGAAGGGATTAAAACAATTTCCAGCTTTCTCCTAATTATTTCCGAATTGGGCCTTTTTTTGCTCCCCTACCAGTGGGCTATTAATAAAATTGCTGTTTGGCAGGAAATACCACTCCAATTTATATTAGCGCCACAGTACCTAAATAGGGCACTTAGGCTTTGGAACAACTACAGGCGAGAGAATTTTCACTTTTAACCCGAAAATTGTGTTGATTCTGTTAATTTTAGCTTGAGAAGTAGTGAAGCTTAAATTGTTCTTCCATTTCACAAAAATACGAAAAAAAAAAAAAAATTCGCAGAATCAGAAACATCAAAATTGCATGTTAGTGAAGAATGACGCATAAAGCAATAACCTGCATAACCACATTTTATGAGAAGAAAATATAATAATAATCATAATAATGTAATTAAAAAATAATTGTGACAAATTACAATTACCTTGAGATTTTGGGTCAAAGGATCCGAAAGTAAAGCCGGTCGAGGTAATTCCGGATGTTTTTTCTGAAAAAGATAAATAATTTTTATAAGAAATTTTAAATAATCTAAGAGCGAATTTCCTAAAAATTATTATCTAACAATAATAATGTAATTAAAAAATGATTGTAACAAATTACAATTACCTTGAAGTTTTGGATAATATGTGAAAGTAAAACCGGTCGAAGCTGAACCGGATGTTTTTTCTGAAAATAAAAATAATTTTTTTGAGAAGAAGTTTTAAATAATCCAAGATTAAATTTCCTAAAATGGTAAAATTATTTTCTAATTTTAAAAGTAATAAGACAACAACAACAATAAATTAATTAATAAGTATTAGAGATATGAATATTCGATTTCGTTTTCGACCAAAAATCTGAGTTTCGCCGAAAATTCGCCCGGAGCCGAAACTCAGCCAGAACTATCTGTATTCCAAAAATCTCGTTTCTTCCTTCGGAAATTTCCAACATTACTCATTGATTTCAGCTGTATCGGCTCAAATGAGACACTCTTTATTTATTGCTACGAACTTCATTGTTTATAATTATCAGTCATCACTAGAGATGTGTCATTTGTTGAGGAACGACTCCAAAGGAAGGATTCCGGCAGCGAAACTGAAGGAACGATTCCATTCTGTAAAAAGGAATCGGTCCTTTTCGGAACGATTCCGAAAAGAAACGACTCCTCGGAATCGGTCCTTTTCGGAACGGTTCCTCGGAATCGGTCCTTTTTGGAACGGTTCCTCGGATTCGGTCCTTTTCTGAACGGTTCCTCGGAATCGGTCCAAAATGTACCGACTCCGAAAAGGACCGAATCCTCGGAGTCGTTCCGAAATGTACCGGCTCCGAAAAGGACCGATTCCTCGGAGTCGTTCCGAAAAGGACCGATTCCTCGGAGTCGTTCCGAAAAGGACCGATTCCTCGGAGTCGGTCCGAAATGTACCGACTCCGAAAAGGAACGATTCCTTGGGAATCGGTTCTTTTCTTGTAGACTGGCCAGTTTTAATAAATTAAAATACGCTATTTTATTTCAAAATAACAGATTTTGATTCAATTAAAGTTGACTTTATTTCCAAAATATCATTCTAATGTGTGTGCCCCCCACCCCCACCCCTCTCCTCAAAAAAAAAAAAAAAAAAAAAAAAAAAGAAAGAAAGAAAGAAAAAAGAAATTGAAGTGCGGGGCGGAGTAGGGCGTTTAATAAACATTACTATTTGATCTTCTTGTGCTAAATTAATCTGAAAGAAATAATTTTGAAAAATATTTTATACGAACTGGATTTTTTCCACCTGAGTGAAAAAGTGCCCGAGATGGGATTCGAACCCAGAAACTTTACGTGCTTTACCGATTGAGTACCTGGACCCCGAAGGTAATGGAACACCATGTGTACTTTAATACACTAATACTTTTTCTAATTGGTAAATGTATCATACGAAATGAATTTTTTCTAAATGAATTCTTAAAACTGTTCTCAAATCCAAAAGGATAACTTTGTGACAAAAGTTTTAATTTATTTTTATTCGAAAATGCGTGAAACGAGCAGGTGTTGTTCAGAAACTATGTAATCGAGCTGTTTTTTCCGGGTTTTTTTTTTGCAAACGCAATAGATCTTTCAGAAAATATTGTCAAAGTGGGCGTTTTGAACGAATTTCCGCGCGAAAGAGACATAATCGCTCAAAAATGGGTGAAAAATATGTTTGTCACGTGATCAAAATCGATTATAACTCAATATGTAATTTACTGATCAAAAGATGGAAAACACAGTTCGATTCCAAATCACTCCATGGTCAAACTTTCCAATTTTATATCTTTCCGTTAAAAAATGAATTTGTAAATGTGTCAAAACGTTTTACGCTTGTTGAGCAGATCACTTAAGAACAGCCTTAAGAAAAACAAAAAAAATGCTTGTTTCATTAATAGTGAAAAATATTTTTTTAAATCTGATTAGAAACAGTTTTGAATAATATAAGAAATACATTTCACTAGGCCATAAAAATTGCATTTTAATAGGATAGTAATAACTGATTTTCAATTATTTTAATAATTGTAGAGTTACGCACTTTCATGCATATTTCACTATTTCATGTTTTTTCCTCAAACATAATTTCAATTTGAGAATCCTCTTTGTCAAAAGAAATATATGACCAGCTACGAGCGCTCGAGTACCACTTTATTTCCACAGTTTGGCGTCTTGTTTTTCTCTCCTGAAGAAGATGATTAAAAAAATCCCGAAACTCTCGAAGATTGTTGTTTTAATCAACTTACATTGAGGTTTATTACATAGAGTAAAATCTGTTAGAACAAGGAATTTTTGTAAAACGTTTCTTTCTTTCTTAAGATAATGAATATTTCAAAAAGCATAATGTCTAATAATAATAATAAGATAACAGTAACAGTGGTGGCTGGGATTGAAATAATTTAACCACGGTTCGCTCTCTTAATGGCCGTTTTGAGTATAAAAACGGGAAAGAAAAATCACGTGCTACATATAGATTATCGGACTTTCTCCAACACTGCGACATATATGTAAAGCTGCATATTTTATGCTTGTTTCGGTTTAATAGATTTATGTTAACCCTCCGCCTACCAGAGGGGTTCAATGACCCCGACAGGTACATTTATAATGATATTTCTAATTTATTTTAAAAACTGAAATTTCTGTAAATAGGGGGTTTTTTCTGGGATGTTCTATCCTTTTGAGTAGAACATTCCGGAAAAAGTCACACATTTACAAAATTTTCATTTTTTTAAATATGAAAAATCAATTTGAATGTACCTATCGGGTCTGTTGCATCGGTCTGGTATGCGGAAAGTTAATATTGCGTTTAAAAAGTTTTACAATATACGAATTTAATTATTGGTTTCCAAAGAATGCACGTTGTGATTTTGTACAGTTTTTTCATTTGTTATTTTATTTCTATTTCTTGCTAAATAATTAGAATTTAAATAACTGTGACTTTGTTTTAATTCAACGTAAAATAAAAGCAAAAAAAAAATCGTTTATCGTAATAATTTCTTATAATAATTCAGATTTCTTGATCGTTATTGATACTCACAAATCCCGAAATCAATGGCACGATTAATGCCTGTTACTGTGGTGATGGATAATACATATCTGAGTTTAATTTCGATCAAAGCAAGGCTCCCTTCATGCCAAACTAAATTTAATGTTTCAAGCCTAATACCAAACTTCCGCTTTTATTGAGGTAAAACTTACTGCAAATACGATACTAAATTTTATGTATTTTCCTTTCTTATTGTTATTCTTTTCACTTAGAAGATTTATTTATTTTCATTTTTCTTTAATTACATAAAGTTTTCTGAAACGTTCGATTTTAACAAAATGTTTTATCTAATTTAAATAGTTTTGACAGTAAAAAGTTTAACTCCGAATAAAAAATAGTCAAATTCTCAAAAAAATAAGGTTGGTATTATCTATAACACGTTTACAACAGATGTCTTTCATTCAACGGCCGAAACATCGTCAAAAGGATAATTCTTTATATAGTACTACACTCTGTAATCATAATGGACATACTTTTAATTTGTTTAATTTAATTAAACCAATAAACCGTTTTTCAGTTAAAATGTTAGCAGATTTCAAATTTAAAGAAATAGAACTTTGAAGTTTAGTGAATCACTATATCTTTTGGCGGAGGTAATATGTACTATATATGTATAAAATCATATATATTAGTATATATATACATATTATAGTATTAATATATATATATAATATTATCTTATAAATATCACTAGCCATAGCCATGCTGCTAATGAATCTGTTTACAAATCATCTGAAGGAACTTTTACCCTTTCGTGTAACACAAGTGTTCCATGACTTCATGAGTTATGAAGCTCCAAAGATCCATACCCAAACAAACATATTAGCATCGCTATTCACTTATACCGAACTGAAGTTCAGTATAAGTAGAGAGGGTGACGGCGGATGAGGGTGTGAAATTAGAGAAATTCCTGTAGGTTCTCGTGAAATTGGAGATTCAAAAAGAGTTGTAAGTTTATTGAAATTCTACACAGTTAACAGCAGCGATGTTAGGGTATAAGACAAGACATACAGCAGTCACTCAGGAAAGACAGTGCACAAAAACGTGCTTTACTTTTTAAACCTTTCCAATAAAGTTAGTGTTTATGAGTGCGGTTTGTCTGTCCCTCAGACCGTCTGTTCACGCTCTAAGGCAAGTCACACACTAAGGCGACACATAAGACATGTCACTTGAATTCGCTAGAAAAACTGGTTTAAAACAAGTTTGTAACAACTTCGTTCTTTGTTTCGACCGGTTTTTGCACTTCATGTTGCGCTTTATGTCGTTCTGTCGTCTCAGTGTGTGATATACCTAACTCCCGTAAATATACTCGGATTCCCATGCAATTGATATATGTTAATGATGTTTACCATGGGATGTTTGGTATCCAGTATGAAGAGTGTAGCATTAATAGTTCATTTACAGGGGCACTCAAAAGTATTTCGTTACATTATGGTCAACGGGAAAAAATCGTTTGCAGTGCATTTTAATGACATTAAGCTATTTCAAATGTATTAAAATTGATATATATCACTGAATTGCACTACAAGATGATTGCTATATTGCTGGGTGTTCCACTTCTGAACCAGATCCTGAAAACAGTGATAATAATGTTGATGAATTATGTGAAATATCCTGTGTGCGTAAAGTTAGGGAACTGAGGAGCAAGACGATAAAGGGGATAAAGTTATTGAAAGTACGGACACTGGAATAAAACGAACTCTACTTTAACAAGTTACATATCCAAACCAGTAGGGCCATCCAAATGAAAAATGAGATTAAGAATGAAAAATGAAATTAAGATTACCTAGAGGTAGATTTTGAAGAGGAATCTATGAGACTAAATATTCCTAGACCCTGGTGACAAATATCAGAGCAATAATAAAATTTCTTATACAGGATGTCCACTCTCAACGATGTCCAATGGCTAATTCCTAAACCGTTAGTCATAGCCATATAGTTCCAATTACAAAAATGATTTAAATGGGGGTAAAGAAGTATTTAAAAAGTGATTTGGGTCAATAGAATCATTTCCTGAAAAATTACGAAATTTAATTTTTTATACGGTTCCCCGGTCTTTCAAGTTATATTAGTTAGTAAAACTTTCCTATTACACTTACAAGTAAGACAAATAAAAGTCCTATTATTCTACGATTAAAACTGACCGAAGTAATGGCTGTTTAAAGTTGAAGCCTATTTTTTGCTGCGAAATAGGGGTCATTTACAAATTTACTAGAAATATAAATAATCTTCAGATATATAAAAAATATAGTTGATAGTAAAATTAACATTGCATTATAAATTTGAAATCTATAATCATTCTGAAATATTAATGCAAAATATACAGCTTGTACTAAACATATAACAGGAAAAAAAATAATAGAATTTTCGCTAAATAAAATGTTGAAAAGCAACAGCCTCGATTCTTTACAAAATGACACATATTTTGAAATGTTATTAGATTATACTAGGGTGCAAATTTGTGTTGTGCCATGTGTTTTAGCTTTTGATAATTAGTTCTTACGTATTTTGTAGCACTGAATCCAAAAATGGCCTTCATTTTTTATCACAAAGTACAGATTTTTTGCAAATCGTAAATTTGAAAGCTAAAAAGTGAAAAATTTACTGAAATCTGATACAGTCCTCCCCACTTAATCGGGTCACGAATAATCGAATACTCCGCTTATTCAAATAGAATTCTCCGAACCGAATTTATTCCTATTGGTTCTATGTTATTTTCCCCGTTTAAACCAAATACCTTTTACGAACGTCCCCGCTTAATCGAATAACAACTGTGTGACCGATGGTTGAAAATAAGCAAGGAACGCACGTTTCAGCTGGAATTTCTTTCCGCCTTTTGTAATTATCGGTTCCTTTACGCTGAAAACAAATTTTAAGTTCTTCCTGCAATGATTTCGGCGGCAGGTGTATAATGGACAGGTCAAATGATTTCCTCACCTTGATCTCCCCCACCATCACTTCTTGCTGTTAACCAGACTTTAATGGCAATGCGCCGTCACTTCGAGACTCGAAATGGTAGTTGTGATATTTTGCACTCATTCGAAAAATAACTCAGTATTTACTTCTTTAAAATTACACTTTAAACGATTTTTTAAGGCACTATAAGTAACGTAAATCAGAAGTAGCAAAGTTTTGACCAAATTCAAACGAGCTGCATTAAATGTGATGTAAACCATATAAATGTATGTACTGACATTAGCATTTGTATTTATTATTATTGTATGCTATTCTACTAACGATTTATTATGCTGTTAATTAAATATATAGTAGATGGTTATTTTGCATTTTTATTAAGCAATAAATTTTACAATATGATTCCCCGTTTAATCAAATAACCCGCTTAATCGAATATTTTTTCTGGAACCATCGATATTCGTTTAAACGGGGACGACTGTAGTATAAAATAGACGTGATTGTTATTTCTTTAACTTTCGATAATTGATTTTTATGTATTTTTTACTATTGAATCCAAAAATGACCTTCATTTTTAACCATCACGTCAGGATTTTTTGCAAATTGTAAATTTCAAAGTTTAAAAGTTCAAAGTTTTAATTGAACCTCCCACACATCATCGGATCCCCGAGCTGTTTAGCTGTAAGAATCCCAGTATAAGCCAAAAATTGAGTAAATTCTTGAATTAAATAAAATTAAATTGAATAAAAGAAGTTTTACATCCATTTTATAGTATCAGATTTTCGCTATTTTTTAACTTTGAAATTTACCATTTGCAAAAAAGTCTAACATGATGGTTAAATATGAAGGTAATTTTTACATTCACTGCTAAAAAGCACATACAAATCAATCGTAAAAGTTATAAAATACAACCATCGACTCTATTTTATAGTATTAGCTATTTTTTCAATTTTGAAATTTACTATTTGCGAAAAATCCTGACATGATGATTAAAAATGAAGATAATTTTCTGATTCAGCGCTAAAAAATACATAAAAATCATAATTTTAAAAATACATAATTTTAAAAATACATAATTTTAAAAATAAAAAAAACACAACCATCGCAGTTTTGTGTTATCTAACCTAAAACTTTTTAGTAAACTTGCTGGCAGTAATCTATCCGAAATTTTTTGTGCTATCCTGTAAAATAAGTACATATGGTAAGCACTGAAAATCATAATAATATTACATTGTCATGTGATTTACGTCAATATGTAAAATTTAACCTCGATCGCATATTTTAAAGTGAGTTGAATTTCGAGTACAAATTTTGAACTGGAAAGACATACATACGATCGTTTCAAGTTAACCCATTATCCGCTGGTGTTGCGTTCACGCAACGGTCAAAATAATTGCGCATGCTTAAATTAATTACTTTGTCACCACTATTTTAGAATTAAAAAAATTGCCTTATTTATTGGCAGAAATTTTGATATTTTAATAAAGCGAAAATTACCTTTCTGAATTTGTGGTGACAAGCGACTTTCAACAAGAAATTTGAAAATTCCTACTTTATAGTTTTGGCGGTTAATAGGTTAAATAAAAGCTTATAAATGTAGCATAATTTTTGTTAAAAAAAATCATGAAAAGAAACAGCTTCAAATCCTTACAAAAATCTGTCGTAATGCGATTTCTTTCAAAGCGCAGCTACACATGAAATAAATCCTTCAAATACTTTAAGCACTTTCTTTACGACCCCTGGAAGCATGGCTAAAATCATGTGTATTCGGATGCAGAGAAGTGGCATAAGTCTTGCATTTCAAAGTTTCGTATAACTTCATGAATTTTAGTGTTAGATGAATGGGACTTTTTGTCTTTCTTTTAAGAGAACAGGAAATTTTTACTAAATATCACTTATAGGGCCGGGGGACCGTATAAAAAATTTAATTTCGTAACTTTTTTAGAAATATTTTTATTAATCCAAACGACTTTCAGAATAATTTTTTACCTTATTTAAAACATTTTTGTAATTGGAACTATAGGTCTATGACTAACGGTTTACGAATTAGCCATTGAACATCGTTGAGAGTAAAGACACACTGTATAAAATAATAATATAAATGGACGGTCATTTGACGACATATTTTCAAGAGAAACCAATGATTACACTGGAAATCGAATAGACCTTGCGCCGCCCTTAAATTTCCAAGAGGAATTATGCTTTATACCATAAATCATAAAGTTAGAAATAACTGCAAATTAATTGCACACACTGATCAATGAAATGAACCTTTAAAAACAAAATCATCTGTCCAAAACATTACAAAATTAAGGCGACTGGATGCGTAAGAAAATGGATGGGTACATAAGAAAATAAATTAGTAAAAAATATTATGGATTGCATGTGGTTCTCTTTATCTCGGAAGTGTTTTTTTTTCCCCTTGGAATCCTTTATTTTTCAAAATCGTTCTTTTTTTCTCGGAATCGTTCATTTTTCTCGGAATCTTTCCTTTTTTCGGAACGATTCCGAAAGGAACGACTCCAAAGAAATCGTTCCTTTCGGTGAACGATTCCGGCTGGAACGATTCCTTAAAAGGAACGATGTTGCCCATCTCTAGTCATCACTGACTCAGGACGTGAGTGCAAATTATAAAGCAAGCAATGCATATATGAAAAAACTTTGACGACGCTTTCCACGTGTTCATTTAAAAGCTGCAGACTTAACAAACAGTAATAGAAAATTTTTAGTATGAAACCGCTGTAGTGTTTCGAATGTTCGCTAAGAAAAGTGTAGTAAAACAGATAAAGAGGATTTACAAAAAACATTATAAAAGATAAATCGAGGTATGAGAATGTATACCCGAAACATTTTTTTTAATTCGATGAAATTTGATAATTAGAAATTTATTCTGTGTTGTTGATGAATTAATTAGATTTTATTTTATATGGAAAAAAAAAAGTTTTGTCAGATCCAACTTGGGCAACGGAGATAAAATTTCCAAACAGAGGCGCCACTTCAAAACTTTCTTAGGGGGCGGGGAGTAGAAAAGTTTATTGGGAGGTAATGAGCAAATATTTATTTTGATCTTGTTGTGCACATCTGAGAAAAAATGAATACATTTTTATTCTTACATAAAATTTAAAAATTAGCTAAAGTACTCAATATTGTTAAATATATCTTAAGTTAAATATGTCTCACTTTGAGAATGTTGAAATGGAAAATAAAATTGATAATTAATAATTTTTTAGGCTTAACTCCTTGGGGGACGGTGGGATATATTATATCGCACCTAATTTAAACAAGATTCGCACCAGAAGCTTTCAACTAAATTTTATATTTTTAACTTTGGGAAGGAAATGTTGAATAATCGCTTCTCTTTATTTTAAAATAAAAATTTTCGATTATTCCGATGAGAATTCAATATTACAGAGACATTGTTACTTGCCTCTCAAAGGGTTAAAGTGTTGTTTTAACACTAGAATGACGGCAAGAGGCCATTTCGGCTGCTACCAAGTGAATATATTTCGTTTCGAACCAGAAATTTCTCTATAAAATAAGTTTAAAAGATACAAAGGAACAATGGAACAATGTGAACAGCTGATTGGATTGCCTAGTTGCGCTGCAACTTTACATCCAGTGGACAGGTGATCGTGTTGCAAGGGCATTAGGGAGCCTTAAAAAAATACTGTTTAGGCGTGGCTGGTAGCCACAAAAATAAATTTACTTTAAGAAAAAGAAAAGACTAACAATATAAAGACAAAGTACATAAGTACTAGTATAACATGTTGAAAAGTAAAAAGAAAAACAAAGAAAAGAAATAAAATAACTAAAAAAGAAAGAAAAATTCCATTAGTTCCAAAAAAAAAAAAAAAACGCAGGAAAAGACGAAAAAGCTACCGGGGAGTGCCCCATAAAAAAAGACTCTTTTCAGAGACCATACATTAGTTTAAATATGAAGTGCTAAAAAATTAGCAGAAAAACTTTTTTTTTTTTTTTAATACTATAAACAGGACAGAACAAACAGAAAGGTTAAGTAAAGCAGAAGGTGAGAGAAACTCAGTCTTCATCATTAAGATGATACAAAGGATAAAAGGGTTAATTAAATAACTTAAATAGTTTTTTATAAAAATTCTGGTATTAAATATTTTTTATAATATTTGAGTAAAAATTCCCGTCTTTCTAGTGTTAATGCTAATCTGTTTTAGTGGAGTTTAAAAGTTATTTTCTCTTTTGTGCATTTTTTTTTAAATCTGACCTATAATGACTGATACATTCTTATCATATTCTTTTAGGGAGATTCTTATCATATTCTTTTTTCTTCTTTCCCCCCCCCCCCCTAGTCTTCCCAAATGACACTCCTGTTAGCAAAGGGCAGGACAAAAGTACTCGTATAAAAAGGGGTAAATCTAGAAGGTATTAAAATTAGTAATATCGATTAAATTCATTATTTTTAAATTACATTATTTTTAATCATTTTATATGTTTATAAAACTCAATTAAATATTTATTATTTTATTTGTTTTCCATTTTTCAATTCCTGCTATTAGTTCACACTCTCCCTATATTTATTTATATATCTTGTTCAAATTTTCAATCGTTAATAAAATACCTATTATTCATCCTATCAAGTTGAAATACTTTTTTTTAAAACTTGACAATTGATGTTAATACAGATTTTTCAAATATTAATTCATTAATTAAATTTTAATTAATTAATTTTAATTTTATATGGGAGACAAAATGGTGGCCATTGGTTATTGAACAGCATTTAATGCATCTTCATATCTATAAGGGGAGTTACTACAGGGGGGACCCTGTTCTGTCGCTGGCGATATCTCTAATATTTCGCCAAATTCCCACAGACTTCCATTGTAAACCTACTTGCTTATAGAAAATCAACAAATTGAGATATTTTAATGCAATAAAAAATAATATCAGCTTAAGGGATTATATTACATTTTTCTTTGATGGCCTGTTTTAAATACATTGTTAGTTAATTATTGACAATTGCGTGTGATTGTTGTTGGCATAAAGTAATAAAATATAAAAGTTGTACAATTATTTATGTTTTGTTTTTGTTTGAAACTTATACACGTACATACATATGCATTTACGTATGTTTGTTTGTTCGAAATGTGTTTCTATATTCGTATAATTAATAAATAATTATATAAGGATGTCCGAAAATTCTTGGACACACTTTAAAATTCAATGTAAGATCAAGTAATTGTCGTACAGGAGTGCGGTTTGGACTAAAATGTTTCTCAGAATGAAAAGTTTTCTTGAAGCGATAAAAATAATGACTTCCAAATTTCGATCATAGATGGCGATGCTTGTTCGTATGTTTGCTTTCAAACATGCGTTTTTTTTTCTGATTTTCAAATTAATTCTGAAGCTGTGACACAGAAGTGACGACTCCCAGCGCTGGGGATTAATCTGACGGATTATCTAATTGATCTGATTAACTGATTAAAATTATTCTGAAAATCAGAAAAAAAAGCATGTTTGAAAGCAAATATACGGACAAGTAGCGTCATTTATGATAGAAATTTGGAAATAATTATTTTCATTCGCTTGAAAAAAACTTTTTATCCTGAGAAGCATTATAGTCCAAAATACGACAATTACTTGATTTTATATTGAATTTTAAAATATGTCCAGGAATTTTCGGACACCCTGTATATTTATATATGTATTAATTACTTTAAATTTTATTATGGTTTTGTTTTCGTTTTCGGCTGAAACTAGGAAGATTACAGACATTTGGTTTCAGTTTCGGCTTAAAAACCGATTTGATCGAACACTAATAAGGCTAGTAATAAGTTGCATTACCTTGAGAATTTTCACTGTCATTCATAGATCCAAATGTGAAGAGGGCCGGAGTACTTCCTGTTGCTGTTTCTAAAAAAAAAATTAAATTATAAGAAATTTTAGATAATACAAAGTTGAATTGTTTATAAGCTATTATCTAGGTTTTAAAATGTTATAAAAACAGCGCCAATAAGAGTGATAATAATAATATAATTAAACTAGTCGGATGCGGCAATCCCAAAACTTTCTTCTATCTCATACATGTTAATACTTCCTGAAATATCCCAGCAAAGAGGAAATTGCTGGCCATCAGCAAGATAGGCGCTGGCAATGATGGAGAAGTGCTGGCTAAAGGTCTACCACTGCATGATCACTGCTGGACAGCTTCTGTCGACTTTGTTGTTGGAAAACATCAGATAAAATTCTGGTGGGCTTCCGTTTTATCTCATGCGCTGGACCACCACTACATGGAAGTGCACGAACTTTTGCAGTATTATTGCTGGGAACCCTTACGCTAGGTGGCGTTGCGAATATCGAAGACATTAAGTATTTGAACACAAATCTGAAATGCATATATCTTAACACAATTTAAGCTGTGAAGCTAATTTTTTTTTTTTTTTTTGAAACTGTAAATAATATAGCACCATTGCCACCAACAAAATAAACAAGTAAATGAATAAATAAATAAATTCTGTAAATGAATAAATAAATAAATTCTTTATTTCAACGCACTTTTTTTTCTCCTTAAATCTGGTTTTACTAAGTTACAAAGGATTTCGGTTTTCATAATTTACACAGTTGAGAATAAATAATTTAAAAAAACGTAAAAAAAAGCGCATAAAATGTATAGGATTTCTAAGCAATACAATAATTTCCATACCAGTTTAATGATTGGGAACGTAAATCACAAAAGAAACAAACTTGAAATAGTGTAATGAGAGTTTGAAAACTACGAGCGGTAGTAGAATAGGCTGAAAGTACTTGTTCATGTCCAATCACGAAAAACCAAACAGCACCGAACGCGGTTAGTACTTGGGAGGGTAACCACATGGAAACCGCTGCAAGTTCAAATATTTCTATAGACATTTCTATTGTAGACACTTCTACAGATATTTATATAGCTCTTGGTGAAACTAGCTCATAGAAAAAAGGGCCATAATTCTATAAAACTTTTTTTATAGAATTGTATAAGAAATTTTTGTAAGGGAAAGTGCTGGGCCAGCAAAGGAATAGCAGTGGGATAGGTGCTAGCACTGCAGGAAAAGTGCCGGATTGAAGTAATGTGGTGGCATGCTAATGCTGGCCTGCTGCATTCCGCACGGACACTTTTGTACTGGTTTAAGTAATGGCACCATTGCACTTTACCGCTGATGGCAGTGCTGGCTGCCATCTTTTTTCCAGCTGATGGCCCACTGTTTCTTTCTTTGCTGGGATGCAGCATATCAGCGCCACCGGTTAGATGATTTACACCAAACTCTAATCATCAACAACTTGTGTCAACTTCTAACTGAATCTGAAGTTTGATGAACATTCGTGCATTAGTTTTTGAGATAGAGCTATTGCGAAAATTGTAAAAATTCTGCATAGCAGCGCCACCTGTTGGGCGATTTACACCAAAAACTAATTAGAACCAATTTATACCAGTGAGTAACTGAATCTGAAGCTTGGTGAAAATTCATACATTAGTTCTTGCGATACAGCTATTGCGGAAATCTTGAAAAATGCAGCATAGCAGGGCCACCTGTTGAGCGATTTACACCAAAACATAAACAGCACTAATTGATATCAAGGTATACCTGAATCTGAAGTTTGATGAAAATTCGTGCATTAGTTATTGAGATAGAGCTATAGTGAAAATTCTGAAAAATTCAGCATAGCAGCGCCACCTGTTGGGCGATTTACACCAAAAACTAATTAGGACCAATTTTTTACGAGGGAGTAACTGAATCTGAAGCTTGGTGAAAATTCATGCATTAGTTCTTGCGATACAGCTATTGCGGAAATCTTGAAAAATGCAGCATAGCATAGGGCCACCTGTTGAGCGATTTACACCAAAATATAAACAGCACTAATTGATATCAAGGAATACCTGAATCTGAAGTTTGATGAAAATTTGTGCATTAGTTATTGAGATAGAGCTATAGTGGAAATTCTGAAAAATGCAGCATAACAGCGCCACCTGTTGAGGAATTTGCACCAAAACATAAACAGCACCAATTCATATCAAGGTATGCCTGAATCTAAAGTTTGTTGAAAATTCAAGTATTAGTTCTTGAGATAGAGCTATGGCTGAAAGCGCAAAAAATGCAGCATAACAGCGCCACCTGTTGAACGATTTACACCAAAATGTATTAAGCGTCAATTCATATCTAGGTATACCTGAATCTGAAGTTTGTTGAAAATCCGTGCATTAGTTCTGGAGATTGAGCTACTGCGGAAATCGTGAAAAATGCTGCTTAGCAGCGTCACCTGTTGAGCGATTTACACCAAAAACTAATCAGCACCAATTTATATCAGGAACTAACTGAATATAAATTTTTATTAAATTCCGTTCATTAGTTCTTAAGATAGAGCGCCCACAAAATGTGTGTCACATACATACAGACAGACAGACTTACAAACAGACTTTTTGTAAAAGCATGTTTTTCGGGTTCTCTGACACTTAAAACGCGTAAATCCGTCGAAAACCGGAATTCGAAAATTTTAATGAATCCAATACTTCCTTCTTGTAAAGATAGAAGAAAGTAATAAAAAGGATAGCATAAATTACATTACCATAGGCGTAACCAGGGGGGGGGGTGCCCTGGGTGCCCGGGCACCCCCCCCCCCCCCCCCCCGCTTGCGCAGACTCGAGCACAATTACTTAAAAAAAAATCGAAATTTACAAAAGAAAAAAGAAGTGAAAGCAGAGATCAATTCGTTGAGCAAATTAGTTTAGTTCAGAAAACTTACAGCCTAAGTTTTGAAAAGTAATAAAAATAAAAAAACCTACGTTCTTTTTTTCCTTCCTTCTCTTTTTAAGAAAATTATGTTGTTTACCTTTTTTAAAACTAGAATATTTACAAGAATCTGTATTAGTCATAGTAAGTCAAAAAGCTAGCTTTATAATCTCACTTTGACATCTTTTGTTTGGGGAAGATTTTTTTTTTTAACGCCGTTCTTTCATGTTCCTGCAATTTCATGACAAATTAATGCAAGTTCTTGACGAGGATAGAAACTATTTGTCTCTTTGCTTTCGTAGTTTAAAATCTAGAAAGAAGCAAAAAAAATTTGAAATTGAATGCAGATGTGAAACGGTAATTCCAAAATGCGATTACCCAAGGGAAAGAGGAGGGAGTGCACAGACCCTGCCTCCTTTGAAAATGAAAAGTAATAGCAGTGGCGTAGGATCTTTGTACAAACAGGGGGAGCCGGGGCATAATGCGGAAAGCTAGTGGCGCGGATCATTTCGTTCATTTTGGAGGGTTCCTTCATAGTGTTGCACGTTTCACAAAATAGAAGTATAAAATAGAAGCATATCAAAAGATCACCAACTCTTTAATCCAGTTAAAATAATTTTTAATAGATATACTTGATACATAAAACTTAATTTATGTGCGATCCGGAATACAATATTAAAATTTAAGGCTTCTCCCACTTCCATTTACCAAAAATTAAAGTGCTTTCTGTTGTTTTGCTTACAAATTCTTTACAAATCTCTTCCAAATCAATTTTAAAGGCCTCCTCTTTATAAATATGCTATCGGTGCAGGTAATTTTTAGTAGACCTGTATAAAACCCCCTTTTTTCTGGTAATCGTGAGTGTTGTAAGCAATGAGAAAAAAAGTGAAGGCACAAACAAGTGTGCTCAACACCCCCTCTCTATCTTCTCTTTGTTGTTTATTGTGCGAATTTCCTAGAAAAGTATACTTTATTTTTTAAATCAGCAATGTATCGTAAACAGATGTGGTGCGAGAATTTCTCCTGGGGGAGCTGAGCCTGTCTGAAATATTCCAGAGGGAGCTACAGCTCCCCTAGCTCCCCCGGTTCCTACGCCTTTGAGTAATAGCACAGAAAATTCAAATTAATCTGGAGGTTGGTTGGTTGGTTGGTTGAATTTCGTGTTTTGTGATCATTTTTTGACATTCGTAAAGGGAATATGGTTGCAGTCTTTCAAGTCAATATAGTAATTTTTTTCCTCTGAAAATTTTTATACGATTTTTAAAGATTCTTCTCGTTTCGAGGCGTTCTTTTGAAAGTAGGAAAATGAAACGGTTTCAATCTTTTAGCCCAGTGCAGTAAATTTTGACCAAATTCGCGATTTTATTCTGCGATCATTTTATGATATTTACAATTTTTTACAAAATCGTTTGTCGAAATTCACGTCTTTCTATGCGATTTTTTGTCGAAATCCGCACTTTTCACCACTAACCTTTGACAAAATTCGTGTTTTTTACCGCGATCTTTTGACAAAATTCGTGTTTTTTACCGCGATCTTTTGACAAAATTCGTGTTTTTTACCGCGATCTTTTGACGAAATTAGCATTTTTTACCGCGATATTTTGACGAAATTGGCATTTCTTTAGCACGATCCTTCGATGAAATTAGCATTTTCTTTCTACGATCTTTTGACGGAATTCGCTTTTTCATTCTGCGATCATTTGACAAAATTCTCGTTTTTACCGCGATACTTTGATGAAATTTATTTTCTGTTGCGGCCGATTGACGAAACTGATTTTTTTACAGGGGTAATTTGTCGAAATTCGCGATAGTTTTGCGCGACCGATCGGGAAAATTCTTGATATCTTTCCGTACCAATTAACAAAATTCTCTACTCTTTTCTGCGACATTTTGATGAAATTTGGAAAAATGTTTCGTCAATCGTTTATCGAAATTCGTAATTTTTTGCGCAATCTTTTGACGAAATTAGCATTTTTTACCGCGATATTTTGACGAAATCGGCATTTCTTTAGCACGATCCTTCGATGAAATTAGCATTTTCTTTCTACGATCTTTTGACGGAATTCGCTTTTTCATTCTGCGATCCTTTGACAAAATTCTCGTTTTTACCGCGATACTTTGATGAAATTTATTTTCTGTTGCGGCCGATTGACGAAACTGATTTTTTTACAGGGGTAATTTGTCGAAATTCGCGATAGTTTTGTGCGACCGATCGGGAAAATTCTTGATATCTTTCCGTACCAATTAACAAAATTCTCTATTTTTTTCTGCGACATTTTGATGAAATTTGGAAAAATGTTTCGTCAATCGTTTATCGAAATTCGTAATTTTTTGCGCAATCTTTTGACGAAATTCGCGATAATTTTCTGCACTCTTTTATCGAAATTTCCGATATTTTTCCACAATCGTTTGAAGAAATTCTCAAATTTTCCCGAGAGCGTTTCACGAATTGACTTTGAAAAATTCCAAAAAGAAATAAAAATCGCGGACTTAAAAATAAATAAATAAATAAATAAAATAAAATAGTCACTGAAGAATCACAGTTCTGTGAAAGAATTCGGAGGGGGGAAATACTGGACAGTATTTTTTATTATGCGGGACTTTCCTTTTCTGTGGGCAAATCGCGCGACCCCGCACGTTATTTCTAAACCTGTCCCTCAAAGAAAACTTCATTACTAGCGGAGTTTTGTTGGTTGGGCTTTTTTTTTTAACGAACGTAGAATTAAACAATTCTAGGATTGAGGTGAGGACTGCCTTCGGCAACGTACTCCCGAACAAGCTACGACCTATTCTGTCTCGAAAGAAGCGAATCTTGAATTATTGCGTTTTTATTTCGAGCCAAATTAAATTTTCAGCTTCCTTATAAGAACTGATTTGACATTCCTCCAATTCGAATTTAATCACGGCAATTGCAAAAATTACCGGAGAGTTTTTTCTGTTTCAAAAAAAGTCAAAAAATCGCCTCAAAGCACGAAAACCACCGCTAAAAATTGCATTAAAAATTCGGAAAAGATTAAAAAACCTCAGGGAACGAAATTAACTAATTGGGTAAAAGATTTATTAAAAAAAATCACTACGAAATGAGGAAAATAACCCTCTAAAATAACATTAAAAAATTGTTAAAAATTAAAAAATCGCTGTAAGAATATCGAAAACACTTTATTGAAAATAAGACAAAGTTTATACTGGATAAAATATTGAAATCTGATTCTTTTTTACTAAGCTGAAAAAAAAAATGCCGCTAAATGCGAAAAAATTCGCATAAAACATTAATTGAAAAATTCCAGAAATTGTCTTCGATATGCACGACTTCAGGCCTACAGGTCCTGTCAAATCTTACGGCTGTGCGGGCTGCATTGTTTTACAGAGTTTAGCGCGCTCGCGTACACACACAGAGAGACAGACAAGCACCTATCTTTATTATTACAGTCACATCATGATAGTAAAATTTTGATAATCTTGATAAAATTTAGTGTATATTATCGTGACTTGCTTTACTTAATATATTCGACCTATTCTGAGGTGAAAGCATGAATTACCGTAATTTCCAGCCTATAATTCGCGGATCAAGCAATTATGTTCGGACCCAGAAATCTTGTTTCATAAAATGTAACTTGTTAAATCGCGATAAATATTTAACTTCAATAATGAAATAAAATTTCTGGATCGAAACATGATTGTTTGATCCGCGGATTATAGGCAGGAAATTATGGTATTAATGAATATTATAATTATTTTTAATAATAAAATAATTATTTATATAGACTTTCCTACAAAATTTCTTGGGTTCCTCCGGTGATCCCTAAGAAGTCATGGAGTCACATTCTGAAAAACTTTCGCACGTATGTACTGGTGTACCGCATGCATTATCTGAGATTTATGATCCTGCAAAATTTCATCTACGAGACTTTTAGACCGGGAGTCGGCAGCACAGACAACCACCTCATCGAGTTGGGGGCTGAAATTCTAGAATTAACTAAAACTCGATTTCCATATCAAAACGCATTCGGTCTGCCAAGTTATATCTTGGTAGAAAACACCTAAAAACCCGATTTTAGCGGTCGACTCGTAGATTTACCATTGCGTTTTCCTGTACCCAAAGGTATGAAAACATGGCGGACTGGGAGCAGGCAAACACAACGGTCAACCTACGAGTCAACCGGTAAAATCGGTTTTTAGATGTTTTCCACCAAGATATGACTTGGCAGACCAACTGCGTTTTAATATGGGAATCGAGTTTTAGCTAATTCTGAAATTTTAGCCTCGAACTCGATGAGGTGGTTGTCTCATGGTTCGTGCGCCTCCTTGAATTTTGCAGACCAGAAAAATTTTCAGCACCAGTATTATCTTATAGAAATTCTCTTCTTAAAAGAAGGCGAAATTTTGCGCGTTTAACCTAGATTTTCTTTTCTATAAAAAGATACTGATATAAAAGATACCGATTTCTATGAAAAGATAGTTTTCCTGGAGAAATAACGGTATCCGTACGAACCATGTGTCTGTGCTGCTGGCTCCCGGTCAATTTGATTGAGATAATTTTAGAACTTATGCAGTGTTCCCCTGTGCCTATAGAAGTTTCCAGCATGATTAAAGGCCTTTTTTAATCTTTATAAGAAGTTAGGGTTCCAAAAGATTTCCCACTTACACACCACTCTTACTCACTGTCTTATGTCACTGCTGCTAGGAGATTTACATATCTTTTTTTTTTTTTAACCATTAGATTTAGTTTTGATGTTTTGAACCCCTTCTCATCCCTCCTCACGGAAACAAAAATCGCGTTTGGGCTCTTTTTAAAAGAAATAACACAACTCTACCTTCTAAGATAAAAACCTGTCTAAAGCGGAAATTCGACCGGTTTTATGAGGTTTCGTTTTAGCAGGTTTTACCATATAAGATATTGCTTGTATCCAACATGTTCAGGTTAAGAAGTCTGGGTACCCCCCCGTTCAAAAGGCTGGTTACGCCTATGCCGATTACCTCGGGGTTTTTGTTAGAATTAATGGATCCGAAAGTACCGGTCGAAGTATTTTTAAATGCTTTTTCTGAAAAGACGAAGAATTATTTCGAGAAGAAATTCTAAATAATCCAAAATTGAATTTTTCAACTTAAGTAAATTTTTATTTGTAGTAACCACGAAGTCTTTACTACTTTTCCCAGACAAGATAAAATTATCTTAAAAAGAAATTTCAATTAAATGAAATATTTATAAACTAAAGGCTGAAACTGTTAGTAATTGAGACGAAACTTTACTTTTCATATGAAAAATTATAAAATTGATGAAAAGCAAAAATTACTTTTTAATAATAATAATAATAAAACCAACTTGGTTAAATCTTAGATAACTTTAAAACCTGCTAAAATGAAAAACATTAACTAAAGAGAATTATAATTTTCGATATTTACAGGTGATTTTAAGAAGAATTTTTGTTGCGTTCGAAAAGAATTATTCATAAAGTAAGAGGCATTTGGGTTTCTAAATTTTAGTAGTGCCAACAAACTTTAATATTTAATCTCAGATTGCGTTTGTCTACGTCTAACCATTAATTGAGACGAAAATTTACTTTTAATATGGCATAGGCGTAACCAGGGAGGGTTCCCTGGGTGCCCGGGCACACACCCCGCTTGCACAGACTCAAGCACAACTATTTAAAAAAAAAAATCGAAATCTACAAAAAAAAAGAGGAAGAAGAAGAAGTAAAAGCAGTTTAATTAGTTTAGCAGATTAGTTTAGTTCAGAAAACTAACAGCCTAAGTTTTGAACAGTGATAAAAAAAAGAATTCCACGTTCTTTTTTTTTTAAATTATGTTCTTTATCTTTTTTAAAACTAGAATATTTACAAGAATCTGAACAAAAGTCTTTTATTTGTGGGAGTTTTTTTTTTTTAACACCGTTCTTTCTATTGCATGTTTCTGCAATTTCATGAGAAATTAACGCAAGTTCTTGACGAGGATAGAAACAGAAATTATTTGTCTCTTTGATTTCGCCGTCTAAAGTCTAGAAAGCAGCAAAAAAAATTGAAAGGGAATGCAGATGTGAAACAGTAATTGTAAAATGCAATTAGCCGGGGGATAGGTGGGGGTGCACAGGCCCTGCCTCCTTTGAAAATGAGAAATAATAGCACAGAAAATTAAAATTAATCTGGAGTTGGTTGGTTGGATGAATTTCGTGTTTCGCGACCATATTTTGACATTCGTAAAAGGAAGATTGTTGCAGTCTTTCAAGTCAATATAATAATTTTTTTCTTCTGAAAATTCAAAGAAAACTTCATTACTAGTAGAGTTTCGCTGTTTTTTTTTTTTTTTTTTTTTTTTAAGAACATAGAATTAAAGAAATCTAGGATTTTGGGGAGGGCTACTGCCTTCGGCAACGCACCCCCGACCAAGCTACGACCACTTCCGTCTCGAAACAAACGAATCCTAATTATCGCGATTTTTTTTCATTTCGAGCCAAATTAAATTTTCAGCTTTCTTACAAGAACTGATTTGACATTCTTCCAAGTTGAATTTAATCACGGCAATTGCAAAAATTACCGGAGAGTTTTTTGTGTTTCAAAAAAAGTCAAAAAATCGCCTCAAAGTGCAAAAAACCCCGCTAAAAATCGCATTAAAAATTCGGAAAAGATTAAAAAACTGCAGGGAACAAAATTAACTAATTGGGTAAAATATTTAAACCGGATTCTTTTTAGGAATGCAGACCTGCCAACTGCTACGAAAAATTCGTAGTTGCTACGATTTGGACCTATAAACTACGATGCTACGAAAACCGGTCTTAAACTACGATTTTTTTTTTCAATAAACACAAACACATATTTTGTTTATAGTTGAGATTTTTATCCCGTGCAGCATATTTTTCAGGAGTGATTCTGTTCTGAAATTTCCAAAATTTCAAAATATTCATTTCAGAAAGTTTTAAAAAATTGGTCTTTAGTCCGAAAATTCGGACATTATTTAAAAAATGCTCACGGGGGGAAAAAATCTAGTCTGCAAAACAAACTTCTTAACATAAAACCCTCCTTATGTATATTAACCACGAGTGAATCGTGTTTCTGTAAATATTTATATAGGAATTCCCTTCCCTAGAAACAGGGGTGCCATTTTAAGAATTTCTGGAGGGGGGAGTTTAAGGGGCAAGGTTTGAAATAGCACGATTTGCATGCGGAAAAGGAAAGTCCTGCATAATGAATACTGCTGTGCAGTATTTACCCCTGCAAATTCTTCCACAGACCTATAATTCTTCTGCGAGTATATTTTGAAATTTCGTGGAAGTACGCGAATTTCTTTTCTTTTATGAAATTTTCCTATTCGTGAATCGATCGCGGAAAAAATTGAGAATTTCTTCAAACGATCGTGTAAAAATATCGGGTATTTCGTCAAAGATCTCAGAAACAAATTGTGATTATATTCAATACGCTGCTGAATTGCGCCTATTTTGCGCGAGATTGCGCAAAAATTACGAATTTCGATAAACTATCGAGGGAAAAATATTGCAAATTTCGTCAAAAGGTCGTGTAAACGAGTAGCGAGTTTTGTTAATTGGTCGCGAAAAGATATCGAAAATTTTGCAGATGGGTTGCGATAAACTGTCACGAATTTCGACAAATGACCGTGTAAAAAAAGTCAGTTTCGTCAATTGGTCGCAGAAGAAAATCAATTTCGTCAAAAGATCGTTGTAAAAACGGGAATTTTTTAAAAATACCGCAGAAAGAAAACGGAATTTCGTCAAAAGATCAGTAAGAAAGTGCAAAATTCATCGGAAGATCGCAAAAAGAAAACACTAATTTCGTCAAAGGATCGTGGTAAAAAACGGAAAATTCGTCAAAGGGTCGCGGTAAAAAATGCACATTTCGTCAAAAGTTCATGGTAAAAAGTGCAGATTTCAACAAAGAATCGTGATAGAAAAATGTTAATTGTGATTGTGGGGGAAAAATTGTGAATATCCTGAAATGATCACGGGAAAAAAATTGCGAATTTCGTCAAAATTTACTGAACTGGGCTAAAAAATTGGAACAAAGCTCCGTTTACAAATGTAAAAAAAAAAGCTGCGAAACGAGAAGAAACTAAAAATCGTATAAAAATTTTTAGAGGAAAAAAATTACTATATTGAATTGAAAGAACCTTATTCTTTTTACAAATGTCAAACGATGGCTGCGAAACACGAAAAACCAACCAACCAACTTTCAGATTAATTTTAATTTTGTGTGCTACGATTTCTCATTTTCAAAGGTTGGCAGGTCTGGGAATGCGAAGAAAAACCCTTTAAAAATAACATTAAAAAATTGTTACAAATAAATTGAAAAATCGCTGTAAGAATCTCGAAAAAACTTTATTGAACAGAAGACAAAGTTTACTGGATAAAATATATTAAATCGGATTCTTTTTTACTAATTTAAAAAAATTCGCATACAAAATTAATTGAAAAATTCCAGAAACTGTCTTCGATATGCATGTCTTCAGGCAAACGGGTACTTTCCTGTCAAATCTTGCGACTGTGAGGACTGCATTATTTTTTTTCTGAGTTTTCTGAGTTCAGCGCGCGCGCGTACACACACACACACCCAGAGACAGACAAGCACCTATCTTTATTATTACAGTCGCATCATGATAATATAATTTTTATCATCTTGACAAAATTTAGTGTATACAGTAGATGCTCGATTTTGCGAACCTATTTTTTACGAATGCTTTGTTTTTAGGAATTGATGTACTAGTCCCGACCATCATCCCATTGAACTAATGTTATTCCCATTTACGAACTGTCGATTTTACGAACACATTATGTGAGTCCACTCGAGTTCGTAAAATCGAGCGTCTACTGTATTATATCATGACCTGCTTTACCTAATACATTGGGCACATTCTGAGGTAAAAATATGAATTATTAATGAATATTGTAATTATTTATAATATTATAATAATTATTTGTATGCACTTTCCTCCAAAATTTCTTGGATCTCCCCCCCCCCCCCCCGGTGATCCCTAAGAAGTCATAGGGTCACATTCTGAAAAACTTTCGTGGGTATGTACTATGTACTGGTGTACAGAATGTATTATCTGAGATTTATCATCCGACAAAATTTCATCTACAAGACTTTGACATAGATAATGTTAGGTCTCATGCAATGCCCCTGTGCCTATAGACGTTTCCAGCAGAATTAAAGGCCTTTTTTAATCTTTATAAGAAGTTAGGGTGCCAAAAGGTTTTACACTTGTGACCACACTTAGTCACTGCCTTACTTCACTGCTGCAAGGAGATTTACATATTTTTTTTTTTACCATTAAGTTTAGTTGTGATGTTTTGAACCCCTTCTCACAAAACTTCACGCAAACAAAAATCACGTTTGAGCCCTTTTTAAAAAAAAACACCACACAATTATGAATTCTAAGAGGAAAACCTGTCTAAAACGGAAATTCGGCCGGTTTCATGGAGTCCGTTTTAGAAGGTTTTACTATATAAGATATTGTTTGTATACAATATATTCAGGTTAAAAAGTCTGGGTACCCCCCCGTTCAAAAGGCTGGTTACGCCTATGTATGGAAAATTATAAAAATTATGAAAAGTAAAAATTACTTTTTAATAATAATAATAATAATACTGCAGTGATTATTATTAAAAAGT
Organism: Maratus speciosus; assembly: GCA_963932465.1. Classification (NCBI taxonomy): domain Eukaryota; kingdom Metazoa; phylum Arthropoda; class Arachnida; order Araneae; family Salticidae; genus Maratus; species Maratus speciosus. The sequence goes on from OZ010797.1 coordinate 311,407,607, forward strand.
ATTACTGAACATATACTGAACATACCACGATATACCTCAATAACTTATATCAATTACTATTGATACAATTATTTATTGATACAATTTATATCTAAAATTTTATGAGCTAATTATAGGAAATTGTAATAATACTTGAAAATTAAAAATGCAAGACAAATTTAGGAAAAGAAATAGCATGAATATACACTATATAGCCAAAGGTGACCAAGTCACTTGCGATTTTAGACGTTTTGTTAAATATTTATAAAAATACATGAGGAATTAACTTGAAACTGCAGGTATGTAAACAGTATAGTATAGGTCATATATTTCCGTGAAGATTTTTCCCGAAACCCCATAGAGGACCGTCAACAAATTGAAAAAGAACGAATATCTTTTGGATAACCCTGTAAAAACAAATGTGACAAAATCGTTCAAACTCAAGATTATTAATAAGTGACTTATTGTAATATACTGCGTTCATTTTTATGAGGATACCCCATCTATACTCGTAGAAAAATTAAGGTTTTTATAAAAACAGTCCCAAATTTCGCCAAGTTTTTTGCTTATAATTTACAGAGTTCTTCATATAAAATAAAGTTATTTTCAGAAAATATGACAAATAACATTGTACACAATACGCTGCAATCAGAATTAAAAAATAATAAAAATTGGATGAAAAATGAGCAGGTTTACTAAAACATGTTTCACTGCGCATGCGCGAATGCAATCAAAATACAATATGCATAATTTATTAGCTAAGTATATAGAGCAGCTTTTGTGAAAATCTCAAAATCATTAGCTTGAAAATTCTGAAAATTATCGTCGATAGAATAAGCTCGAAATCCGTTGTTCCCAAAAGGAAGCAAAAAGATGAGGGGTTCTTTCCAAATATAGTAGTACGTGCAATGTTGTGTACGCTATCTTGGCACTAATCATCAGATATTTGATACAACCCCTCATCTTTTTGCTTCTTTTCGGGAACAACGGATTTCGAGCTTATTCTATCGACGATAGTTTTCAGAATTTTCAAGCTATGATTTTGAGACTGTCACAAAAGTACGTGATATACTTATATAGTTAGCTAATACATTATGCATATTACATTTTGATTGCATTCGCGCATGCGCAGTGAAACATTTTTTAGTAAACCTGCTCATTTTTCATCTGATTTTTATTATTTTTTAATTTTGATTACAGAGTATTGTGTACAATGATGTTTGTCATATTTTCTGAAAATAACTTTTTCTTTATATTAAGAACTCTGCAAATTATAAGCAATAAACTTGGCGAAATTTGGGACTGTTTTTATAAAAACCTTAATTTCTCTACTACTATACATGCTATCCTCATAAAAAATTAATACAGTATATTACAATAAGACGCTTATTAATAATCTCGAGTTTGAACGCTTTTTCTACATTAGTTTTTACAGGGTTAATCAAAAGATATTCGTTCTTTTTCGATTTGTTCACGGTCCCCTATGGGGTTTCGGAAAAAAATCTTCGCAGAAATAAATATATTACCTACACTATACTGTTTACATACCTGCAGTTTCAGGTTAATTCCTCGTGTATTTTTCTAGATATTTAACACAACGTCTAAAATCGCAAGTGACCGGTCACCTTTGGCTATATAGTATATAATATGAAGCAAGAAAAAAAAATCATGCCTCAAGCATAGATTATGAAACACTCTCCAACACATTCAGAGTAATGTATGAAAACTTCACCCTTTTATATTGCAATGAATGATGTCTAAATAAACAGATTAGAAAATGCATAACACAATTTAAACAATTACCATCTACAGCTGGAAAATTATCAGAAACCTTTTTTGCAACCCTGTATATGATCTATAGATTTATAGATATACTACATAGCCTGCAAACATTTATAGACTGGGAGGGGGCTGCACAGACCCTCAACTTATCGAATTGACGGCGGAAATTCCAGGATTAGGCAGAATTCGATTAGCATATTAAAATGCAACTGGTCTGTCAAGTCCTATCTTGGTGGAAACTAGCTGCGGAACTGAATTTAGTGGTTGATCGATAGGTTTATTATTGTGTTTTTCTGCCCCTAAAAGTATGAAAACATGGAGGACTGGGAGCAGGATAACACAATGGTTAACCTACCAGTCAACCATTAAAGTCAGGTTTGCAGGTGTGTTCTACCAAGATATGACTTGGCACACCAGTTGCGTTTTATCAGGCGAATCGAGTTTTAACTAATCCTAGAATTTCAACAACCAACTTGATGAGGTGATGGTTTGTGCAGGCGCCTCCCGGTCTATTAGTTCAGTTATGAAACAATCAACTTGAAAATTCCCTTTCAGTAATTTCCGGCAATAAACAGAAATGTACTGGAATTCTTTTGCGCAGCTATGTATAAGCTCTACAGAATTTATATTTCGAGTTACATGCAAAATATTAGTTAAATTTAGAAACACATACCAAAATTGTAAACTCTCTTCCAGCATTTATTGCTCAAATACAGTACTGTAAATTAATTAGCACATATGTCTCTGTAAACGTATGATAAAGGCCATGAAAACCATATTCTATAGTAAGCATCTTATTGAACCTCTACGATGTATATAAATTTCAATATATTTGGAATAGTGTAACATCATTAAAATACATTGCAAACAATTTTTTCCAATTGACTCTAATGTAACAAAATTCATTTGAGTGGCCCTGTAAATGAAATATTAATGCTACACGTTTCATTTTCAATGTCGAACATGCCATGGTAAACATTAATAACATATATCAATTACTGGGCAATCCTAGTACATTTACGTGAGTTAGAGCGCGGACAGACAGACAGACAAACCGAATTCATAAACACCTTTCAACTTTGTTTGAAAGTTTAAAAAAGATGACAACCGTAATCTGAGATTAAATATTAAAGTTTATTGGTACTATAATAAGATTCAGAAACCTGTCTTAAACTATGAATGATTCTTATGGAACGCAACAAAAATTCTTTTTAAAATCACCCATAAATATCGAAAATTAATTCTTTTTAGTTAATGTTTTTCATTTCAGCAGGTTTTGAAGTTATGCAGGATTTAATCAGGTGGGTTTTATTATTATTATATTATTATTATTATTAGGGGCTGTACTTATATAACGTTATCAAATTTTTGCAAACTTTGGGCCCCCTCCCCCACCCCCTTTACGATATCTTACCGTTATCATCTCTCGAACCCCCCCCCCCCGAAACATTTTAACAACAATAGGTAAACATTAAATAAGTCAATGATTTATGCGATCTTTTATTTAAATTTATTGTAATTTAATAATTTAAAAAAAATTATTAATTGCTATAAAATAATTTTATTTTTTGGAATTTTCAATCAGAAGAAAATCATTTTGTACAATTAAATAATCTGGGTCAATTTTACCCTGCAGCATGCTGTAGTACACAATGTGTTTAGCACATTTATTTACAACCAGATGATTTCTGAGCTTAGAGTGTATGAAGCGTTAGAAAATAGTCTGTCTCTTAATTGATGCTTTGCTAGTAGGACTTGATAGCAAAAGCATTGCTAGATGAACAAGTTTTGAAGCAGGCACAAAAAGCTGTTGCATTTAATGATACCTTTCCACCAAGCAATGGAGTCCTCCCTATAGCACTGAAATAAGAAGACGGGAAAGGGTAAGGCTCCTATAATACAGGCTGACTCACGCCGTCATTTAATTGCCGCTAGGAGAAGAACGTTTGGGCCACGTCGCGTGGGCAACAATCGCTCATTGGTCAAAGTGGGAAACAAAATGCTTGACGATTCAGCCTGTATTATAGGAGCCCTAGGAAAGGGGATTCTTTAGCTTCATACACAATCAGTATGGGTAAGCATAAGCATCCATAAATTCTCTCTGTAGCTCAAGCGCGAGCTGAATCAGCTGATACAGCAGTCAACCTTTGCCCCTAATGGTTGGGATGCAAAGTATAAGCCAAACAATGGTATGGTTTCATCATTTGATTCCTTCTATTATGCACTTTTTCAATATGGGCTTAAAGGAATTTTCTTTTAGATGACCGAGCAAATTTTGTTCAGTTTTAAAATCGAAAACATTTTTATATATTGAAAGAAAGCATGTTTTAAAAAGATTTTGACTTTAAGCTTTTTTTTTTTTTTTAATTACTTCTCTTATTTTGTAAATGTTTAAAATTAATAATCCAATTTCAATTTTGAATGGAATGGTTATTGCTAGGGATGTAATGAATATTCGGCCACTATTCGGTATTCGGCCTATTCGGCCCTTTTGCCGAATATTCGGCCGGCCGAATATTGAACAGATATTCGGCCGAATACCTGTGGCCGAATATTGGGACATTTGACCGAATACCTGTAGCCGAATAGTGGCATATTTGGCCGAATATTTTAAGATATTTGGTTAGATATGTTCCAGAAAATCAAAACGAAATATGATTTTAAATATTTTCGACAAACAATATTAAAAAATTATACCTAAATACATTAATTATTATAAGAAAAAGATCTCATTCTGAAATATGGGGTGGAGGAAGTATTATGAGGGGCTTGTTAATTGTGAGAGAAAAAAAAAGAGAAAAGTATATCTTGGTAGCAGAAAAGAATATATAATATTTTAATGGAATGAATAATTATATTTTAAGAAAATAACCTTTTTTTTTTTTTTTTTTTTTTTTTTTGACATACAGAGTGTAAATTTACTAAGTTTAAGTTGCATGAAAAAGCATATAAAAAGACAGAGGACACATGCAAGTTCTTACTTTTAGGGGGTGAAAGGATTTTACTAAAATAAAAAAAGTTTCATTTTTACAGAGGTAATGAGTTCTATTTTAGATAGTATATATATATAAATTACTAGAACTAGCTATGGATTAAATAAAAAATTATGAATTAAATTATTATTTACATTTTTAAAAGTCATATGTTATCTTTAAAGTATTTTTTAAGACATTTAAAGTATAACAAAAAATACATTCAGCTGTTATGATTTTTGAAAACTCAAACAAAAAATTAATTTCAATTAGTCCTTAATTTAATTTTTTATTTTAAAATTGAAAAAAAAAATTAAACAATTAAAATAAAAATCATTTATATTAAAGTCAGTATTCGGCCTAAAACTTGGCCGAATATTCGGTATTCGGCTATTCGGCCAAATCACTATTCGTTACATCACTAGTTATTGCCTAGGCTAGAATAACATTGATGCACTAATATAACATTAACATATATAACATTCTTGTTATATATACTGTCTGATATAACATTCTTGTTATATATACAAAAAAATCTACACTTTTCTAAGTTTTTTTTCCCCGTAAAAAAAGCTAGCTAATGCTTTAAGCTCTCAAAAATAAGAGAAATTAAAACGATTTTAAGTAAGAGAAAAAATGTACAGCACAGGTGAGCTTAATGTCTAGTTTTTAGAAAAACACAATTTTACAAAAAAAAATTTAAATAAAAATTTTACCCTGTTCAAAAGTTGTACTTAAGAATAATACTTTTTTACTATGTACTAATTACTGATATACAGTAAGAGTGAATTTAAAATATTATATGTAATGTTGTCATGTGTGACATTTAATTTGAATTTTTACAGATCAATTTAGTATTTGAGGTTTTTGACAAGAGGTTTTTGACATGACGGTTTAAAGTACGGTTTAAACCCGACATAAACTGACACATGTCAAAAACCTGCCAACCCTGTAATTATTACTAATAGTATATACTAATTATACAATTACAGTAATAGTGAATTTTAAATATTACATCTAATGTGTGACATTTAATGTGAAATTTTACAGATCACTGTAGTATTTCAGGTTTTTGACGAGGTTTTTGACAAGGGGTTTTTGACATGACAGTTTAAACTGCAGTTTAAACCGTCAAAAACTGACACATGTCAAAAACCTGCCAACCCTGGACAAGTAACATGGGGGGGGGGGAAATTTTAACGTTTTCTTCGGGGGGGCCCTCCTAAAAGTTGCCAATTAATTAGAAAATTAGATTGGCAAAGTTTCAGCTCAAATGAAAAACATTATAGTACATATTCAATTCAGTAATACGGAAATAATAGGATTCCATCTTAAATAGGACGTCATCACCATGGCAACCTACAATCATTACCTGTTACGGAATATCATTGAATTAATTACATATGAAAGGATTTAATAGAGTGAAGAAAACTTTTATTAATATCGTTTTAAGTTTTGATTCAATTTTCATAAAATTTGAAATGACTCGACAAAATTCTGCAACGATTCTATGTATTAAATTTCAAACCGTTCGGTTGGGTAGTTTTTGCACTGTAATATGCGGACGGACTGAATAACGGCTAAAGATGCTACGTATTTATATAATTACGAACGCACCTGAAAATAAGACAAATCGCAGTGTTATTTGACGAACACAATAGTCTGGCCGTTGAAGAAACGTGCCTTGCAATTAAAGTTGTTTTAGCGAAACAGTGAAAATGCTGTTCTTATGGTGGTATATGATATGGCAAAATGGTCTATCAGATAATATGTTGGTCTTTATGGGTAGCGGCGTTTTATATTCATTACATGACAATCCTGACAGCGCCACATTCCGCCCTATCAGCAATTTTTGTAGCTATTTTTTTAAAATTGTATCAAACATTTTTTCATACATCCATAGATTGTCTCTCCAAACAATAGTTCCCGATGTGGGGCGTACGCCCCGCTGGGGATGAGGAGCAATTTGATTTTTAAGGGGAGCAATTCCGGATTTGTTATTGACCTATTCCCTGTCAGTTTTTAAGTTTTTTTATGTCAAGGAATTTATGCTTTAAAAATACTTTAATCTTTATTATAACAACAAATTATTAAAACCTTATTTATATACGATATCACCTTATTTATATACGATATCAACCTTATTTACATACGATTATTTATGTACGATATATGTTGATATCATATCATAAGATATCGTCATATTATCACCCCATATACTACAGATGTATGTGTCTCTTTTTTCATGTTTTAAATTATTAGTAATGCAAATATCCAAATCCAATAACTGACATTTATGAACTTGTAACTGACAAATGATGTCAAGCCCTGGTAAAACAACTTATTTTAATGCTGTTGACTACAAGATAAATTTAACTTATTTCGTTTAAAAAAAAACAGTTCAAATAATAGATTTCAACTTTCTTTAATTGTATTACCAATAATTAACTCCTCTGTCGGAGACTGGTGAAATGAAATTACTGGAACCAATAACTGCCCCGCCCGCCCCATTAAGCTACATTAAATAACTAGAAACTAGAAATCATGTTCATAATATATCATAGACATCTTTTAACTGATTTCTACAATAGAGGCTTTCAGTGTGATGTCAGTCGTGACGTTTTGCTTGGAAACTGACTCCAAACAAACGGTTGCTATGTTTCATTTCTTATTAAATATAAATGGTAGAAAATGTTACCAGTGCATATAAAGTATTAAAACACATATCTGTGCGATACAGCTGTAAAATACAGCTATAATATATAAAAAAAGTAGAAAACACAGCATAGCAACTGTTTGTTTGGAGTCAGTATCTAAAGAAAACGTCATATCTGACGTCACGACTGAAAGCGTCTATTAGAACTTTGAGAAAAAGTTTAGGATGGTTGGCATTACAAGTAGATTTAAGAAAAGAAGTACCTTAATTTTTAGAAATAAGATTGATGCCTCACAATGGTACTTTTTGTGTTCTCAAAAGATTTTTCCTCATTAAATATGTTTTTGGCCTACTATTGGTAAATAAATCGACTCCAAAATAAAAACTAGTCGGATGTGGCAATCTCAAAACTTTCTTCTATCTCATACATGTTAATACTTCCTGAAAAATACAGCATAGCAACGCCACCGGTTAGGTGATTTGCACCAAAATCTAATCAGCAACAACTTATGTCAACTTCTAATTGAGTTTGAAGTTGAAAATACGTGCATTAGTTCTTGAGATAGAGCCATTGCGAAAATCGGGAAAAGTTCTGCGCAGCAGTGGCACCTGTCGGGCAATTTATACCAAAAAATTATCAGGATCAATTTATATCAGGGATTAACTGAATCTAAAGTTTGATGAAAATTCATGCATTAGTTCTTGAGATACAGGTTATTGCGGAAATCGTAAAAAATCCCGCATAGTAGCGCTACCTATTGGACGATTTACACCAAAAACTAAACAGCACTAATTTATATCAGAGGCTAACTGAATCTGAAGTTTTCGGAAAATTCGTGCTTTAGTTCTTGAAATACAGCTATTGTGGAAATCATGAATAATGCAGGACAGCCACCTGCTCGGCGATTTACACCAAAAAGTAATCAGCACCAATTTATATCACGAACTAACTTAATCTATAGTTTTATTAAATTCCTTCATTAGTTCTTGAAATAGAGCGCCCACAAAATTTGTGTCAAACACAGACAGACAGACGCGCAGACAGACATTTTGTAAAAACATGTTTTCCCAGATTTTCTGACCCATAAAACGTGTAAATCCGTCGAAAACCGGAATTCGAATTTTTTTTACGAATCCAATACTTTCTTCCTGTAAAGATAGAAAAAAGTAATAAGTGTCTTAAGTTACCACTAGATGAATTTACTTTGCAGAATTTTACAAGGAAATGCTTACTTGAGTTATGCAATTAAGAATGAAAATTACTTCATAAATGTGTCACAAAATAGCCCGTGTGGATTAGAGAAAAAAATTGCAAAGAATGAAAAAAAAAAATCTTATCCTGAATTTATTTATGGCAAAATATCTTGCAATATTTGGCGAGATATCTCGAAATATTCGGCCAAGAAGCCTTCAATATTCGGCAAAAGGGCCAAATACCGAATAGTAGTCGAATATTCGTCCCATCCCTAATATTCATGTAAAAACAAAAAATTGAAATTTTGATCTAAACTGACATTTTAAAGGCATACAGAGCCTTAAGAACTATTTGGATATGCTGTAAACTGAGATTTTTTATAAGGGAACAGTTTACCTCAAAATTGATCAAAAATGATTTTCTTTTTAAGTATTAAATGAAAGCCTGTTTAATTGTGATTATTTTTACACCTCTTTTTTACCCATATGGCAATTACATCGCGAGATATTGTAAATGTTGTTAATTCACTCAACGCAAATACCCACACAAATTAAATCTTTAAATGGCTTTTTCTCCATGTTCATATTATTTTCACTTTCATGTTTTAAAAATGCTAAGGCTTTTTTTACTTTCTTCTATCTTTACAAGAAGAAAGTATTGGATTCATGAAAATTTTCGAATTCGGGTTTTCGATGGATTTACACGTTTTAGGGGTCAGAGATTCCAAAAAAAACATGTTTTTACAAAATGTCTGTCTGTGACTCTGTGAGTCTGTCTGTCTGTGTGTATGTGGCACAAATTTTGTGGGCGCTCTATCTCAAGAAGTAATGCACGGAATTTAATAAAAATTTATATTCAGTGAGTCTCTAATACAAATTGATGCTTATTAGTTTTTGGTGTAAATCGCTCAACAGGTGGCGCTGCTATGCTGCATTTTTCACGATTTTCGCAATAGCTCTATCTCACGAACTAATGCACGGATTTTGATCAAACTTCAGATTTAGTTAGTCCTTGATATGAATTGATGTTGATTACGTTTTGGTGTAAATCGCCAAACAGGTGGCGCTGTTATGATGAATTTTGCAGGATTTACACGATTTCCCCAATAGCTCTATCTTAAGAACTAACGCACGGATTTTCATCAAACTTCAGATTCAGTTAGTCCTTGATATGACTAGCTACTGATTATGTGTTGGTGTAAATCGCCCAACAGGTGGCGCTGCTGTGCTGCCTTTTTCACGATTGCCTCAATAGCTCTATCTATAGAACTAATGGACGAATTTTCATCAAACTTCAGATTTAGTTGTATGTTGACACAAGTTGTTGTTAATTAGGTTTTGGTGTTAATCACCCAATAGATGGCGCTGCTATGCAGGAATTTTCACGATTTTCGCTATAGCTCTATCTCAAAAACTAATGCACGGATTTTCTCCAAACTTCAGATTCAGTCAGACGTTGACATAAATTGTTGCTGATTAGGATTTGGTATAAATCACCCAATAGGTGGCGCTGCTAGGCAGCATTTTGCTGGATTTAGACGATTTCAGCGATAGTCATATCTCAAGAACTAATGCACGGAATTTCATATCTTTAGAATCCTCATGAGATGCATAGATTGCCATTTAATTTTGGCAGTGTGATAGCGAATTTTGAAGTATTAACATGCATGAGATGGAAGAAAGTTTTGGGATTGGTACATCCCACTAGTTTTGTATTTGAGATAGAGATTTAAACTTTTTTGTACATGTTCTTTATTATATATGTGATAAATCTGCGCATGGAATTAGTCTTCAGGTTTTTTGTTATTTTTTTTAAAATAAATATGAAGATGTGTTAGATTTCATCGTTTTACGTTATATATATATCAGTAAAAAAATTATATTAAATGTAATATTACATGTATCTAAAAATTCATGCGCAGTCTTGTGTAATACATATTTGAAAATCTTTTTTAAAAAAATTGGACAAAAATATCAATATTTAAAAAGTAGTACGGACTTTAAAAAATTCAATTTTTTTTAACTTTTTTAAATTTTTAATTAAATATGCAGTTAAAAAAGAATTTTTTTTTTTTCAAAATTTACTTTTAATTTAACACTGAAATGCGGTAAAACCATTTGAACCATATTTTTCAAAATTTGTTGAAAAGGTAAACTGTCCCCTTTAACCCCTTAATTCTCGCTCCCGTCAATATCCACGGGCTGATATGTCGTTCATTATTTCTCGTGCCCGTCCTATTTCCGGGCTGGAGATTTATTGCTGGAAAAAACTTCTGAAACCAGAAAAATTTAACTGGCATTTCCGTGTGAAGTTTTTTACTATTTGCGTTTGGGTTTGGCTTTTGGCGCTGATTGTGATGTTGGACTTTGTATTGCATGTTTCGAAATATATCACACTACAAAAATTATTAATAATCAAAATTTAATGTATATTATATTATTTGTAAAAATGTATTTGATGATGATAAATAAAGATCTAAGATGTGAAAAATAAAGGACTTATTCGCATTAATTTGTATGGTGTAAAACAAACATTAAAACACAGAATTCTCGCATGATGGCTTTTCCACAAATGTGAATTTGTTCTATAACATCCTTTTTTTTTCGCCTTAAAAAAACTAGTTTCATATTTTACATAGAAACCTTATAATTATTATTCAATTTCTGTAATAAAAAAATAGGTACTTTTTTTATGGTTTTTCCAAATATTAAGCGACCGTTAAGGGGTTAATCAATAAATCCAGAAGATAAAAATAATCTTACCTTTAATTATTTTGCGTACAGCTTTCCGACTTCGACGAGGTCCATATTTAAAATTATTCCATGATGCTCGAAAGTCGAAATTATGAGTAGTATTTTTAGTTAAATCAGTTTTGGAACCATCAGAAACTACTTTTGAAAATAGACTACCGAGACCAATAGTGTTTGGAGTTGGGGAACATTGTATACCTGACACAAGAGATGAACTTTTAGGTTCTAATGAACTTAAAGCTGCCGAATTTGCAAAACCAACAGCTGATTTTTCGGAAAAAAGAGCTGGCTTTATTCCGAAATTAAAATTGAAATTAGGAGTGGTACTTTTATTTTCAACAGATTTAGCACCATCAGAAGCTAATGTTGAAAATAATTTTTCGTCTTCTTTAGCGCTTGAAGTTGAAGAATTCTTTTCATTTGATACAAAAGAGGAACTTTTAGATTCTATAGCATTTGAAGCTACTGAATTTTCTAAAGGAATAACTGATTTTCCTGAAAAAAGAGGTGGGTTTATTCCGAAACTAAAACTGGTAGGAAAAACACTTTTATTTGTATCAGAATTCGCACCATTAGAAGGTAATCTTGAAAATATATTTCTGTGTTCTTTAGTGCTTGAATTTGACAAATTCTTTGCATCTGACACAAATGATGAAATTTTAGGTTCTATAGCATATAAAGCCGGCGATTTTTCTTCCAAAGGAGTTGGGTTTTTTCCGAAACTATAATTGAAGTTCGGAGTGGCATTTTTATTTGTATCAGGTCTGGCTCCATCAGAAACTAATCTTGAAAATAAACTTCCGTCTCTTTTATTGCTGAAAGTTAACGAATTCTTTCCATCTGACACGAGAGATGAACTTTTAGGTTCTACATCATTTGAAGCTGCTGAATTTTCTAAAGCAATAAATGATTTTCCTGAAAAAAGGGTTGGTTTTATACCGAAACTAAGATTGAAATTAGGAGTGGAACTTTTATTTGCTTCAAGTTTTGTCGCATGAGAATCTAAGCTTGAAAATAAACTTACGTCTTCTTTAGTGCTTGAAGTTGAGGAATTCTTTTTATCTAATAAAAGAGATGAACTTTTATGTTCTATAGCATTTGAAGCTGCTAAATTTTCTAAAGGAAGAGCTGATTTTTCTAAAGGAATATCTGATTTTTCGAAAACAAGAGGTGATTTTATTCCGAAACTAAAATTGAAATTAGGACCGACAGTTTTATTTGTATGTGGTTTGGCGTCATCAGAAGCTAATCTTGAAAATAAATTTACGTCTTTTTTAGTGCTTGAAGTTAATGAATAATTCCCATCTGATAAAAGAGATGATTGTTTAGGTTCATCTAAAGCTGCTAAATTTTCAAAGTCAACAGCTGATTTCTCTTCCAAAAAAGTCGGCTTTATTCCAAAACTACAATCGGAAATAGAAGTGCTATTTTTATTCGTATCAGCTTTGGCACGATCAGAATAAAATTTTGAAAAGAGATTTCTGAGTTCTTTATTGCTAGAAATCGACGAATTTTTTGAATCAGTAGGTGATTTTTCTCCAGAAGAATTCGACTTTAAACTAAAATTAAATCTGAAATTAATTCTTTCTGAATTAGAAATAGTATCTTTATTAGAAACAAGCTTGGCATCATCAGATGATTTTCCATTAGTTTCAAGTGCTTCAAGTTTCAAAGGGCTTTTACCAGATGGATCACTCAAAGGGATAGATGATTTTTCTTCGAAAGAAGTTGTCGCCATAATTTCTTTTTTAAATGTTTTATCTTCAGTAGTTGAGATGTCATTAACAGCTATTGTAGAGGTAAAACTTCCAACTTTTATACTATTAACAGTTGATGGATTTCCTAATGTAGAATCTGATATTTTTCCAGAAGCATTTTCTTGTGTTACTAAATTAAATCCTGAATAAGTAGTATCTTTATCTACATCAGGATCAACAAATTTAGCTGCTGATATGGATGACGAATTTTCAGGTTGTTTAATGCTTGAAACTGTTGAATTTACTAAATTAAAAGTTGTGTTTTCTCCCAACGAAGTTTGAACTAATCCACGGTTAATTTTTGTCTTAGATATGGAATCTTCATCATCAATAGATTTGCCACTATCAAAAGATGTTCCTAAATGAAGGTTCTTAATTTTTAAAGTGTCTGTAGCATTTTGGTTATCGAAAGTGGGTATTGTTTTATCTCCATAAAAATATTCTTCTTTCAATTTCAAACTACAGTTCGTTTTAGACATAGAATCTTTCTCAGAATTAGAATCTGAATAATCAGTTTCATTAGTAGCAAATTCAGCAGATTGTCCTAAAGAAAATTCTTTGAATTCATCCGCGCTTGTAGTAAGTGAAATTCCCCTAGCAGTATCTATTTTTTCTTCAGAAGAAATAGGTGTTGCATCTAAGCTCAATCCTGTGAAAGAAGTAATGTTTTTATTTACAGAAGGCTTGATATTGTCAGAATTTTCTTCTGAAATAGGGTGTTCCGTTTCTAAATCTCTTATATCAGATTGACATAGAGTAGAATTTATTTTTATTTCAGATATCCTATTTACGCTAGAATTAAATACTGTATTAGCGGTTGTGTCTTTATTATCATCAGGCCTAACAACATCAATTACTCCTTTAAAATTTAAGCCTTCGCATTTCACAGTGTTTGTAGCTTCTACATTTGTTAAATCTGTACATTTCTTATTTTCAGTTTGGGAAGTTGTTATTTCTTTATTAGAAAAAGCATATTTGTTATTATCAATTTTGATGTCGCCAGACACTGTTTCATAAGCTAAATTTTCAAGCTTCTTTGTTCTACAGTCATCAGGCCGCTTTCCTAAATCTTTATCTGGTTCAATTTCTGTAGCATTTGTTGTCATTCCTAAATTAAATGCTGTGTCAACATCCATATTAGAAGTTCACTTGGCGCTATAAAAGGCTTGAGCAGAATTAAACGTAGTTGACCCTATAATTAAAATTATAGAATTAAAGGATGAAAGCATGCAGTAGGAATATTACATTAAAATGCTTTTTACTTTTATATTTATTTATAAGTTACAAAAGTTATTTCATCACACTTAAATTTTTATTTTCATAATATAGTATGATTAAGGCTATTATATAATAGTAGCTCTAGGTATGAAATAGTAACACCTAAAACTATTAAAAAAAAGTATAAAGTATAAAAGTAAACATACTATAGTATGTTTACTTTTGACTTTTATAAACTATAAATATTTGTGTCTCTCGATTTTGAAATATGACCCTGATGATGGCCACAGAGTGGTTGAAACTTGCCGGTTTTTTGATTTTTAAAATTTTATTTTTAAAGATTTTATCTTTTGGGTATAATATGCGTCTTAAAGTAAACCTTTATTATATGTGTGATGTAGATTTCATTTCTCTTGAAATTTTTCGTTCGCCAGGCGGATTTGGAGAGTACTTTTCAATCATTTAGTACTTTTTTCCAGAAAATAATGTTGATTTCCGACTTTTAGGTAGATTTCGTAAGAAATACTACCTATTGCAGTCGTTACCATGGTGCGACTTTTGAAAAATTCCTTCATAACTTTTCATTATATGATCACAGGAACCCAACCCCCCCCCCCCCCCCACCTAAAAAGTTTATATATATATGTACTAAATTTTGTCCGCACGATAAAAGTCGCAATTATGCACGGATCGTCTTCAAACTCGCCAACAACTTTGATATGGCTAATATCTCGACGGGGATTGAAAATGGGCGAAATCGGCCCAAGGTGGTGTAAATGGGGAGGGTTCAAAATTTTGAATACTGTCCTAAACCTAACATGATTCTGATAAAACCAGCTTTTAACAACAATGACAGGAAAAAATAAACATTTTGCGTTATAGCAGTTGCCAACAATTAAGAAAAAAACAATAAATTTCTCACCACAACAATTACTTTTCTATTGCAGGATTTTCACGTGAAAAAATAAATAAATAGTTTGACAAATTGAAAACAAATTGAATATTGCATCATAAGTTTTCTAGGGCATGTTTTCCGCATGAAAACTCAAAATAAAATAAATAGTTTGACGAATTAAAAAAACGTGTATATATTGCGTCATATTGGAAATATAATCGACCTCAGCAGGTAAATATGTAACGTCATGTGAGTTTGAAGAAACCAGGGGCGGATCCAGAGAATCGTTTTGGGGGGGGGGGGGGGGCGATATCGAGCGACATATAATCAACGTAGTCATAATTTCTGTAGCTCAAATCCTTCCTTGCAGTTAATTATTAAATGAATATGAAATTAATGCGATTTAAAAATATTACAGACTCTCGATTATCCGACATCCGATTAACCGAAACACTCGGTTATCCATCACTCTTATTTTATAATCTCGACCTCTCCTCAAAATATCGTTTATTGTTACTTATTAGGTCGTAAAATTAAAAACGTTATAACAGAATTTATTTATTAAATGCCTTTTTTTTTCTTTTTCTGTTTACTCTTATACTATGGTAATTATTTATCTTATTTTTTGTTCTTTTAGTTATAGTGAAGAACGTTAGTAACACAAGCCTGCGATGATTGTCTTTTTTAAATGTTGATAATTGATTTTGATGTAAGACTTTTTAAAAATTTGCGATTTATGTGAAATCCTGACGTGATGGCATGGTACAAAATGAAGGTCATTTTTGGATTCAGCACTAAAAAATACATAAGAACCAATTACCGAAAGCTGAAAAACATAATCATCACATCCATTTTTTAATATCAGATTTCTGAAAGAGGATAATCTCTGAAAAAAAATCCCCTTCAGAAATCTGACGGGCCTTTAACATCCTAGAAAGTCAAAATGTGTCATCTACGTGGTGTGTTAGAGGTCTGCACGGGGCGGAATTTCCAGGCCGGCCCGTTTGTAATTTTTACAGTTCTCGGCCCTGCCCGGCCCGTACAAAAATCAATTAAACAGGCCCGGCCGACTCAATTTCTACAAAAAAATGCTTTTTTTCTCAACATACAGTGATGGAACAGTGTAGCACTAGAGAATAAGTTGACACCGCAAAAATTTATTAGTATTCTTCGTGTTATTTAAGGATAGAATTCTGAGATTTTTCAATGTAAAGAATACTAAAAAAAGTTAGTGGTAACAATCGTCTAACTGCTGCGCCACTGCTCCATCACTGGACATAAAATTAAGATTCTTTTAATGAATACTACATACATATTTATGGGAACATTTTACAGTATATTTTAGATTACTATGTGTTCGCAAAACAGAAAACACACAATAGTAAACATTAACGATTACTTACAGTGTTTTAGTCATCGTCTCTAAAGACATTTCAAAATTCCAATAAGGATTCATTAAAAGGTTAATGTAATTCAGAATAAAGGATTAAAAACATGATAACTTTTGAAGCTGTATAATAAAAAGTAGATTTGTGAAAATATTTCTCTCATTCTTAAAGCTTTTCTCAAATCCAAAGGAGCTACATATCGACACATTTATAAATTCATTTATTTGGCAACGCGTAAGATTGGCAGATATTCTTATTCAGAAACTATGTAAATGCCGTCTTTCTCATAGATAAAAGCAATATATCTTTCTCTGAAAATACTGCCAAAGGTAGCGTTTTGAATCCAATTTCCTGAAACGATAGCACAGGAAAGTAGAAAAACGTAGTCAGGTGACAAGAATCTCTGTTATCTCTGTAACTAATTTATCAAATATGGAGAAAGCTATTCGTTTCCAAATGCTTTCAATAGTCAGGCCTGTCAATTTTATGCCTTTATAATTAAAAATGAGCCAGAACATGTGTCTGAAAGTTTCGCATTGTTGAGCAGTGAATATGAGAACCCCTTAAAGTATATTTCCAAAGATACTGTTAACAGAAATTCATTATCACTATTAATACTTTTACAAAACACAATGCCTGTCCTACACATCCTCAGATCGATTAAGACCAGTTCCGTCCCGGCACGAGTCTGCTGAAATAAAATTAAACCCGGAATAAGATGTCTTGTAACTGTACGATGCCGATCTCTACGATGGACATGTTATATATCTGTATTGGTGTTGTTAAAATCGCATTAGCTCGTGACGCACATTTATACTTCTCGAGAAAATCGTGTTAATTGAAAATGGCTCGTATATCGGCCCGGCCCGGCCCTGCAGGCCCGTTCAATTTTGTCTGTCGACCCGGCCCGTTTAAAAAATTGTCCTAATTCTGCCGGCCCGTTGGAAAATTCGTCTTCATTCCCCCTGCCCGGGCACGGGCCTCGGGCCAAGCCCGGACCCGTTCAGACCTCTATGGTGTGTATACCTCTTCACTGGCGCGGATCCAAGGAAGGGGGGGGGGTGATCGCCCCTCCCCTTTGGATCAAAAAATATAAATCCACCGCGAATTTCGACAAATGGTGTAAATAACAATAGCCGAAAAAAATCGATTTCGTCAATCGTTCGCAGGTCAAAAAATCGCGCAAAAAATGCTAATTTCGTCAAAGGATCACTCAAAAAAATATGAATTTCGTTAAAGGATCGGGCAAAAACGTGAATTTCATCAAAAAAGCGCGGAAAAAACGTGAATTTCGCCAAAAAATCGGACATTTCATCAAAGGACCACAAAAAAAACGCGAATTTCATAAAGGACCAGGAAAAAAAACGCAAATTTCGTCAAAGGATCGCAGAAAAAAACGCAAATTTCGTCAAAGGATCGCAGAAAAAAACGCAAATTTCGTCAAAGGATCGCAGAAAAAAACGCAAATTTCGTCAAAGGATCGCAGAAAAAAACGCAAATTTCGTCAAAGGATCGTAGAAAAAACGCGAATTTCGCCAAAGGAACGCAGAAAAAAACGATAATTTCGCCAAGCAATTGCGAAAAAAACGCTAATTTCGTCAACAGATCTTGGAAAAAATGCGAATTTTGTCAAAGAATCGCGAAAAAAATACGCGAAAAACGCACAATTAGCACCAGGAGGAGATTCCCCTAGGTGCGCATCCACGGGGGGATCGATCGAAGCGGTCGCCCCCCCCCCCCCCAAGATATAAATCCAATGCTTTTAACGGCAGTTTTCGCGGAACAGACAGACAAGCAAACGAAAACACTTTTCGGGGTCATTGGTAAACCTCACTGACGTTTCGGCAGTTAGTGAACAAAATAGGATTATGTCCTGTCAAAAGGCATATGGCGCCATAATTTTTTACACTAATGGGTTGAGGTGGGGACGATGCCACTTCGTGTACCTTTTGTTGAATCTCTACAACAGAAATTGGCAACGTTATTCGGATCCCTTTAAAGTGTTGAAACTTTTTCGTTCTTTCAAAGAAGCTGCAATTCCAATGTTTGTATAATGATATTTTTGAGGAGTGCTTTATTGTTTGAGAAAAGAATGGGATTCATAGCAATTTCCAAAGAAAGTAAGAATCAAGAAAAAGAAAGGTCCTTTGAAAAATCCAAGCATCTTAATGTTTTCTGAAGAAAATCAATAATGTGTAAAAAATATACTGTTATTGCCACCCACATTGATAAATTTCAAGGGTATTTCATGAATGAAAAAAAAAGGATTATGTCCTAATCTTAGTCAGTTAAAAGCTAAAATGCGTATGGAGTGTTGATTTCTTAAAAACCAACTTGGTAATTTGTTCATCCCTTCTTTGCCCCGATCTAACCCCCCCCCCCCCCGGTGGATGCGCACCTAGGGGAATCTCCTCCCGGTGCTAATTGTGCATTAATTTTGGCAACCCTTTGACGAAATTCGCGTTTTTTCAGCGATTCTTTGGCGAAATTCGCGCATTTTTTTCGCGATTCTTTGAAGAAATTCGCATTTTTTCAGAGATCTGTTAACGAAATTAGCGTTTTTTGCACGATTCTTTCGCGAAATTAGCGTTTTTTACGCAATTCTTTGACGAAATTCGCGTTTTTGCGATCCTTTGACGAAATTGGCGTTTTTTGCGCGATCCTTTGACGAAATTTGCGTTCCTTTGACCTGCGAACGATTGACGAAATTGATTTTTTTCGGCGACCACTTGTCGAACAGGGGCGCCATTTCAGAACTTTCTTGGGGGGGGGCAAACATTTTTTGAGGGATGCTATATAGCTAAGGGTAGGATCCAGGGGGGTCTAACCCCCCCCCCCGTATGAGAAACGTTTACTGACTTATGCTTACAATAATCAGCGTTCGAAATCCTTGGTGGTCCGCTGGTCCGAGACCACTAAAAATTCAATCGGACCACTAATTTAAAAAATGTAGTGGTCCGCAGGACCAGTAAATTTTATCCCTCACTGACAGGTAAACGTACATTTTCCCGTTCCTGAGAAAACCGCAACCAAACACAAACCACAGAATTTTATTTTATTTAAAAAATTAAATTAAAAAATGCATTAAAAGTTATAGTAAGTTGAAATAAATAATCGTAAATAAAATACATAATTAATAATTTTATAGTTTTTGTTTATGTACTGTTTAATTTTTAGGAAATTATAATTTTACATTTTAATATGCCGAAAATTTTGGGTAACTGAAAGCAAGTTTGGCTTATATTCCAGGAGGAGGGGGATGTCACTCAAAGGGTGACTATGTTTGCGGACCAGTATTCTCTGATGTTTACTGGTCCTTGGGACCAGTGACTTTTTTTAATCAATTCGAACGCTGATAATAACAAAAACTTCGAATATGGAAACTCAGAAGCAATGAAACATTTCGTTTTAGACAGGTTTCCGTCTTAGAAGATAAAATTTTAATATATTGGACATGATTTTTTTTTTCTTTTTAGACAGGGTACTATTATAGACGGGTTTCATTTTTACAGGTATCCTCACTGACTGTTAAACCATCCGCTCTATAGTATAGCTCTGAAAAGAGATGCATTAGAGTCAAACTTGTGAAAACGAAACCTGTCTATAACAGATTTCTTTCTAGAAGGAAAAAAATCAAATTTGTTGAAAAAACATCATACAATTGTACTTGCTAAGACGGAAACCTGTTTAAATGGAGCTTTTGTATAGTCCCTTTCGAAGTTTTACTTACAGGGGCGCCATTTCATGAGTTTCCTGACGAAGGACAAGGAAAATTTTTCTTTGAGGAACAGGGAACGTGGAAAATTGCACAACTTGCAGAACTGCACAAATCAAACAGAAAAAAATCCAGCATAATAAAACATGCTCTACGTGATTTTGTCTCCATAATTTCTTTCACAAGCATGTGATTATTCCACAATTTTTTTTGTAATTCCGCGATTTTTCTTTCTTTCAAAATCCGCAAAATCAATTCGTCAATGGGTCGCAGAAAAAAACTCGCGAATCTTGGAAATTTTGAAAAAAAAAGTCTCAAAATGGTCGCTTAAAAAATCGCTAATATCTTCAAAGGACTGTGGAAAATATCGCTAATATCTTCAAAGGACCGTGGAAAATATCGCTAATTTCATCAGAGATCGCGATAAGAAATACATATTTCGTCAAATGATCTCACAAACAGAAATCTTGAATTTCGTAAAAGGATTGCGAAAAAAATCGCGAATTTTGTCAAAAGATTGCGCAAAAAATCACGAAAATTTAGTCGAACAGTCGCGCAATAAAATCGAGGAGAAATTCGTCAAACAATCACGTAATAAGGTCCAAAATTTTGTCTAACTCTCGCGCAAAAAATCACAAATATTATTAGTCGGTGGCAGAAACAAAATCACGAATTTCAATAAATGATAGTGATAAGGAATCGTGAATTTTGTCAAAAAAATCATGAAAACAAATATCGAATTTCGTCAGTTGGTCGCAGAAAAATATTGTGAATTTCGCGAGTATGCGTGAAAAAAATCTATTTTGTATAACGCTTTCAGAAAAAAATCGTGAATTCCGTGAATCGATCGCGGAAAAAATCGCAAATTTCGTCAGATGATCGCGAAAAAAAAAAATCATGAAATTCAATCAGTCATGAGATAATCAGCCAACGAACGTCATGAAGAAATTTGCAAATTTTGTGATCTGTAAGTATAAGAAAATTTTCGTTAGTAACTTTCTGCAAGTGAAGGTAAAGCGTTATTTTTTTCGGATTGAGTTTTCACTATTTTGAGATGGTTTCATGTTAATCCGATTTTTCAAAAAAATTCTGAATATTTTTAATATAAAAAAACTACATATTTGAACATTAATGAATACTATGTATATATCTTCCTTTTCTACAGAAAAGGTAAAATTTATAATTAATATTCATATAAAAAGCACAAATAAATGCACGAGAATTACTTTCATGTGCATACATATAATTTAAAATTATTTAAAATACATTAGAAAAACACAGAACGTTTTCAGTCATCACAAGACCGTCATCAGTGGGATTTAAATGTTATTATTTTCTTTGCACTTATTCAAGAATTTTCTAGAAGAAAATCATTGTGATTGTTGTGTCAATGATTTTGACGAGTTTTCCCATGATCAATTTGCACACAGCTGAGAAGCAACTGATAAAAAAAATTCTCACATGTATTTTTAAAATTAACCAAAGTACTCATTAAAGATATATGTCTCACCTTGAGGGAGTTCGAATAGTAAGGCTTTCGGAAATTTTTTTGATAATTATTAATTTCTATGCAAAAGCATTTATTTAATGCATATGTTTTTCCTGCAAAAAAATCTGATAAGTTATTTTAGAGTTTGGGCAATTTTCTAATATTTGTTTGAGTCTGACATTTGATTAGGGATGCACCGAATATTCGGTATTTAGCCGACATTCGACCATACAACCGAATATTCGGTTAGGCCGAATACTTAAAAAACCTAATTAAAATATTTTTTTTAAACGTTACACAACTTCTACTTTTAACTGTCAATTAATAAAGATAATTAGAATCTTTAAATAAAAGAGAATGATTTTATATTATTTATTTGTTAAAATAGCAATTAAAGCCTTTGTGCAGGAATATTGAAATGCAGTAAACCAACGTTTAAAATGCACAAATAATGCGTGAAAATAATGCGTGAATAATGCGGCTCAGCCTTGCTTTTTCTAGCACGCTGTTCCTTTTTTCCCTCTCTTGCACTGAAGAAGAATCTCGCTGTACATTCGAAACAGCTGTTTGCTGCTTTTTCACGCATTATTTGTGCATTTTAAACGTTGGTTTACTGCATTTCAATATTTATTTGTTGTTTTAAAAATGTCACTAAAAAAAATTCACCATTAATGACATGTCATTTGTTCATGGGAATTAATAAATGTGGAAATGCAAGTTACTGAGCATTGTCTGGTAAATAATCAGTTTCTTCCTTTTTCGCAAACAGGGTGTTTCTAAACAAAATGGAAGAAAATTTCAGGGGTAATAATAAGCATCAAAACAGGCAATTTTTTTGTACAGTAAATCAGGATCGCAATTCACTTATTCAGTCAGAAATACAGTGTATCCCCAAGTCAAACTTTAATTTTCTTTTGTTACTTTAGCAATAATGAAGGTATTGTAACTATATTGTCAACAGAGCTACTTTAATTTCTGTGAAATATGATAACATGACGAGAAGTGCTGTAAATAGCATCCATTCCTATCTAAACAGCACTGAGCTAGACATTATTTTATTAAGAATGCAGCTAACAATACTTATACTATACCACTGGCCAAAATCCAGTCTCTTCCAACGTATCATCACATTCTATACAAGCAAATTAATGTGATGCAAATTTCGCTAAAATATCTTCATTTTTATACAGTTATAAACAAAAATTCTGCTACGGCTTGTAACACCTTTCATTTTTAATGAAAGAAGTGGAATGATACATTGCTTCTTATTCAATATGAGAGAATTCTTTCATTTGTTTGAATTAATTGAAGTCATGGAATTTAAATTTTGTTGTTTAAAATTTTTTTAAACCATCCTCTTCTTAAATAATAACTCAAAACATACTTTTTTTAGTACAAAATTTACTTATAAAAATAGTCTTGTTTGTCAAAATGGAAGTATCTGTGCTAAATATTATAAAAAATTGTTTAAAATTTAACGTTAAACACTGAGATATAAAAGTATTTGGCCAGCCCAATATTCGGTATTCGGCCGAATAGATACTATTCGGGCTGACCTAATATTCGGTATTCAGCCTAACAGTTACTATTCAGCTGGCCCGGTATTCGGTTTACCTGCAGGCCAAATATTCGGAATTCGGTGTTCAGCCAAAATCACTATTCGGTGCAACCCTACATTTGATGGTTGATAAATTTTCTGAAATATCAAATTCCTTGGGGGGGGGGGGCTATTGCCCCCCCCAGCCCCCCTCAAATGGCGCCCCTGTTGTCGAAATTCGCGACAATCGGTTGATTTTGGGGGGGGGGGGGCGATCGCCCCGATCACCCCCCCCCCCGTGGATCCGCGCCTGCAGTGACAACGTTATACAGTGAATTCTCGATAAGTCGAATTCGAAGGGACCGGCAAAAATATTCGAGTTATCGTAAGTTCGACTTATCAAAAATCCTTAAATACATATAGAAAATATATGAAAAATAATTCAATCATATACATAGGAATTGCCATTATACTGTAATAACGGAGTCTGCAAAATGAGGGCTAAAAAGATATATAATTTAATGCTACATATAAGGTACTTAAAAACTCAAGTTTTCCGAAAAAACTTGTTAATTATGACTGTTTGAGGAAACTTTGTCTTTCACATTTCAGAAAGTATGTAAACAAAGGAAAAGAGAATCGTCCACACCGTCTCTACTTTCGAGATATTGCTGTAGTGTCATCATTGCCGCATGTGCTTCTTGATTATTTGGAGGTGAAACGCAATTTACTTCCTCATCATCCTCAAACTCAGAATCGTTCTCCACCTTTTTCATTGCTTCAACTATATCTGAAGCACTAATTTCTCAGCAAACTGCGACATTTTCGTCAATATTCAAAAACTCATTATCATCATCTTCAGAAATAACTTGATCGTATAGATTTTCATTCACAACACATGAGTGCGCATTGCTTGCATAGAAGCCACATCTACCGAAGCAATTTTTGATAGTGATTTGTTTCACGTCGTTGTTCCAGGGACTTAAAATCAGTCTAATTGCTTCTAACACATCACACTTTTGATTTATTCCATTTCCGTCATCTTCGATTGCCTTCCACCCATTTCTGTAGGAATGTTTAAAACATTTAATTATTCCCTGGTCTGCTAGGTGTAGTTTAGAAGTTGTATTAGAAGGAGATTTCAAGTTCAAGAGCTGTACACGGATCAACGAAGATCAACATTTTACGCTTTTTTGCATGAAACACTACATCTAAATTTCTGATGTACTCCTCGAACAATATCAGTGTCATCTAAACCTTGTTATTGAATCTTTACTCTACCGGAAGTGACTTTTTATATTTGAAACAGCGAGGTTTTTTGTATTTAGCGGAAACCAGTAAAGGTAATTTTTCTGTTCCAGAAGCATTTGCTCCGACAAGCACATTTAAACGTTCTTTACTTAAGTTTCCACCGGAACATGATTACTCCTTAAACATCATTGTCTTTTTAGGAAAACATTTGTAAAAATCTCCCATTTCACCCATATTGTAAACGTCGTCCGCACTATCAAGAAGTTTGGGTAATGAAACTGTCTTCCATTCATCACACAGCGTATCAGACACATCTTTTGCTTCAGTGTCTAACGTCCGAAAAAGAATGTTGTGCCTAGCTTTAAATTTTCCCAGTCATCCCGTGCTTGTAGGGAATCCTTCCACATTCAATAATTTTGTGAAATCCAAAGCATTCTCAGGTAACATCGTACCACTTAAAGGAATTACACTCTTCTGTGTACTGCAAGATGTAAACCACTTTACGAGGTCTGTTTCTATATCTTGGAAGGCACACGTATTTATCCTTTTGCATTTTGGGTTGACACTTGGACTTACGTCTTTTGAAAATGCGTTCTTTATCTTTGAGTATGGTATATAGAGTGTTGCGAGGGATACCATATTTCAGGGCTAGATCTTTTTCATTAAATTAGGGTTGTTTTCAATATCTTTTATCAAATTTACTTTTTGTTCTAAAGTAAGAATTTCTAATTTCCGCTTCGACATTTTAAAAAACCCGACTAAAAATGCATCACGATGTGAAAGCAATAAACACTAAAATGACAAGACTCAACATTAAAACAAAGGACCCGAATGAAGTCTCAATAATGGAATCGAAAGATAAAAAAAAAAATCCTTCCATAAAAGCATGAGAAATTTGGCAAATTAGAATACACTAAGCCACCTGAGAGATGAGAAAAGGGAATACGTAAAGGAGAAATGAATGGGGGAGGGAGAACAATTGCCACCGAAATTGCAAACTCGCAGACTCTTCTCACTGTCCAAGGTGGGAAGCAAAAATAGCTTCCTTCAAAGGCCGCGAAGGAGTTCAGAAAAGTTTTATCTAACAGAAAGTGTCAGTATTTTTTAGCTGTGGTTGAAAAATTAAAAAATTAGTCCAATTACTGTTATTTGTCTTTCTGAAAAAAAAAATCGACTTAAAAAGATGTAGACTTC
Source organism: Maratus speciosus (assembly GCA_963932465.1). Taxonomy (NCBI): domain Eukaryota; kingdom Metazoa; phylum Arthropoda; class Arachnida; order Araneae; family Salticidae; genus Maratus; species Maratus speciosus. Next base: position 311,433,385 of record OZ010797.1, read on the forward strand.
GACAAAACGAGAAAGTTTAATATTGATTTGTAATAAAGGGGTCGGGACTTCGTGTAAACTTCGACTTAAACGAATATTCGACTTATCAGACTTCGACTTATCGAGAATTCACTGTATACTATATACACACACCCTTGCACGCACAATATACTATCTGAATTTTTTTTGCGTGTCCAGGGCTTGAATTTCAGGGAGGGATGGCGGGATTCGCGCCCAAAATTTTGAAATCCCGACTAAAATAATATCGTGGGGCGGGAGACTCCCGTCCAAAAAATTTCACCATTTTCCTGAAAATTTTGCATTTTGAAATTACGATTAACTCCCGCGAACGCCTTGCAAATTTCCCGATATTTTCGCGCGACTAAGTGACACATTTTCTTTTTTTTTTTTTTTTTTTTTTTTTTTTTTTTACCGTTAAAGATCGTTGAAACTCGCGAATTTTAGATGCGACCTATAGACAAATTTCATTATTTTTTTCTCGAGATCAGTTGACAAGTGTCCGCGACCGATTGGCGAATTCAGGAGTGATTCTGTTACGAATTTTCCGAAAATTTAAGGCATTAGGTTCCGAAAAGTGTGAAAAATCGGTCATCAGTTCAACAGAAAAATATCGTGAATTTCGACAAATGATCGCCGAAAAAATCAATTTTGTCTATCGTTCGAGGAAAAAATCGCCAATTTCATCGCAAAGAATTGCGAACAAAACACAAATTTTGTCAAATGATCGCGGGAAAATGTTAATTTCGTCAGATTGCGGGGAAAAAAACTTGAAATTCATCAAAAGATCGCAAAAAAAGCAAATTACATCAAAGGATAGCAAAAAAATCATAAATTTCTGCAAAGGAACACGGAAAAAATGCGAGTTTCGTCAAAGGATCGCGAAAAAAGATAATTTAGTCAAAGGATCGCGGAAAAAAGCTAATTTCGTCAAAGGGTCGCGGAATAAACATGAATTTAGTGTTTAGTCAAATGGCCGCTGAAAAAAGAATGACAATTTCGTCAAAGAATCGCGAAAAAAAAACGCGAATCTCATCAAAGAATCGGGAAAAAACACGAATTTTGTCAAAGGATCATGAAAAAAATGCGCAATTCGTCAAAAGATTGCGGGAAAATGCGAATTTCGACAAAGTATCGCGAAAAAAATGCGTATTTCGTCAAAGGATCGCGAAAAAAACACACATTTCGTCAAAGAATCGCGAATTTTGTCCAGAGATCACGAAAAAAACGCGAATTTTGTCAAAGGATCGCGGAAAAACGGCAAATTTCGTCAAAAGATCTCGAAATAACGGCAAATTTCGTCAAAAGATCGCGAAATAACGGCAAATTTCGTCAAAAGATCGCGAAATAACGGCAAATTTCGTCAAAAGATCGCAAAAAACGGAAGTTTCGTCAAAGGAGCACAAAAAAACACATAGCTAGTGCTAGGAGTGATCCCATCCCCCCCCCCTTCATCCGTTCCAGGGGCGTCGCCATGGGGGGGTATGGGGGGAGCCTCCCCCCCCCCCAATACTTGTGAAGTTGGGAAATTTGAGCTTAGAGTTGGGAAATTCTGGATTTTTGAGACATTATGAATTTTTTATTTTTTTGGTGATTATGTTTCTGACTGAGTACCTAAACAGTAAGCAAGTTAAATTATCAAAAGAAATACAAAAATAAATCAGCCCCACTCAATCTATCATTGTATTTTTCAGTTCTACAAATATATTATACATCTACCAGATCTAAATTTCTCTACTCCTATCCACCAATAGCTGACTATCCAGTTCCTTTATTTCCTTCAAAACTTTGTTCCTTTCTCAAAAATTTCCCCCTTCCTCCCTTTCCCCTCCCAAAAGAGAATCCAGCTATTTTAATCCAAAGGGATTGCAGCTTCTTTTGAAAATTGGAAATCACTTGTAGCACAACAGAAAGAAATGTAGCCACCTACTTGAAACACAGCTGGGCAAGAAGATTTGATGAGTTTTCACAAATTGCACTAATTTTGCGATTTTTGGACAATATTTTACTCATTCTCGTGATTTTTTTGCTCCGAAAATTAGTTAACCGTTCGCTGTCAAGACAAAAGCATTATATGAGCAAATGTGAATATAAGAAGTCGTTAGTTTAAATAAATTTGCCACATTTTACCTTTATTTGTATGCGGAAATATATATATGTCCTGTTCATTTATATTTATAGGTGTTTATAAAATTTTAAACCAAAAGTCCAGTGTTGTGTGTTTAAAGCTGTTCTAAAAAATGACTATAAATCTTAGCACGAAAAAACCCTTCATAATAGAAAAAGAGTTTTCGTGCAAGATTTTGGAGCATCTAAAAATCCATTCGAGGATGAAAAAGGTAAAAAAGTGGATGATTTGAATTTGGAACTGAAATATGACCAGAAAGCAGTCATCAACTGAAGAAAAAAAACGACTCACAGGTTGACATAAACACTGACAGGTTGCACTTGAATAAAATTTTGAAGAAATAAAGATTTCCTTATAAACAAGTTCATAAACAATTATGAATATTAGGATGTGATTGGAGAAGCTGACTTCTGAAAGCACAGTAGGAAAACGGTTTCACCAAATGGAATAGATAAAAATAACAGCATAGCAATTGACATTGATACACATAAGTTTTACAGGGAAGAGTTATAAGAAATACAAGAAAATTTCGGCAATTTAGTAATGGGCTTAAATGACAATGTTCCCTATATCAGGAGAATATTGCACCAATACATTCCATATTTAAATTACAATTGTGCAAGGCAAATTTGAGTATCACTGACTTAGAAAAGTTAATGTTTCCACCTGATGAGAAACCGGATGTTACATGACTTGCAAATAGAAATTAACCAAATCCCAACTCACTTAACAAACCTTTTACTCATGCCATGAAATTCAAAGACTATTTGGGTCACACTGTCAAACTATATACTCGTACCTTAACATTCAGAGCAGCTTATCTTTTTGGCGTTGAATCTAATGAAAGAATCTTTAGTCGAATAAAAATTTAAAAAATATATATTGCAAGCTACAATGAAGCCTGAAAGACTTGGCAGCCTATTGCTTTTAAAATGTGAAAGTGAAATAGTGGATTTTATTAAACTGGACGATGTTAGGTTAGCTTCATCAGGGTTAGCTTCTTTGAAGACCAAAAGAATTGATGTTAAATGAAAACTATTTGGATGTGCCAATATCAAAACCTTATTCTATCCCATACATGTTAATACTTCAAAATTTGCAATCGCAATGTTAAAATTAAATAACAATTCTATGCCCATAATAATGAATTCTAAAGGTTTAATTGTGTGCATTTAAAAAGGAGATAGAAGCATTGCATTTTTCAAACAAATCATTGAATTTCGACACCCATGCTCCTAGATGTCTGCAACCAAAATTCCAAACCCAAAGAGCTCAAAAGCGATACCTTTGGACATTATACACCCAATAAGGAAGTGTAACCGAATATGAAGTTTGACTAAATTTCCGTGCATTAGTTTTTCAGATATAGCTAACACGAAAATCGTGAAAAATGCTGCACAGCAGTGTCACAGATATATACAAAAACCTAATAAGCAATAAATTATGTCAAGGTTTAACAGAATATGAAATTTGATCAAATTCTGTGCAACTGTTTTTGAGATATAACTATCACTAAAATCATGTAAATCGTGAAAAATACAGCATAGCAGCGCCACCTTTTGGGTAATTTACACCAAAAACTAATCAGCATTAATTTTTATCAAGGTATAACTGAATCTAAAGTTTTATAAAATTCCGCGAATTAGTTCTTGAGATAGAGCACCCACAAAATTTGTGTCACATTCACACTGACAGACATTTTCTAAAAACAGTTAAATCATGTTTAGGACCTTCTAAAACGAATCAAACCGTCGAAAACTAGTTGTAGAATTTTTTTACGAATTCAATACTTTTGTCTTGTAAAGAGAGAAGAAAGTAAATCGCGTGTTTGTTTTTTTATTAAACAAACCAATAATTAGAATTTTTATGTTTCTAGTTTCAAAATTTTTCTTTGGAAAGGAATTTTTTATGCATAAGCTTCATTATCATTATTACACACTTTGTGCATATCACTTTAGTTGAATGTTGGGGGAATTTGTTTCAAGTTGGGAAATTTTCGAACTCTCCCCCCCGAAAAAATATCTGTAGCTACGCCCCTGATCCCTTCTGTTGTAACCTTTCAGAAAATTTGCTGTCAGTTTCAGAATTTTTTTTTTTTTTTTTACTCAGAATCACCCCTGCTTTCTTACTTTTTTAAATAAAAAAACATTTTGCATCATTATTCTGAGTTCTTGATTTAAATTGCTTCAATGGTATGCTGTCATGCCTGTATTAATACACACATGACAAAATAATTAATGCAAATCTTTAAAAAGCACGTAAAATAACAGAGGGTTTCATATTTTTTCTCCCTCCCAAATAGCTCAACTCCCCTCCATTTATAAATGTTGGTAGGGAGAATCCCCTCCTATGAAAAATTGAATTTCAAGCCCTGGTGTCCCTGTAAATGCTATGCACTTCGTATTATACATGAAATAACTTATTGTAAACCTCAGCGACGTATATCAATTTCATTATATATGAAATAGTTTAACATAATTGAAATATGCCGCAAACAATCCTCCCTCCCCCTTATACCATTATGTAACGGAATTCTTTTGTGTGGCCCTATAAATGAATAATATTCCTTGCACCGCATATTCTACAGAATGTATATTTTAGAAGATTTCATAAATGCATATCAATTTTATTATGTTTGAAAGGGTGTAACACCATTAAAAATCACTTGAAAAGATTTTTTTCCCTTTGATCGTCATGTAACGCAATACTTTTGACTGTCCCTGTAAATGAACTAAACATGCTATAAACTTCATTTGATATAGGGATCGTGCTATGGTTGAGATCAATAACATCCAAAAATTTCAGAACAATCCGAAAATATTTACGAGAGTTAGACAGCGTTCGAAATCCTTGGTGGTCCGCTGGTCCGAGACCACTAAAAATTCAATCGGACCACTAATTTAAAAAATTTAGTGGTCCGAAGGACCAGTAACTAACAGTAACTTTTTCCCCTTTCTGACAGGTAAACGTAAATTTTCCCATCCCTGAGAAAACTGCAACCAAACATTACAATAAGCATAAAATTTGCATAAAAACTTAGTTAAATTAAATAGACGGAAATAAAAAACATAATAATTTCAGTTTTTGTTTATGTACTATTTAATTTTTAGCAAATTATAATTTTACATTTTATTATGCCGAAAATTTTGGGTAACTGAAAGGAAGTTTGGTTTATATTCTCGGAGGAGGAGGGGGGGGGGGGGGTCACTAAAAGGGTTACGGTACTTATATAATTTTATGTAGCAGTCCAGTGACGATGTCTGCAGACCAGTAAACTCTGATGTTTACTTGTCCTTGGGATCAGCGATTTTTTTTTAAATCAATTCTACCGCAGAAAATAGTCAGGGTTGCAAAATCGCTAAAAAAATGTCGGTCATAACAAAAAAGATGACAGGCGATCAAGGGAGAATATGCAAGGGATATACAAAAACTCATTCAATTTCATTATAAAAATTAACATAAGGTTAACAGATGATAAGATTAAAAATTCAAAACAATATTCTTGTATTTAATAACATTTGTTATAATACAGCCCCAAGCAGCATTAGCGATAAATACAAAATATTATTTTGTCTTCAAAAGCATCGGTAAATTAGAAAAATTTTGGTTAAAAAAAAAAAAGACATATTCAATCTATCTTTTAACATGCTTTTACAAACAAAATACCAAAGTTCTCCAAAATGTTATTTATGAAAAAAGAGAGAGAGAGAGATAAGAGGGGGGAGAAATTTGTAAAAAGCAAATACAGTAGAAGATCTTGATAACGCAATTCTCCATATAACGCACAACTTCTCAGATGTAAACAATGATTTTTGCAGTTAAAAAGCACATGCATTTTCACATTGTAAAATATTGCTACTCTCTAGAGGACTAAATTTGATACATTAGTTCAATTTTATCTTCTAATTTAAGACCTTTTTACTGAAAAAAAATGCTATTATTACAATAAACATTTTTGAAAATGTCTAATATAAGGGATGGTTCTGTCAGTTATATTTGGATTATGTTTATAAAGTAAATTTAACAATGTCTGACCTATATTATGCAAAAATTTATAATTTGGATATTTCTTGGTAACAAGGAATGCAGTATAAAGATATTCTAATGTATTTTGATATGTTTCAGACATATTTGGCCATGTTTACAAGGTGAATTTAATGATGTGATCCATATAACGCAAAATTCTATATAACGCACAACCTTGCGTTATAAAGATCTTCTACTGTAGTATAAAATTTTGTAATGATAATGATTCTGAGATTCATATAAATATTAAAATTGATCTAAGCCCCATAAAAAACAATGATTTTTTCAAAACAAAATACCAAAATTTTCCAAACGTTATTTCTAAAAAAAGAGAGGGGAAAGGGAATTTGTAAAAAGCAAATAGTAAAAAAATAAACAAAAAATTTTGTGCATGCATGTGGCAGTAAGTAAAAAATACTGCATGTATGAGCACTGCATGCCCATAAAGCAAAAATTCAAAACAATATTCTTGTATTTAATAACATTTGTTAATGCTTGTCCCCAAGCAGCATTAGCGATAAATACAAAATATTATTTTGTCTTCAAAAACATTGGTAAATTAGAAAATTTTTGGTTTAAAAAAAAAAAAAAAAATCTATTCAATGTCTTTTAACATTCCGATGAAGCAAGTAACTTTTTTCCCTCTCTGACAGGTAAACTTAAATTTTCCCATCCCTGACAAAAACCGCAACCAAACATTACAATAAGCATAAAAACTTAGTCAGTTAAAATAAATAAACGGAAATAAAATACATAATAATTTCAGTTTTTGTTAATGTACTACTTATTTAATTTTTAGCAAATTATAATTTTACATTTTATTATGCCGAAAATTTTGGGTAACTGAAAGGAAATTTGGTTTATATTCTCGGAGGAGGAGAGGGGGGGGGGTGTCAGTCAAAGGGTTAAAGGTACTTAATATAATTTTATGTAGGGGCCAGTGACGATGTCTGCGGACCAGTAAACTCTGATGTTTACTGGTCCTTGGGACCAGTGACTTTTTTTTAATCATTTCTACCGCTGGTTAGAGCGCGGACAGACGGTCAGACAAACCGAAGTCATAAACACTTTTCAACTTTGTTGGAAAGTGTTAAAAATAATAATAAATCACAACATTAAATACACTATACTAAAATTATTATAGCATACTGAATTACAGTATTATAGCTGCCAATATATTGACTACACACTACATTAAATTGATGAGATAATCCCTGCTTTCGAAATAATTTTCTAGCTACGGTACTGATTAAAATCGATATTTTTTTTTTTTTTTTTTTTTTACAATGCAGTACGAAGTTGCATTCAGAGGCATCGCGATTGGGGGTTGTGAGGGATCCTCCCCCTCCAATATATGTGAACTTGGGAAATTTGAGCTTAAAGTTGGGAAATTCTAGATTTTTGAAAAACTTTTTCTTTTTTTTAAATAAGAATTTTTTATTGTTTTGCTGACTACTTTTCTGAGTTCTGTAACAGTAAACTACTAGTTAAATTTTCAAAAAAAAAAAAAAAAAAAAAAAAAAAAAAGAGAAGAAATACAAGCAGCCAGACTCAATTTGTCATTGTGTTTTTCTGTGCTAGGAAAATATCATACGTCTATCTAAAAGACCTGAATTTCCCTACTTTTGTACATCAACAGTGTCTCTAATCTATTTCCTCCAAAAATGTGTTCCTTTGTCAAAAATCTCAAAATATCATGAGGCTATTTTCATATGAAATACGATTATGACTCGTACACAATAGAAGACAAAAACTTTCATTAAATGAACCAATAATTATAGTTTTTATGTTTTTAGTTTCAGTATTTTTCTTTGGAAAGAATTTTTTTACGTATAAATATCATTATCATTAAACACACATTGCACATATCATTTTAGTTGTAAAATGGAGCAATTTGTTTCAAGATGGGAAATTTTTGAATATCCCCCCCCCGCCCCCCTGGAAAAATATTTGTAGCTACGCCCCTGGTTGCATTTGGCGAATTTGGCAAAAAAATTTCTGTTAAAAGAAATTTTACAACCAACATTTCTGAGACACAATTTATGTGTGAAAGAAGTAAAAAGGGGTCTTTTGGGACGTACCTTTCATATCATAAAATTATCCATAACTCCCCCACCCCATCCCTCACCACAAGAAAATTAATTCTTACCTTTGAAGTTCTTTGACGAATAGGTAAACCAGTCACATAAGTAATCCAGTGGGTAAACACGATAAATCTGTTCTCGATTTAAATGAAGCAAGAACAGTTTTTAATAAAAAAAACGATCACCATGTTGAATCAATCTTTCATTTTTTCGTAGAGTTTCACTGCAAAACTAAATCACCATTGTCATCAAGATTTAAATGACAGGAACTGTATACGATCTTGACAAACTAAGGTTCATTACTACTAGGAAGAAGTACACAAACTAATTAGAGTTTATAATTCAGTATAACATTATTACACTTCAAACACGAAACAGAACATGATGAAAACGAGCGATCCAGTTCACGTTGTGGATCTGTCTGTTATCGAAGTCCACTTCCGCTTTTATCAGCTGCTGTTTTCGTCATTTTAAAAAACTACATGAATAAAATAACCGCTATTCGCAATGATGCTGCGGTTAGTCTCATTTTAATAATTTGAAGGTTATTCTTAAAATCAACGATTTCGCATTCTTTTGGTTGTGTATGTTTTACACAAATCTACAATTTTCAAGCGATTCGGATTATACTTGGCACATACGTTTTTTGATATAGAGCAAAATGTGTATGTTTTAGGATGTGCCGCAATATATAGGCTATTTTATAAATTGTCAAAGCATTCCTTATTTCTTTTTTTAACCACCTGCCCCATATTTATCTTTATACAAATTTGATTTTTCTTTTTAAATAATTTTTACCAAACTTGTCATAATATGTTTTAGGACAGTATACAAAATACTTTTAAAGTCATTTAAAATTTTCTTACCCCTTTCTTCTTACCCCTTTTTTCAACCACAAGGCTATAAGTTACGCAGGGCCGTGCGAAGCGGGGGGCGAAGGGGGCGGTCGCCCCGGGCGCGGAAATTGAGGGGCGCCAAATTTATACTACAAACCCCGTTTTACTTCTTTTTAAGTAAAAAAATTACATATTGGAAATTTTTTTCCCAATAAAAGTACGTTCATTTTTCGTTTCAAAGGTATATGTGCATAGCATGGTCCCTTACACGAATTTACCCCCAAATACAAATTTACGAATAAGGACTTCTTTCTGTTCAAAACTTGTTTTAGGTTTTTGTCTTAGTCTCTTTCGTTAACCTTCTCTTTTCTGAGTCTGTAATTTTCATTCTGTGCTTCTGACAAAAACATATGCCCTCAAACTAGCAAGGGGTTTTCTTCTGGAAATACAAAAGGGTTGTAAACTGCTATACTGTGTACTGTTTAGCAAGGGCGGCGCCAGAGGGGGGACCGGGGGGGCATATGCCCCCCCGTCGGGCATACCTGGCCCCCCCGTCGGGGTCAAAATTTAATTGTCGTCGGGGAAAATATTTTGTCTTGCATTTGTTTGAGTAACCCGATTTTCCTCGCACGCGACCCGACTTAGTCGAAGCAGATTCATTTTTTGAAAATGACCCGATTATGGGTTAGTTTAAGAAAAACCGACCCATGGGTCAGTTTAAAAAAATACCAACCCATGGGTCAGGTTAGCGCTGACTTTTCCTTTGCAAATCGTATTGATTGTAATTATATCGGTTTCGCGGTGAGTTTTAATTCTTGCGCGTCGGGCCTACGTTAACATTATTTTTCAAAACAGTGTCTAGGCTGTTGTTTCAACCTAGAGTTTTGTATACAGTCAGGGAATCAGATTTTAGTTTAACCCAACCCAATTCTCGTTTTTGGTTGAAGATTTTTTTTTTTTTTTTTTCGTTGCGAAGGTTCGAGTCGAGTTGTGTCAAATTGTTTCGGGTTTAGTTTTTATAGTTACAGGTTGGGTTTGGATTAACAATAAAAGGATTTTACAATAAAAATATAGGCTGTTGTTTCAGATGTAAAACTGCATATTTAATCATGAATGATTCTTTTTATATGTTTATTTTTCAACATAAAAATATAGAGGTATGTAGATTTATATTAGAGGTATGATTGCAGGCTATTTTTCATAATTGTTTTAAACTATAAAGATTTTGTGTTGTTGTTGATCGGATTGAAGTATTTCGAATTTCGTGTAGACGAAAAAATAGTTGCCGGGCTCTAGGTCAACGAGATTTTTTTCGTCGTCAAAATTTAATTGTTGTCGTCGTCCGGGAAAATATTTTGACTTCGGAATAGAGTCGGTTCGGGTAACTCGATTTTCTCGCATAAAACCTGACGCAGGTCACGTGCACTTTAGATTTTTTTAAATGACCCGACGTTAGGGTTTAAAAAAAATCCGAATCATGGATCGTATTGGCGCTTATTTTTTTCTCGGCAAGTCGGGCCGGCTGTAATTCTTTCGGTTTTGAGTTGAGTTTTGATCCTTGTGCAATGAGTTTGGGTTAGAGTCCTGCATCGAGTCGGCTTATCCTCATTTACCCGCATCCGACTTGATCCGCGGTTCGGGTCGACGCTATATTTTTTCATTGCGGGTCGGGTTAACTTCTACTACTTTAGTGCGGGACATGTTCTGGTTCGGTTGTTGACTATCACTGTTTCGGGTTCGATTTGGGTTTTATCTCTTCCGGTTCGGGTTCGGGTTGGCCCGATAATTCGAAAGAATGTCAAAATATTTTTCAGGTTAAAAATCTATATACAATGAGATCCTGAAAAGCGGGCATATCTATTTAGCGAACACTTTTTCAATTTCTAACCCTTATACATTTCTGCGCTTGCACTTGTGAATAGTGGGTATCTTCCAATCTATACACCCGTAACATGTTTATGTGTTCATAAACTATTACAAATTCGATGCATATATTTTTGTGTATATACAAAACGAAAAAAGTTGGTAATATTTTTCATATTTTGAAAGAAGAAAAAATGGTTCTTAAGGAAAAGGATAATATATTATCACTCGTCTTATATATATTTTATTTCACATGCAGTAAATTGAATACATATATACTCATTCATAATCAAATATGTATTTATTTCAATCTGACAAGTAGTTGTGCTCAGACTTTTTGTGAAAATCTCAACAACCTGAATTACAAAAAAACGAAATATGACCCGCAAAAATTATTGTAGTGTGAACGCTAGCGTTGTCAGGTGTCCCGATTTTCAGACGCCCCGAGACCTATCCGCTTTTTCATCACCATACACAAATAACGTCAAATTTTTACGAGTTTACTCTGAGTTAAAATTTTATTCCTTAGTCTGAGTCGAGAAAATTAAACCGCAAGTCGCCCACAGTATATCGTCACAACGGCCGGATGTTACCGAATACCTTATATTTTGCCAAAAACTCATGTGCACTTCTGTACAATGTTTATTCGATTGACAGCAATCTGGCGTCTGTACGAAGTAAAGTTCAAGAACAGATGAGACATGCGAAAATTTATCAGCTCACTTCGATCTTCTTATTAAAAAGTGCTTGGCGAGCATTTTTATAAACGAATGAGTAAAAGAAGTGTTTCTTTTCATATTATTTAAATTAACGTAGATTAATTTCACGCCCTTATGGATCAAGTATTATTCACGTACATTCAAATACTTAATGCAGCAATCTGCGAAGATGAAACGACAAAGAATAGGTAGAAATTTCCATTTTAGACAGGCTTTAATCTTAGTAAGAGATACTGTTTTTATTGTTTAATTCATCTGACGAAACCCTATTCGTCTCGCACCTCTGTCTGTCACAGAGCCCGTTCCCAGAAACTATATATGTTGGAGACTTGAATTTTTGGATACTTATAGCTGAACACATCGCACCGAACAACAAATCATAAAATTTTGAAAAAGTCTTATATTTACCTGGCTGTGCTCTAACTTGTCTATTCTAAGCTTCTTTTTTTTTTTCTAACTGAGCTCCTAATTAAGTTGAAGACTTGAAATTTTGAATACTTATAAGCTGAACACTTGCGATCACACGACAAATCATAAAAATTTCAAAAAGTCTTATATTTACCCCTCCGGTCTCAAACTTGTGCACTTTAAGCAATTTTCCTGACCTCCACCCTTTTCACCCGGGGGCATTTTTCTAGCTTTTGCAGACACCTCTTTGCCTCTTTCATATTATGCACCATAGCCTTACATATTTTCGTTCCACTTTTTACCGCCAGGAGGCGCCTAACTATCTCGGGTGCTATGAGCCTGATCCCTTCGACCAATATATCTACGGATAGATTGTAAAACTGAATTTCGTTCGGATAGAGGTTTGTTTAGAATAGACGGCGCCCCCTGGTTGCGAAATGTGGAACTAACAGATTTTATGAAAGGATAAAGTGTTTTGAAAGGAATAGGAATATTAAACGAAACCCTCTGTGCGATCAGTGATCACACTTACCCACTTGTTAAGAGCTCAGATGGTAAAGGTGGTAAGTGACACAATCATAATTTTAAGAAAATGAGCTGTAATGTTCCAAATGTATATTTGCGTTTATTGTCAAATGCCTCCTTTATCCATTAAAATCTCTAAGTATATTAGGTTTTGTCAAATAGTAATTTAACAGATGGTAGTGGACCCTTGATTATCGCCAATCCTATATGATTAATCCTTTTCGGCACAGACAAATTTTATTGTAAAATGATGAAATCATCGACTGTCACCGGAATTTACGTACGACTTTTTTAGAAATTAAAAACTTATTACTTTATACTTTCATTGTTAATGCAAAATTTTATTAAAATAGTCTTGGTGCCGTTTCTAAATTTGGAATTAAAATTAGATATCATGACCCGGGCACACTGCGCCGGAAAGGGTTAACTCAATTTATTTTATTTTGTCACCTACCACCTTTATCATCTGAGTTCTTCATTTTGTATTAGATTGTTTTAGCCGATATTGCGAAATTTTTCTGTTTAAAGCATGATTCCGTTACACGTTCCCTTTTACCAGATTTAACTTTAGTGCTTATGATGTCCCGATTTTGAGGCGCTAGTCCCGCTTTTTTTCTTTCTCGGTTCGTTTTCTTGTGATACTAGACCTGGAAATACTATTTGAACCCGACTTGATCTGCAGAAAGAAAATTAGTGTCATCCCGAACCGAACAAAGAAAATTGGTGGCAACTCAACCCGATGTATGATTCTATTCAACGATCCCATAGTGTCTGCTATTGAGAGGTTTTACTATACTTAAATATTAAAGAATATAGATTTGTCCATTTTTCTAAATAAAAGATAAAATTGATTTTAGAGATATAATTCAAGATTACTTTTCATAATTGCACTAAAGCATGATTTACTTTCCTTTCTATTCGAGTTCGGGTCGGGTTGCGGGTTAAAGTATTCCGGGTCCGGGTTGAAATATCTCTGGTTCGGGGCGGTTTTCGGTTAAGTTTTGACTTTTTCAGATCGGGTTCGAGTTGAGCGCATTTTTCAAAATAAAGAAGTGAATATTTTGAAAATTAAAAAAATTATATATTTTAATAATAATGGGTGTTGTAACATGTGTTCATTAAAAAAAAAAATAAATAAATAAATAAAATAAAAATTACAGATGTAATTGTAGACTACTTTTCAATATCGATTACTTTCTTTCACTTCGGATACAAGTGAAGTTTGTCAGTTCTCCAGTTCAAGATTTTTTGGAGGTTTCGCGTTGGCACTAAGCACAGTTTTCGGGTTCGAACCGGCTTGCACCCGACTCGTGCAATACTCGACTTTAAAAGCAGAGCTATCAAATTTGGTATAAAGTGAGGCATAATATAACAAAAAGATTATGACAAAGTATTTCGCATCCCAAAGCGATTTTTATTTTCAATTCGGTCGAAAATTATTTTAGTTTAATATTTCTGAGATTTTTTTTTTCCAATTGGCATACGTTCTGATTTTCTAAACAAAAAACTTCTTTGCATTGACAGAAAAAGAAGATACTTATCATACTAACAAAATTTGATTTAAATTCAAAAAACCTTTTTCTGATTTTGGGATAATTTTTAAAAACTCTTTCCTGTCGTAAATCTTGAAATCATATTTGTCAATTATCAGTAAAGAAATAAACCTTGCCGCTTGTTTTTGAAAATTTTAGACAATTTAAAGTGTAAGAAGTAGCAAAAACAATGCTAATTGGGTGAATTTTTAATTAACATCCTTTCAGAAAAACTTTGCTCGACTTTGCTTTTGTTTCCGTTCCGATATAAGAAATTGGTGAGATCCCATGATCAGGTTCTCTTATGGCGATACATTTGACTCATAGTCCATAGTACGTAAATTTCGTTAGACTCAGCAGTTAAATAAGATATTTCGAAACATTATGCGTTCTTTGGCCATACTAGGAAACTTCGTCTGGCAAGAAGCTTGATTTTTATTTGATTCCTAAGGAAAAATACATTTTGTGCAGCGGAGAAATGTCTTCTAAACAGAAGACTGGCACTGCTAAGTGCACTAGGTATAAAGTTCAGTGTAGCATCTGCAATGAAATTTTTGACAATGATTATGCGAAATAACATACGGATTTAAAGCACCATGATCTTCATAAGCAAAATCGCTTAGCTCCGGTGTTTAAGCCTGGAGAACACAAAAGGAAGAATCCGTGGTCCGCAGCTCTATCATCGAAAAAAAAAAAATAGTAGCAGATAACAGTCCTACAGATTTACATGAAGGGAATGATGAATCAAAAGGAGGTAACACACAAATTTGGTTTTTAAAATAACTATTTTTTTTAAATATTTTCTGTTAATTATAAAAATTCTTCTTTTTCGTTGTTGCTTTATATCTGTAATATATTTATACTCAGCTCTGTACTCGTAGTAAAAAAAAAAAAAAAAAAAAAAAAAGAGGCTGTGTGCTTCTTTGTTATCTCAAGAAACAGAGATTATAGGATGCTTCTTTAAAATATCCAGAAGACATATGTCCTATACCACCATACAAGCTCTATTAGTCCTGCTTATGCTTAATTGCAGTTACCGGTTGACAGAGTCAAATATTTGGGGCCAGGGCCCGACTTATACAGGGGCGTGCGGGGCAGCTGCCCTGGGTCCCCCTTCTTAGGGGGCTCCATAAGAATAATCAGGATTTTCATTAAAAGGTGCCGAATGATTAAAATTAGCCAAAAGTGACCAAATTTCCTATATTTTCAAACATTTAGGAAGAAGTGCGGTCTCCCTTCCCCTCTCTACTTCCAGTACCCCCTACACCCATGCAAAACACAAACTATATGATTAAAAAACTAATGATTAAAATTTTATTATGACAACTTAGTATTCTATTGTTTTCAAAAGAAATTCTTTATTAATGTTTTCCTCGCAATATGGCAAGTTAAAACTATTCATTATGATCAATTTGAGGCATTTTTTTTAAACATCTTATAACGTACGTAGATAAGCAAAACAAAAAAAAAATACTTGTGTCAACCAATCTATCATTTTTTCTGCTATTATCCTACTAGTAATTTTTCTTAAAGTTGTGACCATCATTTTGTGATACCCTGTCTACAGATGGGAGCTGTACCGGGTACAAAATTTATGCATACATACAATACGTATGAAGTTTAGTACTAGCCAATTCCACATTATTCCAAAAGGATTCTATAGATATATAGAAGGGGGCCCCCCAGAATGATGCTTGCCCGGGGCCCCCCATAGCCTTAGTCGGGCCCTGTTTGGGGCGAGACCCCGACGCAAATATCCATATACTGCCCTTCCTGAAGAAAATTATATTGCAAAGTTTTTGTTGTGTGTTTTTTTCTCTCTTTTTTGCGGCAGAAAGGCACTAAGCCATGTTCTTTGCTGATCCTTTAAAAATGTGACGGCCTTTCCGTTTTTCTACAATACGTAAATACAACATTGCAGTGGATAGGAAATCCAACAAGGAATTTCATTTCAATCGGGTGTAGTTACAAAGAGCTTGATTACAAAAATTACTTCTTTTATTCATCCTTTTTACTTTCTTCTGTCTTTACAAGAAGAAAGTATATTGAATTCGTAAAAAATTTCGACTTCTGTTTTTCGATGGATTTCGAATCGTTTTAGACGGTCCTGAACGCGATTTGATAGTTTTTTTAGAAAATGTCTGTCTGTGAGTCTGTCTGTCACCCTATCACTATCTGTCAAATTTTGTGGGCGCTCTATCTCAAGAACTAGTGCATGGAATTTCACAATATTTTAGATTCAGTTGGGCCTTGATATAAACTGTTAATTAATTTTTGATGTAAATCGCCCAACAGGTGGCGCTAGCATGCTCGATATTGAAAATGAAATATCTAGCATTTATAGTTCGTTTATAGGCAGTGGCGCATCCAGGATTGCGATTTGGATGGGGCTAGCATATTTTAGAGGCCTATATGTGCCCAGATCTGGCTCGGCCCGTTGCCGATCACTGTCTTTCTATCATTCGATTTGATGGGACGGGCCGGATCAGGTCCTGACTTTTACTTTTTCTGCTGACTGACTTGAGCAGAGTCGTAACCATCCAGAGAATCCAGAGGAAGCTCTAAAAAGTTTTGGTGGGTCTAATTCTGAATGCTTTTAAGATGTTTGTTAAATAATGAAATACTGTACTAAAATATATCTTTTTTTTTTAGATTTTTTTTTTTTTTTTTTTTGTGTGTGTGTGTGTGTGTGTGTGTGTGTGTGTGTGTGTGTGTGTGTTTCTGTATTTGGATAATTTTAAAGTGTGTTTGCAATCAAACAATTTAAAGTTTTATTATTAAATTATCAAAATATTATGAAGGTTAAAGTAAACAAGAGGTTGCACTGGGTCTTAAATTTATAATTGAGTAAATTTTAAACATACTATAATTTCGAATTTCATAATAAAATTTATAAAAGAGAAAAAAAATTGTGTGACAAAATTAGTATCTTTTCAAAAATTCCGATTTTTTAAGGACCTAATAAAAATAATAATAATACTTCAGCCCCCTTAGCTCCCCCAGTGGGTGCGCCAATGTTTATAGGGATATCCAAAAGAATCCTGTTATAGTATGGTCTACAGGGAAAAATCGTTTACGGTGCATTTTATTGATGTTACGATATTTTAAATTTAATGAAAATTATATTTATCAACAATCACTAAGGTGGGTAACAGCGTGTATTTTGTGGAGTATAGAATGAGTGTACTTTGTTTACAGGGAAGTACAGACGAATTCCATTATATTATGATCTATGGGGTAAAATCGTTTGCGCTACCTTTTAATGATGCTACAATATATTGACTATAATTTAAAAGAATCACTGAGGTGCACTACAACATGTTTTTTATAGACTGTGGAATGCATATTATTTATTTGTTACTTATTTTTAGTGGTATTTATTTGTAGTGTAATTATTTACAAAGACACACAAAATAATTAGGTTACAGGGTGACTATGATCGATAATTGCTGGAAGTGCATTTTCAGATGTAGCAATGTTAAACTTGACCAAATTTTAGCGTATTACGCGGTGTGTATAAATTTAATAGATCACACATAAGGCTACACGAAGGAATTAACACACACATTATGGGATATGGGCTGCAATAGTAGAAAATGGATTTTTACCGCGTTTTGTGCTCTTTAAATTGTTTATTTATATACCTCAACCACATTTCATTGCATGAAAAAACTAAGATTCTTAAAAATAGTTTGTTAGTTCTGAAAAGTGTATCATAATCTATGCCTGGTGCATAATTTTTCATTCTTGTTTTTAATTAGTTTTGTTATTCATTCATGAATTGATCCTTTAAATGCATTTATTATTTCTCATTTTAAAAAAATATATAAAAAACAGAGTATTTTTACCTGAATAAATACTCTGGCATTTACTCTGTCATTATTACTATACTACATATAAAAAAATTAGTCGCATATGTGTATATACCTTTTTTTAGGTGTGTTCGTAATTATATAAATACTTAGCACATACAGTCGTCGTTCAGTCCGTCTGTCCGTTCTTCGGCATGTAACAGAGCAAAAACTACCCAGCCAAATGGTATAAAATTTTAAATATATAATTGTTGCAAGAGTTTGTTGAGTCACTTCAAATATTATGAAAATCGGATGTATAGTTTAATGACAGGGACAATCAAAAGTTTTTCGTTACTTGACGGCCAATGGGGAACAATTATTTCAAGTGCATTTTAATGACGTTATAGCCTTTCAAACTGGATGAAATGGATATGCACTTACGAAGAGCACTAAAATACATAATCAGTACAATATGCGATGCAAAAAATAATTATAAAACTACCTATAGTACGAACGCACCTCATTTGCCACGTTTGACGTGTAATTTCCAACTTGTTTTAATTAAATTTATTTATGATTAAAATTATTTGTATTTTGCGCATCAACGATATAAAATTTCCTTTTTTTTCTGATTTTCCGTTTCTTCAAAATATTGTATACTAGCTGATCCGCCTGAAGTTGCCCGGGCCGGTTATAATAACCTTAAATATACCTAAAATCCAAAATATGTTATTTAAAATTTCTACCGCCAAGGGGCGTTGGAAAGGGGGCGTTACCGTTTGGAAATATTGGTAACCACTATTTATAAATTAATTTGTAGACTGTGAGGCGAGATAATTAAGATATTAATGCAATTTGAAATTAGTTTCGAAGAAATAGGAGTTGATTTATTAAGATAAGACTCAGTAAGCAAAAATTGATGATGGGGGGAGGGGGGAGAGGGGAAATGCGTGTGCCATTCAACAAAATGACTAATTAAAGCTACTGCAGTATTCGGTCAAAGAATGGGACAGGTTCATGAGCCAGGAACTTAATTTAAAGATTTTCAGAAATTACTATTTCGAAATAGTGATAACACCGATCAGAAATTTACTTTAAGACTGCGAGAGACAATAATTAAGATGTCAATCCCCCCCCCAACCATCCCCTTCTAATGTCTATGGACTCAAAATAGGATTAAATGCAGGATAAAATTCTTTTCCGATTTCGATACAAAAATCAGTTTTTTGATAAAATAAAAAGTTACCGGTTGATTTTTTTGATTTTTCGCATTTCTGAAATAGAATATTATTTTCCGTATGTATGCCAATTTTTAAATCCCTACCTGAAATTGTTTAAAAAATTTCTATAGATCTTATAATTTTTTATTGTGGATTTTAATTATTCTAGTTCTTTATTGGTTTTCTTTTTTCCCCCTTTCGCATCGGAAAGTAGTGGATAGACGTACCCCAAAGGCGGAAGTAAATTCAATGACCCCTTCAAATGTTTGCAGGTGTCCTAACGGAAGAAAATGCAGTCTTTTTATAAAGGGGTTTTTAATTAATATCTTAGCAAATTATGAACGGATCTTTTCGAAAATTCAAATTTCTTATTTAGGATTTTTTTTTTTTTTTTTTTTTTTTTTTTTTTTTTTTTTTTATGTATGCCTGGTATCAATTCGATAAAAGTAAAAGTTTTCTTAATTTGAATGTGTCCGAAAAATTTAGTGTCACATACAAAACGCGCAACGATGAATGAGATATCATTCTAAAAAGTTTTTTGAATAGGATTCGAACATAATACATTCACAGTTCGTTAAAAACACATTGTTTGGTTAAAAAATGCAGCTAATTAAAAATTAATAAAAACCCTTATCGGTGAGTTCTTTTTATTTAAAGAAAATGTTTTTAAAGATTAAGCATTTATAGTATATCTGTAAGAAATTTACAAATGTTTTGAACATTATTGCACGACAAATGATTTTTTTTAATTTTATATATATAGATGTGGCTGAAGAGCCAAGTGTTATAGAAGAACCATCTGATTTAAATGATCTAGGTGCTAGTTCCGAAAGTGAAGATGAAAATGTTGAAGATGTGGAGGAAACAGAAAATATTTTGGGAGCTAAATGTAATGTTAGTTTAACAGATTGTTCAAAGAGTATATGTTTATCAATTCCTACTGGTCCAAATGATATATCACAATCAAAGAGCTGTAGTCCAGTCCAGCCAGTTTTAGAACCATTCCCAAAACATAAAGATGGCGATAGATTTCGTTCTTTTAATACAAATTTCTACAATTTCAAATGGCTAGAATATTCAGTGTCCCAAGATGCCGTCTTTTGCTATTATTGTCGTCATTTTTTAGAAAAGGATACGACTTCAGATCCAAATTGTCTTCCTTTTACAACAACAGGATATCGGAATTGGAAAAAGTGTTTTGGAAAAAAAGACAATCGTCTTCTAAAGCATCAACAAAGTTTTAGCCATTGTAAAGCTGTAGAAAATTTTGAATCATATAAATCAAGCTTAGAAAAAGGTTCCGTAATTTCGCAAGTTAGTGAAGAACATGCAACGCTTATTAAAGAAAACCGGCATTACATGTCAACTTTATGTGAGATATTGCTCGCAATTGCTCAACAAAAGATAGGAATTAGAGAAAGCAGGTTATTTCATACATCAGATGTAGATATAGGAGGTATTATTGATTATGGTCCTCATAGTGGAAATTTCTTAACCCTTTTAGATTTAGTAGGGAATCACGATGACATCATTGCTAAAAAAATCAGAAAAGGACCTAGCAACGCAAAATACACTCACCATTCAATACAAGATACTCTTCTAAATATAATGGCTGAAGAAGTTAAAAACAGAATATATCAAGAAGTTCAAGAAGCAGAATATTTTGCCTTACTTGCCGATGAAAGCAAGGATTTAAGCAAAAAAGAACAATTATCAGTAGCTGTCCGCTATTTATACAAAGGAACAATCCATGAAGAATTCTTGTGCATGGAAGAATTAGAATCCTTAAATGCAGAAGGACTGTCGTCAAGAATTTTAAATGCTTTAGGAAGTAAACTTAATTTTAAAATGTGTATTGCGCAGGCGTATGATGGCACTTCTGTCGTATCAGGAAAACATGCAGGAGTGAATGCTATAATAAAAGAACGTGCAGCTCCGTTTGCAAATTATATTCATTGTTTTAACCATAGGCTAAATTTAGTTTTAGTAGACGTTGCCAAAGCAATTCAGCCCATTAGAGATTGTTTATCTTTGTTACAAAAATTATATTTATTTATAAGTTGCAGCAATGTGCACATAAAATGCGTAAAAATGCAGAAAGACGAAAAGATGAAAATAATAGAATTGAAACCACTTTCCAATACACGATGGGCGTGTCAAGCGACGATGCTAGATGCTGTTTGTTCGAGATTCGTTATTGTGCATAGACTACTGCGTGATATAAGTGTCAACGACACTAATTCGGATAGAGTGGTGGAAGCCCGCGGACTATTATATCAATTCTCCGAAAGCTTCATAAAAATGTTATTTGCATTACGCTATATCTTTAAATTCACAAAGAATGCTTCAGATTTTCTCCAGAACTCAAAATTAGATTATTCTGTAGCTTTAGAACTTGTGGAAGCTCTACGGGATAAACTACATGAATGTAGAAATGACATTACCATACAAACAATTTGGGACCAATCAGAAAACATTTTCCATGAGTTAGGCTTTAATGATATTGAAGAAAATGATAGAACAGAAAGGCGTTCTCAACGTATTACAAGAGTTCCAAGTCAGCTGCAAGGTTTTATTGTTGATTCTCCAATTCAACGAGATAAACTTGAAAGCAAAAAGGATTTTAAACGGTAAGTTTTTTAATGCATATAAATTTTAATTTTATTTTCTTAGGAAATATTTATTCAGATGATGAAATTAATACAAAAATTTATATAACTTTTATTATCTCTATAGGGAAATATTTTCGTTGATTGACAGACTCGACAGTGAAATAGACAGACGCTTTTTTACACAAAATAAAAATATTTTGTTGGGGATAAAAGCAGTAGTACCAAGTTCAGAAACATTTTTAAAGATAGATGATGTCGTGGCCTTTGGAAAATTATATAATTTGAACACAGAAGATCTTAAGATCGAAACAGAGAATGTGATCCGTGTTCTAGCCCGGAAGGATGATGCCAGTCGGCCGAAAACATTGTTAGAGCTTCAGCACTATATTTCAAGAATGTCAGATGCTTTTTATGAAATGAATAGATTGTTAAAAATAGCCTGCACGATGCCCATAACAACGTGTTCTTGCGAAAGAAGTTTCAGCACATTGCGCATTGTAAAAAACTACTTGCGTGCTTCCACGATAGAAAGTAGGCTTCAAAACCTCATGATCTTAGGAGTGCACAGCAGCAGAGCCAAAAAAATAAATTTCAATGAAATTGTTGACAAATTCGACAAACTTTATCCACAAAGTCGAATTCAACTACATTAAAATATATGTAAGACTCGTTATGTAGAATGGAACAATTAACCTTTCAGCGGGTGAGCTCTAACTTTTTAAGAGTAAGTGTTCTTTATTACACGGTTGTTATGCTGTTACAAATACAAGCTATTTCATAGTACTAGCAGCAAACAAGTTAGACGAATAATTAAACAAATAACTAGTGAAAATTAAATTTTGATTTTGGCGTTATTTTATTATGTTTGCCGCATAACTTACGACAGCTAGCTCGCTAAAAGGTTTAAAATAAATTTGT
This sequence comes from Maratus speciosus, assembly GCA_963932465.1. Lineage (NCBI taxonomy): Eukaryota > Metazoa > Arthropoda > Arachnida > Araneae > Salticidae > Maratus > Maratus speciosus. The sequence continues at coordinate 311,456,047 of OZ010797.1, forward strand.
GCATGAGTGTATGTGAGTTTGCTGACCAGTTCTTCCATGTTAATCTCTCCTATTACAATGTTTTATAATTATAATGTACTATAATAATAAATATATTACTCCTATTAGAATGTCCCCGAATTCATGGGTTAAACTGTAAGTGAAGGTAAAGTACACATAAAGAAGCAATATTTGTATAGCAATATGGGGTCGGAAATGAAAAGTTTTGGCGGGAAATAAGAGATGCGCAGAAATGAAAACAAGAGTTTTATTGACATAACAATTACAATACGTGATCAAATGTGCCGCCACCAACATCGATACATGCTTGGAAGCGTCTATCAAGTGATAGGCATACCATACCCTTTCGAAGATTCCAGATGTCTCATCTATGAGATATCAATTTACTCTGATGAGGACCTCATTGCAAGGTTGCCAGTGGCACATTTGAGCACTTACTGTAATTGTTATGTCAATAAAACGCTCGTTTTCCTTTCCTCCTCATGTCTTGTTTTTAGCCAAAACTTTTTATTTCCGACTTCACACTGTTACACCAAAATTGTTTCTTTATGTGTACTTTACCATCCTTTACAGTTTAACCCATGAATTCAGGGACATATATGCAATGAATAATATTATTTACCCCCCTTTTATTTAATCATTTCATTCCATTTATTTAAAATGTTCTATTTAATTTTAATTTCTTTATTTTTTACTTTTCCAGTTTATTTCAGTTTTAATTCCGAACTTTCTGAAAAATCGTTCAAAAAAATGCTATTTTATTTCTTGTTTCCTCATTGCTGTGTTTAGTAGACGGAAAACATTAATTTAGAGATACTATATTCCATTTATATTTTAAGTGTGCATTTATAATTTTTGTTATTTATATTTTAAGTTTGTAATTATAATTCTTGTTATTTATATTTTAAGTGTGATATTTAAATTAAATTGTTCCTACTATTTTAAGTCTAATGAGAACTTTTCTATTTCTAGTCCAATTAGGAGTCTTGTGAATTTATTTAACGCATTTTCCCCATTAAACTTTTTATTCTTTATCAATAACACCGTCAACAAATTGAAAAAGAACTAATATCTTTTGGATAACCCTGTAAAAACTAATGTAGCAAAAGCGTGCAAACTGTAGAACATGATTAAGAGGCTTATTGTAATAAACTGTGTTTATTTTTATGAGGATAGCATGTATACTAGTAGAGAAATTCAGGTTTTTATAAAAACAGCCCTAAATTTTGCCAAGTTTTCCGCTTATAATTTGCGAAGTTCTTAATATTAAAAAAAAATGTTCTTTTCAGAAAATATGACAAACAACATTGTACACAATACCCTGTAATCAGAATTGAAAAAATAATAAAAAATGGATAAAAAATGAGCAGGTTTACTAAATAATGTTTCACTGAGCATGCGCAAATACAATCAAAATATAATGTGCCTAATGTATAAGCCAAGTGAATAAAGCAACTTTTGTGAAAGTCTCAAAACCATAGTTTGAAAATTCGGAAAATTATCGTCGATAGAATAAGCTCGAAATCCGTTGTTCCCAAAAGGAAGCAAAAAGATGAGAAACTACATCCAAATATCTGTTGATTAGTGCCAAGATAGCGTACACCAGGCATGTCAAACTCATTTACTGCCGCGGGCCAAATTAAGTATTGTATACAAAGCCGCGGGCCAGATTAAGTGTTATATAGAAAGCCGCGGGCCACATTAAAAAGAGTAAATAATTTTATTACCGTTGCATAGAATAAAATATCTTCGTACACAGCCATGTTAAAAAGCACAAAATTCCAAAGTTAATATTATACATTGTGTATGTTATTTATTGAAAAAAAAAAATACTCAAAATTACTTTACAACAAAAATCTATAAAATTTAATAGAATTTTCTAAATTGCATTTATTTTAAAATTTGATTGTGCACACTAATCTTGATCTAGCATTGGGCTACCGGTCCTCCAAACACTGGAATGACCCTGCTGTTGCTGGGTTCTCCACCAGAGTTTCGAATTTTATTTTTTATGTTCCTTGTTCAATTTCAACAGGTGTTGTGTGCTAAGCATTGGCTTGGCTTGTAATAATGCGTGGCATATTTAAAATGAAATGCATTTTCTTTTTAAAAATAATTTTGTATAAGTAATAAACCCTATTGGAAGATGCTAATACTACTATTAAATAAGAAGTTAGCATCAAGAAATTTACTCAGGTGCTTTTAATTTCAAATGAAAATTCCAAGCAGTTTGTCTTTTGGTAGTCTTTTGAAAATACCCATTCATAATTTGTCGATTTAAAATGAAAATTGCAACTTTTTATAATTGTTCGAAATATTCTAATACAAATCTTTCGGATTATTGCTATCTCTAAGACCGCGGTTGATGCAAGTCTATTCGTGTAAAGTATATTTACAGTATGCACGTTCTAACAACTGCATTAAATACAGGTAAAGTGACAAAGGCTTCGCGGGCCACAAATAAGTTGTCGGCGGGCCAGTTGTGGCCCGCGGGCCGCGTGTTTGACATGCCTGGCGTACACAATATTGCATGTACCAATATTGGTACTTACTACATGGATTGGGGCATGTTATTAACAATTTTTTGCATAGAAACTTATAGCCCCCCCCCCCCTTTAAAAAATTAAAATTCTGAATCTCAGGTGTATCAAGACCTGTCTTAGACTATCCTCACCTAAATTTTCAGACTTCTACGTGCGTTAGATTTCGCTAGCCATCGCACACAGACAGACAGACAGAGCGATGTTTTCTTTCATTATTATAGATGTATATATATATCTATATATACACATATATATAATAAATTTGAAATCACAAATATATGGAGAAATTGGTAAAGTTCTAAAGATGATTTAGAAATGAACATAGGAAACCAGTATGTAAAATAAATACATATATATATTATATACATAAACATATGCATTACATATATACATATACATATATAGATACATACACACATACATATATATGTATACATATATATATATATTACATTAATTAAACAAAACCTACCACCGTCAATTATTATGAATTAAAGCTGTAAGTATTAAAAAAAAAAATATTATAAGAATTATTATGGAAGAAAAAAGAAAAAAGTGGACACCGACAAAAATTGAAAAGCTTATACATTGAATTACGTTATCAAGGGCACAGAATTCAATGATATAAGCAAATGGTTGTTTTCTGTGGGAAAAATAAGCTAAAGCTAAGATTAATTTTCCCCTGTGCCCAAACAACCAGAAAAATCAAGTGAATTGATTAAAAATGAAAGCAGAATAGAAACAAATAATATGAAATGGAAGAATCAATAAAACGTATTTAAATATTTATAGGATATAAAATATAAATAATAAACACCATACCGATTAATATTTCAGTATTTTACAGAAATCCATGTGCACATGTCAACCAGTATATCAAAAAGATTAAGGTGAATAAAACAGTTAAGAAATCACAGTAAATGATACCAAAGGATGCAGTTAATACAATTTGAAATAAAATTTGAAATACCTTGTAAAACAAATTTAATCTAATATAAAATAAATAGATATTAATTACATTATTTAAAATGCACAATTAAATTAATAGATAACAGTTTAACAATATCGTCAAAATTTAGCTAAAAATACACCCTGGTGTATAAATTATAACTGAAATGGAGCTATAAAAAATAAAAATTAGAGCAATCTGAAAGAGACAAGAGAGTTGGTGCTGCCATCTGTTATTAATTATATTAAACATTTATCGCAAGATAAAAATTTGTAAGCTTTTGAATGTAAATAACTGTTTAAACAGCAAAACCAAACAAATCCTTATATATAGAGAATTATAAACCTAATATAAATCACACAATGTATTTAAAACTATTGTTAATAAAATTTAAAAGCATACAATATATTCTATTAGCTAACTGATTTAAACTAAACGAAGAGTTTAATAATGCTAGAACATTGATAATATATAGCATATAGCTATATGCTATAAAACAAAATAAATTCAGTAATAATTAATATAAATAATTATTAAAAATAATTTTAAAATTATTTTTTAATGAATTATATATAAGATATTTTTAAAAAGAACAGGAAATAAAAAACATGTGGAAGTATATAGAAGGTTAAATAATACTTAAAATCCCATTACTTAAAAAGTACAAATATAGAATGAGGATTATTTTCAGACATCCATAAAAATCCATAAAGTATGAATGTGGGACATTCAAAAACATTAAACTAAGAGTGGCATACTATTAGTAATTAAGATGATATTGTCCTTAGTAAATTAAAATTTAATAACAAATAATTGTAAATTAGATTAATGAATAATTAAGCTAATTATAATATTAATGAAAATCTCCAATTTACATATAAAATATCAAATCAACATCCACATAAAATACATAACAATAATATAGTAATAATACAAGAGCCCCGTTTTTTTTTTTTTTTTTTTTTTTTTTTTTATATATATATATAAATAATTAACCATTGCGTATTATCCAGACAACACCACCCTCCTCCGTACTCTAACATCTACCCACCCAACCAGCCTATAATTTTTTTTTTTATTATTATTTTACAATTTTTAATTTTTTATAGATATTTTTTTATTTTATAATTTTTTTGTAATTTTGTTTACGCATGTGTTAATTTGTGTTTATAGATCATGTAAGAAAAGTACTAATTGTATATTAATGAATATATGAATTTTTTTGGAAAACCATGATTTAATGCATCATAAATTAGTTTTTTAATATTATTGTTAATTAGAGGAGAAGAACATAAACATTTTATTCTATATAAATGATTAAGTGTTATATTACGAAATACAGAATGATGTAGACAAGATTTAAAATTTGTAAATGTATTAACTGTGAATTTAAATTCTTTACGTTTGTCATATAAATCTGTGATTGTTTTATTGTCTTTTATTGTAATTTTAAGATCTAAGAAGTTAATTGTATTGTTAGATAAAAGGTTTTCCGTAAATTCCAAATTAGTGGGATAATCAACTGGAAATCGAGTAATTGCAGATTGATCAGTTTCAATTAAAATGATGTCATCAATATAACGATATAAATGTAGATTATTATTAGTAAAATTACGTTCATAATGAGATAAGTATAAGTCTGAGAGTAAACTGGAAGTACAACCGCCTTGTGGTATACCGACATGCTGTAAATATAAAGTATTATCTTGCAATATATAATTATTATAGATAATGAAGTTAGTTAAAGATTTAAAATATGCAATATCTATATTAGATGGTAAATCCAGTTTTTTATAATACTTTTTAAATAATGCATTTATAATTTTATGTAAATCTAATAGGTCTATATTATTAAAAAGATCTTTGAAGTCATATGTCGTTATATTACAAACAGAATGAAGATTATTTAAAATATTAACAAGTTTATAGCTATTTTTTATACAATGTGTATTATCATTGTTTGTAGAAAGTACATATATTTGATTAAGAATTTTTAAGAGAAGTGTATTGGCTTTATTATTATATGTATTACAACCAATAGTAACAGTCCTAAATTTAATAGGAGTTTTATGAAATTTGGGAATAAGAACTAAATATGGATAATTGAAATTAGTAGATAAAATATTTAAAAGTTTATAATAACTTCGAATTTTACGATTATTTACAATAACATTTTCATTAGTTTTTTGAAAAGACTTATTAGAAGAAATAGAATTTGTAAGAAGTTGGTGATAATATGATTTACATATAATAGCATAATTGTTAGGAGATTTGTCTACATATGTAATAACGAAGTTTTTTTGTAATTTAGTAATTTGTTGGAAATAATGCTGTGTATTAATAGAAACCAAATCAGCAATATTATTTTTTAAAGCCATAGTTAATTTTTCAATTACTAATATCTTCCATTGATTAAAATATTCAATAGGCTTATTATAAGAGATAGAAATTTTATAAATAAAAATATCAATATCATATGTAAACTGTTTGATAATAGATTTAACATTAAATTTAGATGGAAGTCTATATTTAGTACCATAACCCATTAGTTGTTTCAGTTTAAAATCATGAACAATATCAAGATTTCCAGTGATTATATGTCCATGATCATTGTTTATGTATTTTTTTAGAGTGGGGTCTTTGCAGTTACACGGAAAAGTACTTGCAGCAGATGTATTTTTTGAAAATGTATTGTAGTTAAAAAATTTTCTCCCAATTGTATTCGGATATTTAAAGGTTTTTGATATATGAAGATTATTGATAGGAAAAAAACAATTTTTATCATTAATTATAGAATTGATATTAATTTTATTAAAAATGTGATTTGAAAAAGTAATTATCATTTGAGTATTCATGTTCTGAATTTTGTGTTTTTTTTGTATATTAATATTTAAAAGATTAACCCTACTCATAATAAGGTCAAAGTAAATATCAGAGAAATGTTTAGAGAAAGAGTTACTTAGAAAGACATTTAAATGTTGTACCAGCTGTTTCTTTTTAATTGCAAAGATGTTTTTACGAATTAACAACCAGTTATAATTCTCTAAGTAATTTCGTTGAAGATCATTAATTTGTTTTATGATAGATTTTTTGGAAACTACAACTGATGATGAACCCTTTCCGCGTTTATTACGTGTTGTTTTAGCATTTAAATTATGATTAAGAGTAGGATAAATTGGAGAATAATCAATATAGTTATTTATAGATGTGAAGACTTTGACAGGTCTGTTAAATACTTCACTGTTAAGTCCATAAGGATAAATTGTGTTATAGTATTTCATATATGATGATTCCATATAAAGACGTTCTGATTTATTTTTTAGAATTTGAAGGATTTCAATTGTCGTATTTTTAAATAGATGTTTATGAAAATGTTGAATTTCAGCTGTAGATTGTATATTTTTTGCTTTGTTATTATTAGAGTCTGAACGATGATGATTGATTCGTTTATGAATTGGACCTGATGTTTCACCAATATATTTCATATTACATAAGTTGCACTTTATACTATAAATAACATTAAATGCTTTACAAAAACTTGCATAATTAGGATCTGAGACAATTTGTGTCTGAGCAGCGTATGGACATGTCTTGCACCGAGAATCATAGCACTTACGAAAAAATAAAGGACGAGGGGGAGAGTATAAATGGTCGCTGGATGACGATCCAGGAACAACCCAATTATTCCTGTACCGGGCACTACACTGCATAGATGCTAAGTGTATCTTGCCAGTATCGAGATGTTTACTAAGAACTGCCATATAAAAATTATGTATGGAAAATGCAATAATTGCAATAAAAATAAGAAATTTTAATAATAAAAATTAATAAATTAATTAAATTAGCCTTGATTAAATAATAAAACTTGAGTATGAAAAAATATATACAATATTTACAATCATAGAAGCAGAACGCAGAAACAATCTTCAAATTATCCAAAACCAAATTATGATAACCCAAATAACGTAGATTAATAATAGCAAGAAACCACTAGACTATTTTATAACAAATAAGTCTAAAAAGATCCGCATAACATCCAAATCCTAGAACAACTATAACCATGCAAAGACAACCAAAACGCTTACCCAACTAACTACTCAGATCAAAGTAATATGAATTTAAACTAAAGCAAATTAACATTAAATCTATGAATAGAAATAATTATTGCTACCATATTAATGTATATATAAAATGATTATCTCTACAGAATTATGTAAAGCTATAGCACAAATAGAAAATATATAGGACAATATCATACACTAACTACAAGAAAATTCAGATAAAATCATATCTAGAAAATTAAAAAACATTAAATAAATCGTGGCAATGATAGGAATGAAAAAATTAATGGAATCCTAAAATAGGTATCAGATAACTACATGACATGTGTGTGTATACATATATATATGTATTACATATATAAATATATATATATATATATATATATATATATATATACATTACCAACCTGGCCCCCCCGTCGGACACACCATGCCCCCCCGTCGGGCAAATCCTGGCGCCGCCCTTGAATACATGAGAAAAAATATAATACATTTACACCTGCTAAGAAGGAAACTTGTTTATAACGCATTTTTTTTTCTTTCCGAGACGATTCCGTCTTAGTAGATTTTACAGTATAGCATTTTTCAGATTTTAAGTCTTCAATATATAATTTTTTGATTAACGATATTAATAATAGCTGAAACATTTACATACAAATAGAGATTCATTTAAAAAATCGCAACCTTTATATCGCAACCTTTTGCGCATCTTTAAAAATGAAGATTATAAACATGAAAAAAAAAGCTAAAATAAGTATTTTTGGTCAGAACTCTTCCTTTTAACAAAATCAAAGTAAAAATACATGTTTTGTAGAAATTCTGTCGGGCTGGGTCGGACTCGGGCCGAGATTTTAACTGTTTGCCGGGCCAGGCTCGGGCGAACTTTTAGCTTATATATCGGGCCGAACTTTTAAAGTTATTAATTAAAATCTTTCAGTCTCATAATACAATCAAGTTTAAATTATCAAGTAAAGTCGGTATTCTGATTTACACGAATTTTTTTAATTCCTAAATACGAACCTACGACCCTAAACACGAATTGTTAATTACAACCCTGCACGGTTCGAGTTATGCCCGACCCGAAATCGACATGAAATGATGAAATGAAAGCATGAAATGAAAAAAAAAATCAATCCATAATTTAAAATAATTCAGGAAAATAGTCTGCAATCATATCTCTAAAATAAATTTTATATTTCGAAAAATGAATGCATATGAATATGTAAATGAATACTCATTCATATACAAGTAATTTTTTTTTTTATAATTTGAAACAATAATCTGGACTTTTCTTTGGAAAAATTTGGCGAACTCGAATTGACTCCCAAGAAAAAAAAAAAAAAAAAAAAACTCGAATCTCAGATGACTCGAAAATGGAAACACTAATCGACATGATCCGCAGCAAAATTTTAGAGTCAGTGGTCAACACGTTCGGGTAGAATCAGGTTATCCTGACCCGAAGCAAGATTTTAGTTGCTGCTATATATACATCTTCCCGCAGTTTACAATGAAGTTATCTATGTATATAATTATTTTCTCATTTACACCTTCTAGAGTCCTGCGCGGGTCGGGAACCCACACATTTCCTTTTAAGTCAACCCGCAACCCGACCCGAACCCACAAAAATAATTTTCAGTAACCCCAACCCGACCCGAACCTGCAAAAATAATTTCCGGCAACCCGAAACCCGACCCCAGCCCGAGGTATTTCAACCCGCACCCGACCCGAACCCGCAATATTTTAATCCGCAACCCGACCCGAACCTGCAATGTAAGGAAAGCTTATCATGTTTTAATACCATTATGAAAAATAATCTACAATTGTATCTTTAATAGAGGTTTGCATCAGCCCGGTCAACTGGCCGCGCCGGTGCGGCAAAATTTCAAACGGGCCAGGCCGAAGAATGAGGACAGTTTTTCAAAGGGCCGGGCTGATACACAAAATAAACGGGCCGGCGTAAAAATTGAACGGCCCTGCCAGGCCGGGCCGATAACTACAATTAAGCGGGTCCATAGCTCCGATATAAATATTTAGACGAAGCCGATAAAATTATAAACGGGCCGTGCCGGTCTCGGGCCAAAAAACCGGGACTCACGATAAAAAAAGTCTAGAACCGGGTGCGGGTAACCCGATCCGATGCAGGGCTCTAAACGGTATAAAACTAAAAATCTAATCTTTAAATATACCTTAAAATTAGTTGCGGTTTCAAAAGTTCCACATAATGATACACCTTGTTTTACACAACCGACCATCTAATTTCCTTTACTTTATCAGCAGTTATTATTTTGAAATTTTTGCCGTCTAATATAGTGCATCGTGTATCATCACATTCATTATTCATTTATTCATTTGATACATTAGACAGGAAGGACCATTTAGCGTTTTGCTGCGCATTGTGTTTTTAAAATACCATAAAAATGTAATGCAGTTGCAGTTTGTTATTTCGAAGACTGGTGAAAGGATGACTAAAGACAAAACAGACAGGCACACATTTTGCTTTTGTGAAACTTTGATCTGCGGTTTATAAAGGCTTTTAACGTGAAAAAATATTTTCCACATTCTTTTTAAAAAATCGGGTCAACCCGAACCCGAAACAATAAAACCCAACCCGACCCGCAACAAAAAAACTTAAAGTCAACACGATCCGACCCGAACATTAACGGAAAAATATAGCGCCGACCCCGGGTCGGGTCGGATTCGGTTAAAAGCGGGTAACCCGACCCGATGCTGGACTCTGACACCTTCCATTTCTCTTCTATATATTAAATAGAGATTAATATCCATATATTATTATAAATTGAGATTCTACAGTATATTGAAATTAATGAACAAAGAAGGAATTTTTAGTTTGATACTAAGTTAGCTTAAATAATTATACAAAACTCTCTTTTCATTTACTCATTCATTTATAAAAAAAAAAAAAAATACTTACCCTACGCTTTTAATTTTTTAATAAGAAGATCAAAGTGAGCAGATGAATTTCCACGTCCTGTCTCTTCTTGAAATGGTATTTCTTTTAGGCGTCTAAATTTGCGGTCAATCAAATAAACACTGAACAGGAATGCGCATGAGTTATAGACAAAATGTATAAGTTTTTCGATAATATCTGGCTGTTCTGACGACAGACTTTAACCGACATGTGGTTAAATTCTTAAATTTTCTGGTCGCAGACTAAGGAAAAAAAATTTAATTTAGATTAAACTCTTTAAAAATCAGCTGCAGACTTATCCGTGGGTTAGCTTTTCTGCAAACTAACCTAAGATCTTCTTTAAATAATAAATAAACTTTTTTACCAAAAATAAAACCGACTTCAAAAACTACTGCAAAGTAAAAAGCGCACTTTTTGATTTTATCGTGCAATCTGATTAAAATTTACATGTTCTCATTTCTTGATACAATTCAGATGTTTTCATGTATTAATTTAGTTTGCTTCTGTATTATTTAGCATTTTAAATAATGGTTGGCAATTGAGAATTGTAAATATGACTGCCGATTAGAAATTGTGAAGAAACCTATTGGAGAAGATCCATTAGTGAATTTGAATGGGAATATCGCCAAATTAGTCAGTTACAGCCAAGTTGGCTTCATTTATGACAACTTATTTTGGTCGCCAAATTTGGCGATATTTCACCAAATGGCACTAAGTCTGGCGACAACTTGGCGATAACGCATATGAATACATAGCTTTATGCTTATGAATGAAAAACCGGTTACAACAATGAAAGATAATTTGCGAAAAATCCTTTATTTTATTGGTTTTTGTTGAATTACTAAAAAACTACTCAACCAATTTCGATGAAACGGAAGTGGTACCAATTCGAGAGTATCCTCTTTCAATTAAAACCAAAATCACATAAATCGGACAAAAAGTTCCAGAGCAATCGGTGAACATACATAAAAAAAAAAAACATACATACGCGTCGAATTGATAACCTCCTCCTTTTTTCGAAGTCGGTAAAAACTAACCTGCACCCGACTTGACAAGACTCGGGTCGTGTGCAGGAAAAATCGGGTTACCCGACCCGATGCAGAACTCTACACTCAAGTCAAAAAAATTTCCCCGACGACGATTAAATTTGACCCCGACGGGGGGGCCAGGTATGCCCGACGGGGGGGCATATGCCCCCCCGGTCCCCCCTCTGGCGCCGCCCTTGGATCTACAAAAATGTACTATAATCAAGAACGAAAATATACAATAACCTCTTCCAAGTCATCGCAATTTTGCATGTAAACATTCACGCTCTATACTTGCATTTCTAATCTGAGTGCCGGCATAATCCAGAAATTTACTTTTATACGCACTCGCAGTAAAATATTTAGTTTTATCAAAGAAAATACTCGTTTTCACCAAGACATTATTTTCACTGAAGCCGCCTAAGATGAGCGTGTCACCATCTCATTGTCAGCGGAAGGAAGAAAATAATGAAATGTCAAAGCGTTATGAGTAAAAATGAGTTATTTTCTATAGTGACGTCATTTTATGTTCAAAAGTTTTTAAAAAGTTATTAACCATTTGGAAATGGTTGTTGTTTTCGGTCGAGGATGGAGCCAAATGATGCTCGCATTTTATTTTTTTAACGAACTTCAACGATATTCTTTACTTTTAGAAGAATTTTTATTTGAATAGGTAATCGAAAGGCATAAAATCGTTAAAAATTGAAAAAGTTACAAAATGGGTAGCCGCAAATTATCAGATATGGAAAAATCCAAAGTCAAAGAGCGACGCCGAAATTAAAATCGTCTTGCAAAGCAAAAATCGAGGTCTTCAACTGATTATGTAACCCATGAAAATCGAGGTCTTCAACTGATTATGTAGCTCATGAAAATCGATTACAGAATAAAAGACGAACGCGAAAAAGGAAACAATCTAATGTTTAGACCAATGTCAGACGGGTGTCTTTTTGCACGCTTTTTTACTTACGTATTATCCCTACACAATGGCGCTAGCATTGTGTATGGATAATACATAAGTAAAACAGCATGCAAAAAGACGTCCGTCTGACATTGGTCTTAATCGATTGATAGTAAAAGGGTATATCTCGAGGGGCTCCAATCCACTAGCCACGGCGTTTTACAATCGGTCGATTCTAACAGGGAAAAATTGAGCTCAACGTAGGTAATTTGTCGCAATCTGTGGATGATTCGATGGAACTGCTTTCGATTTATAAACTGTTTTTCTTCTCGAAACGGGACTTGGAGAGTTTATCGATGAAGGTTTTGGTCGTCTAAAGTTTGATCTTTGCGATCTGTTGTTAAAGAGGATACGACGGAATTTGGTGAACGAAATTTAGATTTTTCGATTAAATTTTGTTACGAAGGTAATTTGTCGCGATCTGTGGATGATTCGGTGGAACTGCTTTCGATTTTTAACCTCTTACCTTTCTCGGCTTCTCTTGTTTTCTTTTTAGTTTCTTATACATTTTTAGAATTTTTTCAGCAATCCTCGCCTTAGTATTTTTTTTAATTGTAATATGAAAACGACATCCGTAATGATATGGAAATCCCCATTGTTTCCTCTCCTCAAGAATAAAACTAACCCGATTACCACTAATGTAAAAAAAATAAAATTCATAAAAGACTTTTAAAATTAAAATTAAAATCTACCCTATATATATAAAATCCTAATGAAACGAATTTATGAAACGGAAGTGTGAAACGGAAGTATGAATCGACTGATTAAACAACTGATTATGTTTCGATTTCTCCTAAAATATGGAATAATTTGCGATGAAATTAACACCAAAAATCAATATTGATCCGCAGATTTCAAAACTGGTATTCGAATTTTTAAATTCGAATTAGTTTTCGAAATATTAATTTTTTTCTAATTTTATATACATTTTTCTAATGATGGCAACTCAAATTTTAATCAAGCAGATATTTTTTTTTATATTTCAGAAAAGGTTGACACGGTAACCCGGCTGTTGTTGTTTATTTGATAATAAATGTTTATTTACTTTTATTTCTTTTTACAAATTATATAAATTATTTTGTTCTATGATTATTAATTTTTTTTTTAATATTTCCTTTAGAAAATAATATAAAATAATTAAGAAATACAGTACTACTTAGTTATTCCGTCGACCAATTTCGCCAAATTATACAAATTGACATAATTTTTATTTTAAATAACGAAAGAACAAATAAATTAGTATAACATTAATAAATATGCGAATAAAACGTCGAAATAAAAATCACTTGATGACGTAAACACGTGTAACTTGCTTAAAGTCAAGTGAATGTGACATTTACGATCAACCATTATTGGCATTTAATCTTATAGTTTGGCGATAGATTTTTGGTCGTCGGGATATCTAAGGAATACCAAAAATGCATATGTAACTGGTATTTGAAAACGAGGTTTTCGCCAAATTTTCGTAAAAAAATAAAAATCACGCCAAACCTGCGGTGCGTATCTGGCCAAATATTACCACTCGAAAAAAAAATGGTAACTGGCGAGTTGAAAAAAAGCTATTGGCGAGATTTGCATCCTGCTAGCGTAACAGTACCTAGAATTCTTTGCAACCATGGCAACTTTTATGCAGTTTTATTCGGAAAAAAAATTGATTTTTTAATCAAAATGGGAAACTTACGGTCCCATATTGGCGCGATTTTTTTCTGACGCCAATGTCATATACGGAACGGGCGCATAACTGGCGCCAAAGTATCGTTATTTTGCTTGATATGGTAAGCCGGATGTTGCTGTTTATGCTGTTGATGCGTTCCCCAAATTGGTGTCGTTAAAAAATCACTCCAATATATGACATCTTTGCCAAACTTTCATATGAACGGCGAAGGGATCAGACCGTATTTGTTTATGGCAGTTGACGACTTGAACTATTATAATATAGATGAAATGATGGCGATAGAATAATATTTGACGACTTATCACCTGTGCCTGGCTAACATTAAAGTGCCAAAATGACACCTAGAGTATAAAAAGCGAAGTGGTCCGCCTGGAATTGTTGATGATAGTCACATGACTTAGGATATTGCTATAGAGATTGTTTTAAAATACCGGGAGACAAAGACTCTTATACTTAATTTATTTTATTTTGGCTTCTTTTCAAATGTTTAACTGATCCTCTTTAATCAAAAACGAAAACAACCATTGGATGTCTTAACAGCAACTGATTCGCCCTTAATTTTTTGCAATCAAAGGGAATTGAACGGAAACCCGTTTACAGGGAGATCTGCAAACCTTTTCAGTATAATTCAATCTTCTCTAATTTTTTTAAAACCCATCAGATTAGCGTGTTTTTAGATTCTGCGGTGTCTGAACGGGGGTTGGCGAGCATAGCTTGCAGGGGGCAGAGCCCCCTAGTTAAAATATAAGAATGGGATTATTTTAAAATGTAGCGAGTGCGGGCACATCTACAAATAAAGTACAATCATTTCGAAAAATATCTATCAAAATCGGTTCAGTAGAAAGCTCAGGCTAGATGACTAAGAAAACAGCCTTGTCTTTTAAATATACTAGGGGATCGAACCCGAGCTTCTCGGGTTACAGAGTATAGGTGAAAACCATTCTTTTTTTTTATTGTAATTATTTTTTTACATGTAATATATATTTTAGATTGCCCACTAACATCAAAAAGAATATTTATCTGAAAAATATCAATTATGCAATAAAATAAAGTTTTAAATTTTATTAAATGCGATACTTTCACATGTCAGCGCATGCCAGGAGTTATTAGTCCAAGATTTTACGACTTACGGCAGTTTTTTCGATCATTTCAGTGCTTTAAGCACGTGTTTCAATCACATGTCTGTTAAATTGTTTTCTTATTTACATTATTTTATTAATTTTTCTATAGAGGAAGTTTTAATTTTGTTATGCAACATTAGACGGAAACAAATGCTGAACTTTTTACATTTTTTAAGGGAGATTAATTTTTCCTATTCGAGCTACACGTGATAGATAAATTTAAAAATAATTCATGCTTGAAAATCTATATATTTTATGCTATCGTAGGTGGCACAGAAATCGCGATTATTTGTTAATTGTTTAATGGCAACACCTGAATGTAACGCATCTCATTGGTTATTGTGTAATATTTTAAAAAAGAAATAACAATAAATAAAAAAAAAGTTTAATTAATAACTATAGAACAAAACAATATATAATTAAAAATAATAAAATTAAATTAAATAAACAATTTATTAATAAATAAACAACAACATCCGGGCTACCATATCAAGCAAAATAACGACACTTTGGCGCCAGTTAAGTACCCCTGTGCGTATATGACATTGGCGTCGGAAAAAAGTCGCGCCAACGTAGTGCGTATATGACACCTATATCCAGGGGCGTGCCTAGCGGGGGGGTGTTGGGGGTGTAACACCCCCCCACTTATTTGGAAGAGTTGGTAAAATTTAGAATAGTCGGAAAGTTAAGAACACACCCTGTAAAAAGTCCTCTCTCTCGTCGTCAGTATCATTTCAATTCTCTGTTGTCCGTCTTTAAAGGGGAAAAGAAAGAACTTCTCACAGAAGATTGTGTATGATTCTGTGTGGGAGGGAGGGGTTGTCAGAGAGCGGAGGTGATAGCTAGAAAGGGAGAATCGCGTTTCTGAGAATTTGAGACTTTCGTGAAAGGAAGGAAGAGGGGGGCGGGGGAGGTTGTTGCAATCTCTGTTGTAAGTTTTCCCATGTAGCATCTTTAATTGCTCCCAATGTTTCTGAAAAGGAAGATACCTCGACTTTTCTAAGTTGTGATCCAGCCGATCGTACTGGAAAGAATTTAACCAAAAACCAGAAACATTTCATCCTGTCTCGTGGACCTTATCAACCTCAGAGATCATTGTACCCTGTGAATCATGACATAGATCCTAAGAAGCAGAATACTTTTAGCTCCTGCTGGTATAAAGAATATCCATATTTAGAATACAGTGACCAACTGGATGCCGCATTTTATTTTGCTTGTTCACTTTGCTCTGATGGACCGGGGACTGAAAACGCAGAAGAAGCTTGGATCAGTGTTGGTATTCGTGTATGGCATAAGATGAAAGGCCGACGAAAAAACTGTAAAGGGATGTTCATGGCTCATTTTACGAGCAATGCTCATAGAGCTGCAGTGCATAAATTAGATAATTTGGCCCCAAAAATTAAGCACGTTGACAACTTTCTATCTAGTCAACGTAGAGAGGCAGCAGCTAACGCGGAGCAAATTCGTCTAAGAAACAGAGAGGTTATTAATATACTACTAGACTGCACCAGATATCTAAGTCGTCAAGCACTTGCATTTCAGAGACGAGAAAGTGACAACGGTAACTACATTCAGCTCATTAGATTAACGGCCAGGTGGATTCCAACTTTAAAAAACTGGATTGATGATAATCATCTTCGCCCATGCCAACTATCTTAGTAATAAGTTACAAAGCGACTTATTGGGATTCTTGGAACATGTGTCCGTGAAAAAATAGTTGCAAATGTCAAAAATTGTGGATTTTTTAGCATTATGGCTGATAGCACACCCGATCTCTCTCATCCTGACCAGCTCTCAATTGTAATCCGATACATGACTGCAAAGTTTCAGCCAGAAGAAAGGTTGCTAAAACTAAAAGATTATCTGGATAAAACAGGCAAAGGAATGGCTAAGCTTATTTCTGAAATTCTACAGTCAGTTGGAATATCGCTTTCTCAAGCTCGCACGCAGTCTTACGACACCACGTCATCTATGTCCGGCCGCATTTTAGGCTGTCAATCAAAACTTTCAGAAATAGCTGGTAGATCTATTTTATACATACCCTGCCTCGCGCATAAAGTGAATTTATGTGTTGAACATGCGTGCGAAGAAAGCAATTTAATAAAATTGCTCTACGACAGTATTCAGGATCTCTGTAACTTCTTTTCACTGAGTACAAAGCAATTCGGCATACTGAGAGAGAAAATGGAAGTTCTTCAGAGGAGTCTTACCTTGAAATCTTTGTCGAAGACAAGATGGACTATGCGAGCGGATTCAGTCAGAGCTATTTTATCGTCCTATGATGCCCTCATCCATACTCTGCAAATTATTTCTGAAGACATGAAGGTTGACAAGGATGCTCAAGGTAAGGCGGCAGGGTTAAGAAGCAAAATGATGTCATACGATTTCATTGTTTCTTTACTTGCAATGAAAACAATTATGTTTAAGACCAAGTTAACAACAGAGCAATTGCAACGTGAAGACCTGGACATTTTAGAGGGAACCGACATAATGCAGAAAACTTACGCAAGCATTCAGAAACTCCGGAATGATGACGCGGCGGCAATAATGAACATCATTAAAGAAGCTGACAACATCTGCGAGACACATGGAATAAATCAAGATTATGAGTTCAATTTGCAGCACAGGCGACGGAGGCCTCTATCGAAGATCGACGAAAATCCTGAAACTGCAGTTCTATTTTTCACGAGAGAATTATTTTAAAGCAGAAATTTTGAAGGTGGTAGATCGGCTTACAACTGCATTTGGAGACATTCGTAAGTTGGTATTTAAGAAAGTTAAACCACTGGCCTGTATCCTTTCATCCAGGATCAAGTATAGCTCTACCGAGGACATTTCTAAACTATGTCAATTATTCCCTGATGATCTCAAAGATGTAGATAACTTGGAATGTGAAATTGATCTCATGTCCACAGAAATAGCTAGTCCTGAATCGGATACAATTGGCGCAGCAGCGCAGAAATTGTGGGGAAGGCTCATTTGTATCCTAACCCTTCTTTGGCCTACAAGTTGGCCTTAATTATTCCAGTAACTGTGGCAAGTAATGAAAGAAGTTTCAGCAAGTTAAAGTTAGTAAAATTTACTTGCGTACCACCATGTCGGAAGAGCGACTGGACGAACTAATGCTATTAACCTGTGAAACATACATAACTGACATGTTGGATTTAGACAGTGTAGCTGGAAAATGGGCTATTCTGAAGGATAAACGGGTGATAATTTAAAAATGTAGAAAGATAATTTTTAGTCTCTTATACTAATATATATCTTATTTTTAGCAAGCAAGATTTTTTTTTTATGTATTTTAAAATTTATACACTTACATTACACAACAGCATGCGGTTTTATTTATAGAAACATAAATTCCGAAGTACTTCAACATTCTTAAACTGTTACTTTTGAGAACTGGTTAATGTACGGTACATCCGTACACATTTTCTTTTAAATCGTAAGCAGAATCCTAATTAATAACAGGATTCTCAACTCTACTTATATAGTAAAATAATTAAAAAAAATTACACATACTGAATAACAGCATTTAATTTCGACTGTGGTTAAGGAGAATGCAGGTGAACACTTAAGACTTTTAGTGATTTTTATAAATTCACAGTATTGTAGAACAGTTGACTCAGTCGCTGAGGGGGGTGGGGGTATCACAAAGGATTTCTCACCCCCGATCTTCCAGTCGGCAAAATTCAGTTCACACCCCCCCACTAAAACAGCCTTCGGCACGCCCCTGCCTATATCTCTTTTATTCATCTAATTTAAAATACAACAAATAAATAAATAAATGAAGGTACTTTTCCAGGTACTTGGCGAAATAGAGAAAAGGTCCATGGCGAGAAAAGAAATTTGGCAACGTATTTTCTGGCAACCTATTTCATCAAAATATTTTTTTCGAATAATACTACATAAAAGTTGCTATGATCGCAAAAAGTTCGTACTTTCATATTAGCTGGGCGCAATTATCGTCAATAGCATTTTTTAACTCGCCTGCAGCATTTTTTGTTTTTCGAGGTGTAAATTAAAACAATGCTTTGATGTTGAAATTAAATGGTTTATGGTATTTATTCTTTTCTTTTCTTTTTCCTTTTTTAAAGATTTTTTTTTTTTTAAGTGAAATTCGTGAATTTGAAATGTTTCAGTTTTAAATTAAAGTTATCCATTTTAAAATGAGTGAAAGGGTTATATTTTAACTTAATATTTCATATTTCTTTAGAAAAATGAAATACGACGGGTACTATGTTTGGCGATTTATCACCTGTGCCCGACTAACATAAAAATACCGAGTTCTTGATTTCTCTATCGGAATCTTCCGATTTGGCGAAGGATTGAGCAAGTAAATTAAATTATGAATAAAAGTAACACGATATAATGCCTAGCGTTCCATTTAAGGGAGACCAAACTGGTCGCCACGGGCAACTAATTATTTTAAAAACCGTAATAACTCAGTCAATTCAGATACAATTTTCAAACACATTGCATTTGAAAGTAGATTTTTTTTCTCTATTTGACGGTGTAAAAATTGAAAATGGCTTTGAATTGGAAACTTAAAAAATCGCTGACATAGCACGCATTGTAATTTAATTTTTTTTGTTTTTGTTTTTATGAGAAAACGGCAACAAAAGCTACAGTAATATATTATTTTCTTTACTCGGGGATTATTTTCCCGGGGACGCTGATTAATGTCCCCATGATATATGCCCCCATACGTCATTTTGACATCACAAGAAATGGGGATATAAATACAGTACTGGATCATTTCACTTTTCACGAAATCCTGATTAATGTCCCCATGATATATGCCCCCATATCTGAAAGGGACACAAATCCAGTGCTAGAGAAATTTCCTTTCGTTGAGAGCCTGATTAACGTCCCCATGATTTAAGTCCCCATACGTCATTTTGACGTCACAAAAAATGGGGGCACAAATCCAGTACTCCAGCATTTCACTTTTGACGAAATCCTGATTAACATCCCCATGATATATGCCCCCATATCAGAAGGGGACACAAATCCAGTGATGGAGAATTTTTCTTTCATTGAGAGCCTGATTAATGTCCCCATGATTTATGCCCCCATACGTCATTTTGACGTCACAAAAAATGGGGGCACAAATCCAGTGCTGAAGCATTTTACTTTCGACGAAATCCTGATTAATATCCCCATGATATGTATCCCCATACGTCATTTTTATGACGTCACAGCAGATGGGGACTTAAATCAGGGGGCACAAATCCAGTACTAGAGCATTTTATTTTTTCAAGAATTCCTGATTTACGACCCCATGATATATGCCCCCATACGTCATTTTTATGTCACAACAAAGGGGATTCAGATTCCATTTAGGATAGACCACTAGAAATCTGCACTACCTGAATTTTCAGGTCCTGGCTCGGACCGGTGCAAAAATTTAAAATTCGACCCAGGAAATTTTTGTGTTAAAAGAATTTAACCTTGTGTAATTACGTGTCCAGCGTTTTCTGGCGTTTCCATTATGCGCGATTTAATTTTGTTGAGCTGATCATAATTATCAGACCAGAAGTTATAATTAGCAAGGTTAATTGGGTTAATTAGTAATTCCAGCTTCTCCAGGATAGCATAATTGGTAGAGCACTGGCGGCTTCAGCCAGGGTATTCCTGGTTCGAATCCTAGCCTGGACATTTTTCGCCCAGTTCGAAAAATTAAATCTCATATGATTTATTTACCAATTATACTAATTGTGTTAAAAAAGTCAATCTTCTGTAATTACGTGTCCACCTGTTTCTGACTTTTCCATTACCTGCGATTTAATTCTGTTGAGCTGATTCATAAATATCACACCAGATTTATAATCAATAAATTTAACTGGGTGAATTATCCTGCTGAGAAAGAAAAGTTTGCGTAAAAG
The DNA here is from genome assembly GCA_963932465.1 of Maratus speciosus. Taxonomy (NCBI): domain Eukaryota; kingdom Metazoa; phylum Arthropoda; class Arachnida; order Araneae; family Salticidae; genus Maratus; species Maratus speciosus. The sequence goes on from OZ010797.1 coordinate 311,477,196, forward strand.
AAAATAAGTGCTCTTCCTATTTTATTTAAGGCTGTTCTCAAATCCAAAAGGGCAAATTTATGACATAAGTTTTAATTTATTTTTGTTCGGAAATGCATAAAACTAGCAGGTGCTGTTAATCAGAAACTATGTAATCGAACTGTGTTTTCCGTTTTTTGCAAATGCAATAGATCTGTCAGAAAATGGGCGTTTGAACCTAATTTCCATGTGAAAGAAGAATAACCACCCAAGGAAGGGTGAAAAACGTCTTTGTTACGTGATCAAAATTGCTTATAACTCAATAGGTGATTTATTTATCAAAAAATGAAAAACACAGTTCGATTTCAAATCGCTTCCATAGTCAGGCCTTCCAATTTTATATCTTTCCGTTAAAAAATGAATTTGTAAATGTATTAAAACGTTTTATTCTTGTTGAGCAGAACAGTTGAGAACAGCCTTAACGTAATATTTGGAATTATACCTTAAGGTGGTTCTCAACTGCGAAACTTTGACACATTTTCTGACAAACTTTTAACTTCAAAGGCATCAAATTGACAAGCCTAACTGTTGAAGGGATTTGCAATCGAATAGTGATTTCCATTTTTGATAAATAAATTATTTGTCGGCATATAAGAGATTCTTGTCATGGCTTCGGGTTTTTCTTATTTCCCGTGATGTCGCTTCCGGAAATTCTATTCAAAATGCTACCTTTAACAGGATTTCCTCATAGATATATTGCCTTTATCAAAAAATCGATAACGCCATTTGATTACATAGTTTCTGAGTGACAACAACTGTCAATCTTATGCGTTTCCGAAAAGAAATTAATTCAGAAATGTATCAGAAAGTAGCTCTTTTGGATTTTAGAAAAGCCTTAATAAATGACAGAGAAATAATTTCACAAATCTACTTTATATTATACAGCTTCAAAAGTTATGATGTTTCTAAATCTTCTTTTTTTTAAATTCTAAACTACATTAATTTGTTAAAGAATCCTTATTTGAATGTTGAAACGTCTATAAGAATCTAAGTAATTATTAATGTTGCTATTGTGTATTTTCTGTCTTGCAAAGACATCGTAATTTTCAAATATATACTGTAAATTTATCCGATAAATATGTATGCAGTTTTCTTTAAAGGAATCTTAATTGTATGTTAAGAAAAATCTGATTTTTTTGTAGAAATGTCCACTGATTCCTGTTTGCTGTTTGGAAATTCCTGCCCGTGCAGACCTCAACCAGTTTCCCTCTCCAACTGAGGTCTTGTTAAGTGCTCCGAGTCTCTCTATAAAATTTGAAATTACCTTTCCTTTGCATATTATTGGCCTAGATTTGTTCTTAAATGTTTAACCCCTTGAGGGGCAGTGGGATATAATATATCCCACTTAATTTTAATTCCGAAATGCCACACTAACACCAGAATTTTGAAATAAAATTTTGCATTCATACTGTACGTGAAGAAAAGCTTTTACTTATTTTCAAATAAAATTTTCTAAATTCTGGCGTGAACCTGTCATTTCAAAATTTTAAGAAGAAAAGTACTTTGCACCTGAAAGGGTTAATCGTGAGAAGGAAGTGGGCAATTAACTTTATTTATTACAAAGTTTATAATAACTGACGGGGAATGTATACATCTGGTGAAAGTAACCGTGAACAAAAAACATAAATATTTAAAATATTGTAAAGGATAGATCTTTCAAAGTAAAAAATAATTGTGCATATTAAATGTGAAAGTAGTAGTATTTTTCATACATTTTATTATCTATATTATATTATCATTCTATGATATAAACGATTTTAAAATATAAAATTTATTAGTTCAGCAGGACTGTGCGAACAAAAAAGTGCACCTGGGCCAAAGTTTAAATTTGTCGACCCCAATCTTCGACTTCTCTCTGTAACAGATGGCACAAAATTGGCGAAGTGCAGAAACAGAAATAAATTCTGTTGAATACATATTTCGCACTTATTTTGTAATTTTAAAATTTTTAATTCAGAAATTTCAAATAAGTAAAAAAAATAAATAAATTTGCTGTTATATTATGGCAAAGGGGATATGGGGAATGGACGCGGAAAATATGCATCTAACAATACTGTATAATAGTTGGCAAGAAAGTTGTACTTAGTAATTTGTTTTTGGATGTGGGGTAATGGACGATGCAATAACTTTGAAATGTAAAAAGTACGTATTTTCATTGGGAAAAAATTCCCGATAGCTATCATTGTTTATACATTAAAAAAGAAGAAAAGTGAGATTGGTAGTATAAATTTGACGCCCCTCCTCGATTTCCGTCCACGGGGCAACCACCTACTTCGCCCTCCCCCCTTTCACACTATCCTGTACTAAGTATTGGAATATACGTTGGGCCGTAGTCAGCACGTTACATATACGTTCGTAAAAGTTTTTTTTTTTTTTTTTTTTTTTTTTTTTTTTTATAAAATATGAGAAATTTCGATGAAAACGCTTAGAAATGCATTTGTATATTTAAAATATCTCTTCGAGAAATTAATAATTTTAACTTCTTTTTTTTCTGTTTTCACTTCTTACAGAATGTTTTTTTTTCCTTCGTTATAAAAATATTTCTAAAATATATACTTTTAATTTCATATGAAATTTTACTCACAGTTTATAAAATTTTAACTTACAAAATATGGAATTAAGTAGATATTTTAGAAATATTTTGAGAACTAAGAAAAAAAAGAGACTTCCTTTAAGAAGCATACACAAAACAGCAAGTTAAAATTATTATTTTCTCAGGAGATATTTTAAATATACGAATGCACCCATAGGTTTAACCCCTTAACCTACGATTTACGTCTCAATATTCAACGGTTTGGCAAATCCATAGCTACCACTAAAATTTAATAGAAATTTTCGCTTTGTTTAATCATGAAATTTCGACAATTAAATTAAACTATATTTACTGTGAAATTTTAGTGGTAAGAAGAATTTACATTTGGCTCGATCATCGTACGCGGACTATGCCCGTCATTGTAGGTTAAGGGGTTAACATTAGGGAGGGAAATTCGGACGCTGAGTATGACTAAAAGCCTTAAAACTCTGTTCGTCTCATGTTTTTTCCCGATTAAAAATGCATATTTTTTCATAAAATTTTAAAGGGGACTTACATACAGTTATATTTATCTAACCATACAAAATCGAGTTAAATATATAAAATCATACAAATTTAAGGTATATTTAAGGCTATTATGGTCATCCCTGGAAACGTCGGGTGGATCAGCGACAATATCAAAATAAAATTAAATTAAAATTAAAACGTGACTTGTAGAGTTGATTTGATACTAAGACCTCTGATTTTTTAGGAATATAATCAACTGTAAACTGAAATTTATTCTTGTACGTAAAGATGTAATTTTGTAATTGATATCATTCACTTTTTCCCCCGTTTCTACAATTTAGAAATGAAACCGAATGAATCGATTTATCATTCAATAACTTTTATTTCGCGCTTTCCATCAAGCCTAATTTAAGCGGTGGATTTGGATTAATCGCGGTCCAAATTAAAGAATTCTAAAGACAGTTTTTACGTGCGTTCGTAATTATATAAATATGTGGCACCTATAGTCGTCGCCTGGTGCGCCTATCAGGTCTTTCCGTCTGTCTGCATATAACTACCCAACTAAATGGTTCGAAGTTTGATATATTTTTGGGCATTTTTTGGAATATATATTATTGTGGTATAGTTAATAGTAGGCGTAATTAAGGCTGTTTTACTTATTGATCTTTTTAACGATTCGTGGACAGGAATGCGCCAATCTCAGTTATTGTCATTGCCGTATTATTTTCTTTTAATGTATTTTACCCGGGAGCACTACTTTTATTGACTCGAGCGAAGCCGGGTAGATCTGCTAGTTAGTTAATAAAAATAAGCAAACTAAGGGTGTTTATTTATTGTTTACTAGCAGCTTTCACTAGCTTCGCTGGTCGGTTTCTCTAAAAGAAAATTGAATCAAACGAAATATCTCTAGCAAAGATTAACAATTTTTTTTTCTTAATTTCTAATGAAATATCCATAATTGTTGTCTTATTTCTGTAATCTTGCATTATCCGTTTCAAAGTCGATGCTGACCACTTAATAGACAAAATAGCTCTAAAATAACTTAAAGTACCTGTTTTTAATTACTTTTACTTTCTTATATCTTTACAAGAAGAAAGTATTGTATTCGTGAGAATTTTCAACTTCCGGTTTTCGACGGATTTGCAAGTTTTAGGGGTCAGAGATCCCGAAAAACATGTTTTTACAAAATGCCTGCCTGTGAGTCTGTGTCCACAAATTTTGTGGGCGCTCTGTCTCAAGAACTAGAACGCGCGGAATTTAATAAAAATTTATATTTAGGTAGTCCATAATATAAATTAATGCTGATTCGTTTTTGGTGTAAATCGCCCAACAGGTGGCGCTGCTATGTTGCATTTTTTGCGATTTCTGCAATAGCTCTATCTATAGAACTAATTGACGAATTTTCATCTAACTTAAGATTTAGTTAGACGTTGACACACGTTGTTGCTGATTAAGTTTTAGTGTTAATTGCCCTTTAGGTGGCGCTGCTATGCTGCACTTTTCACGATTTTCGTAATAGCTCTATCTCAAAAACTAATGCACGGATTTTCTCCAAACTTCAGATTCAGTCAGACGTTGTCATAAGTTGTTGCTGATTAGGTTTTGGTATAAATTATCCAATTGGTGGCACTGCTTGGCTGCATTTTGCTGAATTTACACGATTTCAGCGATAGTCCTATCTGATGAACTAATGCACAGAATTTCATATATTTAGAATCCTCATGAGGGTCATATATTGCCATTTAATTTTGACAGTGTCATAGCAAATTTTGAAGCATGAGATGGAAGAAAGTTTTGGGATTGGTACATCCGACTAGTTTTAGTAGGTTTGTTATCACGAATTTCCCTCTTCTACCTAAAACTGCGGCTGAGATACTTCGAAATGACCTAAAACTTCCGACAGCCATATTAAATGCCTTTAGGTGGAAATTTCTAAAATCGGTAAAATAATGTTTAAGTATGTTTTAATAGATTAGTTATCCTGAAATTCATGTCTTTATCTAAAACTGATGCTGGAATATGGCAAAATAACCCAAATATTTCAACCCTCCCTTTAATTTTCTTAGGAGGGGGAGGGGGGGGGATTTCTAAAATCACTGAGAGACATGTTTAATTATTTTTTTTAATACTTTTATTATTCTAAATTTTTCGCTTATACCTAAAACGGCCCGCTAATATATGGCGAAATGACTTAAAAGTTTCGACCCTATCTTTAATCATCTTTGAGAGGTTCAGCGATTTCTGAAACCGTTGGAATACATGTTTAATTATTTTTTTAATAGGTTTCTTATCTTGAATTCCATGTTCCTACTTAAAAAAGCTGCTGAGATATGCCGCATGCCTAAAAGTTTCGATCCCTCTTTAACTCCTTTAGGGGGAAATTTCTATAATCACTGAAATATGTGTTTAATAATTTTTTAGTACATTTATTTTCTGGAATTTCACGCGCTAACCTAAAACGAGTGCTGAGATATGCCAAATGTTTTAAAATTTTCGACCCCCAACTTTAACACCCTTAAAGGGAATTCTAAAATTGCTGAAATAAGGGTTTAATTATTTTTTTAATAGATTTATTTTCCTGAATTTCACGCTCCCACCTAAAACTGCAGAGATATGCCAAATGTTCTAAAATTATCGACCCTTCCTTTAAGACACTTAGGGAGGGATTTCTAAAATTGCTGAAATACATGTTTAATTATTTTTTTAGTAGATTTATTTTCTGGAATTTCACTCCTCTACTTAAAACGGCTGCTGAGATATACCAAATATTCTAAAATTTTCTACCGCCCCTTTTAACCCCATTAAGGGGGGGGGGATTTCTAAAATCGCTGAAACACGTAATTATTTATTTTTTTAGTAGATTTATTTTCTGGAATTTTACACTACTACTTAAAACGACTGCGGAGATAGACGAAATGTTATAAAATTTTCGACCCCACTTTTAACCCCCTTAAGGGGCTGAAATTCTAAAATCGCTAAAACCCGTGTTTAATTATTTTTTTAGTAGATTTATTTTCTGTTATTTCATGCACCTATCCAATATATAATCCTGAATCCGCTATAATCATGAAGTGACTTCTAGAAACGAATTTGTTTAAAAGGTTAAATATTTATATTGTTTAAAACCGAAGATTTCTTTTGAAAGCTGAAAGTAAGTTTGTTAAGCGTGCGTGATTTGTCTTTTCGTATTTAGATTAAAAATTCCGAGTGAAAAACGTTAAATATTTCGAAAATAATAAAGAAAAAAAAACAAGAAAGGAAAAAAAATAGGAGAGTGAGTTTCGGAAAATATATTTTTTAAATGATTATTATTAATATTTTTTAAAGCGGATTTCGGTTTTCAAAGGGAAATGAGCGTAGATATATCTCTTGGTATCTGTGTTTCTTTTCTTTTTACTTTCCGAAGCTGGTGCTAATTTTTAAAAATCCCAGAAAAAAAAAATAGAAAACGATTTTTTTTCAAAGAGTTAAGAGTAATATTTTTAGAAACGGATTGGGGAATTTGAAAGAAAAATAAACGCAGATGTGGACTGGTATTTTTTGTAATTTGATTTCTGAAGCCAATGCCAAATTTTAATAATCGCACAAAAGAAAACAGAAACCTCAAAAATGACTAACGGAAACGAACGGTTAAGGTTTTATATTAATATTTTAAAAATCAGTTGCGGCATTCGGTAAAAAAAAAAAAAAAAAATGAACGCAGATGTGGTTTGTCATCTTTTTTTTTTTTTTTTTTTTCATATTTTGATTTACGAAGCCGATGACGAATGTTAAACACAGGAGAAAAAGCGTACTTTAGAAAAGTGAGTTTTGCAAAAGAATTTTTTTCAAACAACTAATATTCGTACTTTTCGAAACGGATTGCGGAATTCAAAGGATAAAATGAACACATATATGATCCGCAGATTTTTAAAGGTTGCAGAAATCGCGATAAATACAGAAAGGACTCTGGGGAAACCTTTTTTTTTTTTTTTTTTTTCTTTTTTGGAAGTGTTAACATTGATATTTTTGAACGGATTGCAAAGTTTTAAAAGAAAAGCACGATTTTTAATTTGGAGTAATTGATTTTCCGTATTCCGCTTAGTTAAATGGATACGGGTTTCGTAAACACGGGAATAAAAAACACAAATTCGTCATTTCTTAATTTTTTTTAATTGTTAATATTAATATTTTTTTAAAAGGGATTGCTCCGTTAGAAAGCTTAAACAACATAGATGTAGTTTTGTGCCTTTCGTTTTTTCGTATTTCGAACGGGTCGGTATTAAATGGCCCGATGTGGAAAAAAAAAATCCGTACACTTTAAAATTCTAAATTAGTTTTTTTTTTTTTTTTTTTTTTTTTTTTGAAAGCGTATAAAACCCACTTAAAGAACGTTTACATTTTACTTTAAAACGACATATTCTGCTTTTAAAAATATAAATATTGCGGGGACCTCGATACAAGGGTCGTTTGGAAAGATTTTCGTCTTCAAGTATAAATTCTTAAAAAAATCGGGTTACCTATATCTACAAATTTGATACATATTTAAGGTTATCGCGGGCCCGTTTAATGACGAGCGAGTGTACTAGTAGAGAAATAAAAATAAGATAAGCATAGTTCACTGGGGGAGGGGGGGGGGGGGGTATAGCTTTTCAATACAAATTTCTATGAGGTTGCCATGCATGACAGTTTAACCGTTTAGCGACGAATTTTACGCATTTGTGACATGAATGGTTCTCAGAATCCTTGATAACTAATATCAGTAAATTTGAATACAAAATTTTCCTCTTTTTCTATCGCAGATTTTCTGCAATTAATTAGGAGAAAAATTTCTTTTATGAATTATCGGTGATAAGAGATCAATATTTCTTTAAACGACGCTTGTTGCGAAGGGGTTAATAATCTAAAATGCTTGTTATGATGTTCTTACTGATGATAACACATATTATTATTTATAAAATATAAAGACACACATTAAGTAAAAGTACTTACAATTTTTTTGTATTAAAATATCTATATTAATAAAAAAAAGTGTTTCTTGTCCGAGTATCTTCTGTGTGTTTGTTTGTTTGTTGACGACGATTAGGGAAATCTATCGCACGTAGTAGTCTACAAATTTGGATAAGGATACACATAGACAGATTCAAATGAATCTGAGGCTGATATTTTTCATTTTGTGATAATTAGATTTATTAGTCTTTCCTTGAACAAATGCATAGAACAAAATGTCCTTTGCACAAGCCTCTTGTTATGCACGTGATTTTATCAGAGATTTATTCAATCCAAGCAACAAAACGAAAAAAAATGTGCACATAATTGTGAAAATTAAAGATTTTAATGAAACATTCTTTCTTATGGCTAAAATTATGCAGTTTTAGGTATAATTATGAAAGTAATTTTCAGAGAATCTGCGATTGTTTTTGTTGGTTAGGGATGCTATGGTCATCTCTTGCACACGTGAGCTAAACAGACCGGGACTTCAGTTTAAAATGGAATCTGACCCACTACACACATCCATACCTGATTGGATTCGAGCTCTTGTTCAGTAACCAGCTCGCTAATCGTATGACGAGCAGGTGGCTTGAATCTGAGAAAAATACTTTGAACGATGTATCATTTTATCACAGGAAATCAATATGTGTCTTTATTTTTCATTCTGAAAAGAAGTTTTAAGTCTATTGCATAAAAGTTTTGACTCTGAATTAAACAGAAAAAAACTGCAGGAAAAAGCTGTTTTGACAAACTTTACTTTTTATAGACAACGGGGGCGACCTTTTCCACCTATTTTGAGAGAAGGGGGGTCGAATCCTTAACACATCTTATGCTGCTTGGACATATCGGGCCTTTCTCCGCGCTCTCATAATAAAAATATCCTTTCCACTAAATTCAGTTTTTGTGCAAGAAATTTATACCTCAGCATCAATATAATTTTTGATAGAAAGTAAAGAATAGAGCTGTGTAGGGACCCGAGTTATAATGATTATGGGCCCATGTCGTTTTTTCACGATCATAAATCTAGATCAGAAAAAACACCCGTCGTCAAGTGAGTTTAGGGAAAATTGGGAATCAACTTTAATATCACGCTTCAATTTTTGTGCAAGCAGCAAATATGAGCATGAGGATTTTATTTTCCACCAAGTTCAGTAGGTATAGGACAGTGGCGTGGCGTCCGGTCATCGCTGGATGCGGCGATGACCAAGCAATATTTTAAAACTCTTAATAAGCTTTTAAAACTCTACGATCCAGTTTTAGCAGAACATTTGGAGTTCGTGTATAAGTGAAGGTAAGATTTAAAGTTTCTTTTTTGAACATTCAACCATTGAATTTTAGAGTTAATAATTTTTCACCACAAACTTAAATAATTGCGATGACCACCGAAAATTTTCACGCCACGCCACTGGTATAGGAATAGGATCAAGAGATTTTGGGGAAGGCAGCGGATTTTGAATATCATTTTTAATTTTGTGTATATGGTGAATCTCATGTATAATGAAGTTATACGTAAGTTTGATATTTTAAAGGATAATAAAAATATACTAAAGTATTTCTGTTTTCCCAGTTTTTCTTTAAGTTTAAGCTCACCCGCCAGCAATGCAAGCAGAAATTGGAGGCCCCGAACAGAGGTCAGGTGGGTCCTCTGCATCTCCTGTATTTACTATATGCATATACTTAAACGGTTCCTTACGGGGCCATTTTCAGCTTAGGGCACCGATACAACTCTCCGCCTATCGCCCTCTGATCATGTCCCTGTTATTCGCATAATAATATTTTAGCCAAAATGATCTTTTGGTTTTTCATATGACGTCATAAGTGAGTAAACTGATTTCTTAAGATATGTTGAACACAGGAGCCCCAAGAATGTCTATACTTTGGGCCTCTAATTTTTTTAATGAAGTCTTGATGACTATATCATACTGACTTTAATTTGGTAATGGAAATAATTATTTTGTGTACATTCGAAATCTTATTTTTACTTACTTCTTAGGTAATTTTCTTTATATGTATGTACTCATAACTTTTGTAAAATCAAAAATTTCAGTTTTTTTATTCTTGTTTTCTTTTCTGTTATGCTTGTATCTATACTTTGCAATAAATATAGTTAATAAGAACATAAGGATTAAGGGGGTCCGGGACACATTTTAAAATAATTTTTATTTATTGAGTTAAAATTCTGAATTTTTTTATGATGGTTAACCTTATCATTTGTAAACAAAATCACATGATAAAACTTCCCAGAATTAAAAAAAAAAATTAAATTTAAAATTTATTCAAAAAGTGGGGTAATTTAAAATCGTTATAACTCGAAATATTATTTATAGAATTTCATTTTTTTTTCATTTAAATAATCAGAAATATATGAGTTTTAATTTTGATTCAGCATTTTTAAAAATATTAATTTATAAAGAAATTAAAAATATTTAACGAAAAAATTTCAAAAAAACTGGTGCAACTTAAAAAAAAAAAAAAAAAAAAAAAAATCATATTTTCAAAAGTAAATATATTTTTCAAATATGCTGAATCAAAATTAAAGTAAAACAATTGAAATAGACAAGTTCCTAGTTTGAACCCTGTATCTTTAACGGTTCTCGAGTTATAAGAATTTAAATATGAGAAATGGTGAAAAAACCTATCATGAAGAAAAACGCATTTTTACAAAAAGTCGTTTCCATGACAGGCATTGCTTGAAAGCTAGATTTGGAAAACAAACCAAAACGAAAAAAATAATATTTTTTGTTCTAATTCAGATAGAAACATGATTTAAATGTCATTTTAAGCAAGAAAAAACAGAGAAAGTTTTTATGAAATAAAATGTTTTTGCAAAATTTGAAGATTTTTGTGTCCCAGACCCCCTTAAAAAAAAAAAAACCAGAAACAAATGTTTGTACAGAATAAGTATAAATATAACAAGTATTATGTACCATCAATTTAGAAAAAAAAAATCCCAATTAGACATTCACTGAAAGCTTATTACCTGATAATACCGGAATACCCGCGGAGGAAGAGAGATAAGAGGAAACAATATATAATATGACATTGCCTCAAGGCGTAGGCATAGGCTCCCTAAGATCTGGTCATTTTTCAGGAAGGCAGGAAGTTGCGGGCTATTTGTACTATGGTAACGTGAGTAGTAACGTTAACAACTATTTTACAGCTTTTAGTTCTCTCAGTGGGGAGTTTCCTGTGATTTTTGTTGAAAATCTTCTAAACTTCGCTTCTAAGAAATGTATTTCAGATTGTAATGGGAAAAAGTATGAGCAAGATAAGATCTAGAATAGTAAAAAATTCCTGTACTTGTTCCATCTGAAACCGAGCCCCTTTGGTCATGGGCCCATGGGCGTTGCCCCTCTGTGTCCCCCCCTCCTCTCACCGGCCCTGAATAAATTTATAATTATTATTTAGTGATTAGGTACAGAAATTATAAAAACTGCAAATTAGTAGTTTCATTAGTTAATAGCATACAATAACATTATATACATTAATATTTTGTAATAATTATGTAAAACTATATTAAATACCAGGGATATTTTTATATATTAAAATTATTAATAGCAGCATTTAATATTGCTAACACTACTTAAAATTAATAATTATTAAACAATTAAGTCTCTAATTAGGAACGTAATATACATTTTTATGCTTTAATTGCTAAAATGATAATTAATAATTTAGTATTCATTCTAGAAAGAAAAAGGAGCAGGATGATAGTTCAAAAAACAGCACTATTCCATGAGGAAATATATTAGTAGTAATGTAATTAGTAACGATATAAGAAAAAAAAAGTGTATGATTTTTTAGTCCTATGCTAAATAAAGTGTTATTAATTTTTAATAATTTTATTAATTAGAAATTTAAAAATACAATTAAATAACAACATGCTTTAATAATATCCTGTTTTTTTCTAAAGAAATAAAGTCCTATTATTTTTGTAAAGTCTAGGGCTCACGGATTTAGAAATACTGTGAAATGGGAAAGTTTTTTTACAAGAAATCTCTGGCAACAACTACAGGTGAATTTCACTATTTCTTAAAAAGGCAGGTTGTATTTTGCAAATTCAAAAGGGGCCCTTAAAAAATGGCCTAGAGGAAAAAGTAAGTAAATTAAAAAATTAATAAAACCTGCAAATAAGTAATTTCATTAGTAGCACAAATAATAAAACTAAAAAATGTTGCTTGCAGCTCGTTTTGCATTTGTACTTGGAAAAATTACTGTTATTCATCTAAATCTAAACTTACACAAATGTATGTGTATGCTAACCAAAAAAATTATGAAAATGAGTTAAATCTATTCTTACACGCATACAGAGTAAGTATAAGAATATCTGAAATTCCCAAAATATTAAATAATAGCAATATCACATCCCAGAGGGGAATATTAGCTTTCAATGGTTCATTTTTAAGAAAAAAATTTGCTACCTTTTCAATACTTTTTTTTTTTTTTTTTTTTTTTGCGTGCATGAGTTACAAAGTAAAAAAGAAAGAAAAAGAAAAAAAAGTCAACCTATACTGAAGAAGCTCTTGTTGTGCTTAACTTTTGTATACCAATTAGTTCTTTTTCTCTTATACATTCTTTTACAACAACTGTTGAGCAGATGTCATTTTTTCATTCTTCTTTTGCTCCAGTATTTGCTGTAAATTTATTACTTCAAATGTAGAATAAGAAAAAAAAAAAGATCCTGGCTATTTTATTCTTTTACTTGCAGAAATTTATTATACTGCTATGCTTATTTCATATAAACGAATGAATTATTTGATTACTTAAAGAAGATTATCACATTACATTGCAAATTATATATTTAAATATTTTAAATGAAATGCTTTTTATGTCAGATAAAACTATCCTTTTTAGAAACTTATTGTACTTATTATTTTATGATACTCAGAAATTAAGCTTAGAAGCAAATATTTAATGCCCTTTTTTTTTTTTTTTAATTCCTAAGTCATAATACCTGTAGAAACTTTCCAAATTACATTCATCTTAGATTTTAATACATTTTTATGTCATTTTAGACATTTAGAAAATTTATTATTTTAATCAATGATTTAAAAAAAATCAGTTGATGAAAATCATGATTTAATCGCTGATTTAAATCAACTGATAAAAATCGCTGACATCCTAGAAAAGTATTTAGGAATTCATTCTCATATTCTCATAGAAAGGATATACGTATTGAGGTTTACCATGGGATGTTCGGTGTTGGAAATGAAGTGTGTGCCATTTATATTTCGTTTATAGAGACGCTCAATCATAATTCCATTACATTACGGTCTATGGGAAATAATCGTTTTAGTAGTGATGTTATAATATTTTTAACATACTGAAATTAATATATAACAAGGAAGCACATTACAAAATGTCTACTTTAAAATATGGTGTGCATAGTATTTGTTATCCATTTACAGGTACACACAAATTCGGCATATCGCTCATTTTTGGAACCTCACAAAATAATTAGGTTACAGTACTGTTTATGAGGAATAATTGCTGAAAATGAGTTTTCAACTGCAGTGTGTTTTCTTATATTAAGCAATTTTTTTTAAATATTACTTTTTCTGCATAAATTATATAGATCATATACAGGGCTGCAGAAAAGAACTCCATTACATTATGATCTATAAGTAAAATTCGTTTGCAGTACATTTTAATTAAGCTATACTATTTCAAACGTAATGAAACTCGCATACATCAGAGATGCATACTACACATTGTTTACTGTAGAATATGGTGTGGCGTGCATAGCATTTATCTTCTTCTTCTTCTTCTTCTTCTTTTTTTTTTTTTTTTTTTTTTTTTTTTTTTTTAATACGGAGATGAACAAATGTAATCGATTACAGTAGTGTCTATAAGCAATAAGTGCTGATACTGCATTTTCCATTGTGGCATGCTTCTTAAAATTTATCCATTTTTTTCCATGTTATTTGGTTTGTCTAAATTTGATAAACATTACGCAAGGCTGCACAAAATAATTCAAGTACATTTTCGATTTTCGTGGAAATTGATTAAGTGGATTTTTCAACTGTGAAAAACCCTGTGAAACATCGTTTCCCAGCTGAAATAAATGTTTACATACGGTGAAATATATATATATATATATATATATATGTATATATATAATTTACACTCAATGGTTTTCTGTCTCAGTTGTTTTCAAATGGCGACGAGGAATTCCAGAATTATTCGCAATTGTATCCGCCGTTTTTACTTGTGGTTGTATATTGTTTACTCATTACTATTTGTTCATGTTTGTAAAATATTTTTAATGATTAACTTATTAGTTACTCGAGGTGTTTAATTTGCATTGAAGCTCATAGCAACAGCTCCAGTATTTCTTAATTTTTAACCAATATTTAAATGTTAATCGTAAGTTGAAACCCACCAGTGTTTATAAATAATGCTCACAATAGTCCTGATTGTTGTGTCAATATAAAGAAATGGGATTTTTGGAAAATTTCCCACTAACTGATTTTAATTTTTTTCCCTCTTTATTTATTAGATTTTGTTTTATGTAAAGGAATATTAGATATAGTCAAAATATATTTTATATGTACGAGTGTATATATACATTTTTTTTTCCGAGGAAGAAATTGCTTTAAATTTTGTATAGGGTAGGGGAGTACACAGTGAGACATGGTACACAGTGAGACAGCAGCCATTTTGACATATAGTTATAACTTTTTCTCCTAGCTGGAACACACACTGAACTACCTCATCTTATGCAACACGTGGATGAAGTTTCGGTACTTCGGTTACTCGTCTAACAAAATAGTAAGTAATTACTTATTTTACAGGGGTTAAAGTTACATAAACGTCCATTTTAGACTTTATTTATTTCATTATGGCATATATTTACTTAACCAAACCTAGCTATATCAAATGATAGACTATGTCGACAAAACGACACAAGCATTCAAAGCTATGAAACTGATGATGAAACAGTTATAGCATCCATTTTGTTACAACGTAACGAAAGTACACAGTGAGACACACAGTTGTGGTACACAGTGAGACACACAGTTGTGGTACACAGTGAGACGTGCCTCATTGTGTATCTACTATGCGGTTCTGACGTAAAAAAAGTTATTTATTAATAAAAGAAGGTTTTTTTTTTTTCTCTCTCTATCTCTCTGTGTGTGTGTGGGTGGGAGGGGGGGGGGACGTGCGATGGTTAGTGAAATCTACTAAACGTAAAAGGATAAAAGTTTGCATGAAGGTAGCCCAATGTCTGACATTGTCCAAAAGAGGCTCATATTTTAATTTTTTTTTAAAATCTAGAAATATTAATTAGAAGTCATAAACTGGAATAAATTATTGATAGAGTATAAAAATGTACGATTTATGAAAATATATAAATTGTCTCACTGTGTGTACCACTTGTGGTACACAGTGAGACAATTTTCGATACTCCTTTATGCTGCTTCTGTGCTTTTATAAATAACTTTTTTAAAACCATTTATACATTAATGTGTAGCGTATTTATGTAGCTTAAAGTTGTAGCAAAATTTTTTTCAAAAGAATAGAAATCGTTGCCATTTGTTAAGTAATAATAATTTTCGTCTCACTGTGTACTACCCTCCCCTACTATTTGAAATTAAAAAAAAAATACAGGAACAAGAAGGGGGGATGTTGTTGCAATGAAAGTTTTTATTAGTGCAGAAAATTAGAGATCAGGTGCTTTTTTTCGTTATAAATTAAGCCCTGTATGTATATATAAATATATATATATATATATATATATATATATATATATATACATACACATAGATAGATAGAAGATAGATATGGGGCATTCTCACAATCTTTTGACTTTTGGGAATAAAAATCTGGTGAAATTAAACTTGCTAAAATAACATATTAATCTAATATACGAATGCCTTAATGATTAAAAATAAAGAAAAAATGGTTAGTAGCGATTTTTTTTTTTATTTAACTGAGGTTTAAGTTAAACTTGCGAGTTTAATTTTCCTTACTATTTTACCACTGTAACTTTCTATTTTCTTCTAAATTTTTACTTATAATGAATTTGCATTGTACCCACAGGACATTCAAATAAGAAACAATAACAATGTAGTGTTTTTAATACAAAATTGTGGTATAAGGGGTGTTAAAGAAGGGACAAAAGGAAAAAAAGGGGATGCTACAGGAAAAAAGGGACGGTAATGGAAAAAAAAGGGATGGTAAGGATGGGACGGTAAGGAAAATTACCACTATTTTTAGAAAAATGATTTTAAGACTAAGTGATAGTCACAATGTTTAGTGATTTTTTAGAAACAGTTATTTACATTGGATTAAGTAAAAAAAAAATAATTTACCTCAAAAAGCGCAGGAATAAACCTTGGGGACGGTAAGACTACCAATAAAGCCACAATGGTTGAAATTGATATTTAAATGCTGATTTAAATTCTGCAGTAAAATTGTTGTCAAAGAATTTTAGACATTCTTTCTCTAGCATACTTCTGCATGAAAAAAATCTTGAAAAAAAATTCTGTGGCTGCATGTGAAGGGATTTTCTGTATACGTTTAGCAAGAGGGATAGTAAGGAATCTAAAACCCAGGGACATAGTTAAAAAATGATATCAACCGTAAAAATGTGTGCAGGTTAAATTTTTGCTACATATTTATATAAAACAATTGTCCCAGTTTCGGAAAAAATTTACATCGAATTACTTTTATTGTAATAATTTTATACAGACAGCTCCAAACTTAAAAATTAACATCAGGGACAAGGGACTGTATAGGAGTTTTCCTTTTATTTGGACAAACAACATCGTCCAAAACTTATTTATCTCGTTAATACTGTTATGCAATCATGCAATGAAATGTTCCCCAGTATAGGAAATAAAAGAAAACTCAAAAATATGTACTAAAATAAAAATTATTATTCAGGGACTTAAAAGTCAAAAGATTGTGAGAATGCCCCATATATATGATACACAGGGCGGCACAAAAGAATTCGGATATTTTCTGACTATAGATGGTAATTGCTGAAAATGGATTCATAAATGCGTTATACATTTTCAAAATTTTTTACTTAGACACCGTCTATCACATTAATAAAGTGTGAAGTTTTGTTACAGTTACTATGTTCAGTATTCAGTGTTTTATAATTTGAACTTTGCGCATTATTTTTCTTTCTTTTTTACTTACTATCAACAGCAAATAAATTGAAAACGAAATATGAAAAATTTTGTTAATTGGAATGACAAAACGTGTTTAATTATTTGAAGCTATTTGTATCTTTAAACATTCCTCTAAATGCCCAAGATTTTACTCAAACTTGAAAATAAGATTTGAATACATGTAATATTTAAAAATAAAAATCAGTCATTCACAGTAGCTAGGTAAAGTGTCTTTCACGTGATTAACCAACACGTTAAACTATTTAAAAAAAATAAATAATTAAATACAACAAAGAAATGTTTCTTTATCCTTCCCTTTTTCACTAATTAAGAATGAAATTTTCCATGGTATTACTAGTAAGGGAAAAAGAAATCTCAATTGATACGGCTCGGAAAGAATGAAATACAGGCCCGGTTCGGGACGAACCTCGAGAAAAAATTTAAAGCCTGGGACGTTCTTCGAAAAATGAAGTTCAGTTTTGCTCAAATCTTCAGAAAATAGCAATACTGCCAAGCTCGGCTCGAGTCCTCAGATTAAAAATTATGGCCGGCCAAGTTTAATGAAAGAAAATTTCTCCGAACCAAGCTTCCGGACAAGCTCAGGGTAGAATTCCTGTAATAGAAGCTAGTGTAGACTTTAGAGTACTGCATCAGGTCAGGTAACCCGATTGTACCCAACCCGGTCGCCATTAATTGTTTTCGTTGTGTGTTGCGTTGACTTTAAATGTTTCAAGTTAGGTTTTGACTCTTTCTGGGTGGAATTCGGGTCAACTCGATTTTTCAAAAAAAATCCTAAATAGTTAATAATAATAATAATAATAATAATAATAATAATAATAATAATAATAATAATAATAATAATAAACTGTGTTTGAATATTAATGGGTTTATAATGTATTTAATTTTATACAAAAACGGTAAAACTCATATTAATGATATGATTGCATATTACTTTTCCATAATTGTATTAAAATATGGCTTATTTTTTTTCACATAAGGTTTAAATATTTTGGTTTCTAACCTAAACTAAACCTGTTTCTTTATGATTAATTAATGATCAAAGCCTGTACTAACCTTGTTTTCTTGACCGTGGACCCCGAGGTGATATACAGAATGAGCCCCGATCAGGCTGTCAGCCTAACGCGGGACCCTCAATGTTTGCAAGCTTCGTGCACATTTTATTCCCCGGAGGGATGGAAGGTTGAATAAATCTTGCTTAGCTTGGAACCGAACTCTGGATCTGTTGGGTAACCAGACGTGCTACTACGCAACTGAAATTTAATATTTTGGTTTCGGATCGACGAAATTAATTTTTGCCGGCTTCTGGTCTAGTAGGAATTTCGTGTATACCAGAAAAGATTTTGCTAATTTAATTTAGAAGTACATGCCCACCACGCCCTTCTTAATTTTTTAGAACTAGATAATAGCCCCCACACCCCATTTCATAGACTACTGTTTCTTTAAGACCGGGGTAGAAGGGGGGGGGGGGCTGGATTGGTGACACATTCAATCTAAGAATTTTCTCTTTTTATTTAACAGCACGATAAATTATAACCGACCAAGCTCTTTCTACGTACATATGGCACGTTCTGAAATAAAATATGTAACTTTTCTGCACAAAAAAGATTTTCGTTAAAGGAAATAATAATGCATAAGAATTTCATATTTAAAAATGCTTCAAGCATTTCCTAAATGACGCAATTTTAATCAGGCGCGATTCTGTTCCGAATTTCAGAAAATTTAACGCATTCGGTTCCGAAAATTTTAAAGAATCGGTCATCAATCCGAAAATTCTGAAAAAAAAAAAAAAATTCACTGAAAAATATTGGTAACGCGTTATTATTATTATTATTATTATTATTATTATTATTATTATAAAGCGCGTTCTGAAATAAAATATGTAACTTTTCTACGCAAAAAAGATTTTGGTTAAAGAAAATAATAATGCATAAGAATTTCATATTTAAAAATGCTTCAATCATTTCCTAAATGACGTAATTTTAATCAGGCGTGATTCTGTTTCGAATTTCAGAAAATTTAACGCATTCGGTCCCGAAAATTTTACAGAATCGGTTATCAATCCGAAAATTCTGAAAAAAAAGCACTGAAAAATATTGCGAATTTTGACAAATGGTCGTAATAAAAATTAACTTCGGCTGTTGTTCATAAAAAAATCACTAATTTCGCCAAAGGATAGCGGAAAAAACGCTAATTACATAAAATTATCGAGAAAAAATACGTATTTCGTCAAAGAGCCATTGAAAAAATGCAAATTTCGTCAAAGGTTCGCAGAAATAACGCAAATTTCGCAAATGATCGAATAAATAATACCAATTTTGTCAAATAAATGAAAAAAAAAACTTCAAAGGATAGCATAAAAAAAACGCGAATTTCTTAGAAAGGTCATTGAAAAAATGCGAATATATTCGAAAAATCGCGAAAAAAATGCAATTTTGTCATATGATCGCGGAAAAAACGCGAATTTCGTTTAATGAGCGCGGGAAAACGCGAATTTCTAAAACTATCTCGGAAAAATCGTGAATTTCGTCAAAAGGCTATTGGAAAAAACGCGAATTTATTCTAAGGATCGCTGGAAAAAAATGCACATTTCGTCAAATGATCGCGGAAAAAAATACGGTGTTCGGCAAATGGCAGTTGATGAAACGCGAATTTCGTCAAAGGATTACGAGCTATTATTTATTATTTCACTAATTGGTTTATTTCTATTAAATGCTCATTTTAAAAGGCAGTCACGTGATTTTTTACAGTAGCATTGTTCAGAATGGTGTCACATTTTTAAAAATACAGCATAAATGTGACTTATTCAATATAAAAATTTCGTAAGTGTTTATACCACTATTTTCGAATAGTAATTTCAGAAAATATCTTAAATTCTTGCTTAAGACATTTTTAAACTGTAGCATTCTCTACCGTTTTGCGTGCGGTTTTTTGAGGGTGGGATGAGATAAATATTACTTGTTTTAAAACCCTCCGAGCGTCTTGCAAAAGGGTAAAATTGTAATGTTGTTTTCTTTGCATTTTGTTTTAAATGCTAATAAAATATGAGTCTTTCAACATTATAAAAAAAACTCAATTACAAATATGAATGTAATCCTTAAGAGTATTAATAATTCTTCAATGTATTTAAAATTCCATAAATCTATAGAATTATATTACCTTAAATATTGCTTGCATTGCTGTGAAACCTGGAGCTTAGTGAACGGAATAATACGCCCCAAACACTTAGAGGGTTAAAAAAAAATGTCATAAGTGTTGATACCACTATTTTAGAATAGTAATTTCAGCAAATATTTGATATTGGTGTTTAAGACCGCCACCCCCTCGACAAATGTATCTACGGATAAGTTGTACAGACGAGTTTCATTCAGATACACTTTTGTTAAGAATAGAGTGCCCTCCCTGGTGGTGGAATGTTGAACTAACAGACCGCGATTTTATTTAAATATGCTTAGGAAATCCAACAAGGCGATCCGTTGAAATTTTAAGATAGTTTATAACACATAATGAAAAGTTTTTAAAAGAGTGGCGCGAGAAATTTCGTAAAGAGGGGGGCGGGGGGAGGAATTTTTTTTTTTTAACTTAACATTTTTTACGATTTTATAACGGTTTATTGACGGAGTCCTGAGATAAATGCTACTTATTTAATATAAAAATGTCAAAAGTTTAGTAATCACTATTTTCGAATAGTAATTTCAGTAAGTATCTCAAATTCTTGCTTAAGACCGCCGCCACCGCTCGAGAAATTATATCTACTGATAGGTTGTTTAACGGAGTTTCGTTCAGATATAGTTTTGTTAAGAATAGAGAGCGCTCACTGGTGGTGGAATGTGGGACTAACAGAACACGATTTTGTTAAAATTAGGAAATCCAACAAGGCGATCTATTCAACCTTTAAAATAATTTATAACACGTAATAAAGAGTTTTTAAAAGAATGGCGCGAGAAATTTCGCGGAAAGGGGTGGGGGGGTGGGGGGTTGGGATGACGCATTTTCTTTTTTTAAATTAACGTTTTTTTTACCATTTTATGACTATTTATTGACGGAGTCCTGAGATAAATGCTACTTATTTAATATAAAAATGTCAAAAGTTTAGTTATCACTATTTTCGATTAGTAATTTCGGTAAGTATCACAAATTCTTGCTTAAGACCGCCACCTCTCGAGTAATTATATCTACTGATAGGTCGTTTAACGGAGTTTCGTTCAGATACAGTTTTGTTAAAAATACAGTGCACTCCCTGGTGGTGGAATGTGGAACTAACAGAATGGGATTTTGTTAAAATTGGGAAACCTAACAAGACGATCTGTTTTAAACTTTAAAATAGTTTATAAAACATGATAAAAAATTATAAAAAACATCACATATCGGGGGTGGGGAGGAGCGCGAACAAAATTAGGAAATGTAACAAGGTGATCTGTTTGAAACTTTTAAGATAGTTTGGGCTTACCATAATTTAGAAGCGGTTCCATGGGATAAATGTATTGGGCATTTTGAAAGAAAGTGTTTTGAAAAGAATATTAAACGAAACCCTCTGTGCGATCTGTGATCACACTTACCGACTTGTTTTATACTGATGCCAATTGACAAAACAGCACAAATAATTATACATTTATCTCAAATAAAAATTAATTAACATGCGACTATTAAAAATAGAAATGAAAATAATCATTAAATGACCACGTGTTACAAATAGGAAATAGGGAAAATTGCGTCAAAAAGTTGTATTTACAGGTGAATCATGAAAATATAACAAAATTTGAAAATATTTTAATTATTTTGCGAGATACGCACTTAATGGTAAAAATTACGTCATATGTAAAATGCCAAAAGAATAAATATCGTCATATGTAAAATGCTTAAAATAATTACATTATTACGCTTGAAAAACTTTTCATGATTAAAATTTGGTCATATTTAAAAATCTCAAATAATGATATTCCAAAACATTTTTTAATTGAATAATATTTTTTAAACGTGAATTTTAAAACAGAAAAAAAAAAAAACTTTATAATAATGTACATGTGAAATGAATTTAATGGCGACAATTACGCCATATTTTAAAACTATTCATTTAAAATAATTTTCTTATGGACATGTGGCGTCACTTTGGAAATCACTTGGTGTAAAAAAAAATGCTGCTTGCAAATTTGTTTGTATATTTCATCACTTGATACAGCCTAGAAACATCTAAATTTATGCCAAAATATTTTCGATTTATTTTGTACGAATTCTTATTCGATAAATACATATCAGAAAAGTCGTATATTATGCCTTTGAGGCATTGCGAATTGCTTGGCGAAACGTTTACTGATTGTATTTTATACGTTTTCAGTACTTTTAACTTTTTATAAATTATAATTTTAACTGTAATCAAGTCTGTCTTATTTATTTATTTTATTTAGTCTTTTAAAAAATTCAAATTCAGACGTTAAATGTATGTATATTGTAAACTCGTATATACTTATTAATAAAAATAAACAATACTTTTCCATTATGCGGGGCATTGGCTTTTTTTAAAAAGCTTGGCATAATTCGGGCTCAGAAAGAGAGATTTTTTGCCAAATGATATAAACAGCTATTTAAGAAAACCTAATGAACTTTTATACTTGTTTATATATGAATTTATTTATATCTATAGGGCGATCATGAATTTATGCTACAAACTTTAAGGGTAGGTACAGGACACTGAAACAATCATTTATTGTATAGGAATGTATGGGCGCAAATGACGTGTTAATGCGGAAACACCAGGGTGGCCAGTTTGCCACCCCCCCTTTTTCTTCGCATTCATACCAGAAAATTCCTGTAATTTTATTTTGTTTATTTAAGACTCAAATTTCGTAATTATATAAAGTAAACATTCTTCTTTGACAATTTCCGATGTGAAATCGAAATGTTTGCATTGAAAAAAAAGCCAAATTGATAACTGTGGCAAATACATGAAATGTTTGCCAGAGTTGCCAGTGTGGCCTTTTTTTGAATGCAAAAACTTCCAATTCATACCTGAAATTTTCAAAGAAGAATTTTGCTTTATACAATCACAAAATGTCTGTTTTAAATAAACAAAATAATATTATAGAAATTTTCTGGTAGGAATGCGAAATTTTGAAAAAAAAGGGGCTGAACTGGCCACCCTGGTGCTTGAGCCTCGACGCGTCACTTGCGCCCATACATTCCTATACAATAAATGATTATTACAGTGTCCTGTACCTATCCTTAAAGTTTGTACGATGAATTCGGAATCACCCTGTTTGAACATTTTATGTATATTGATACATTATTCATTTTTATGTAAAATAAATTGCTTGTGAAAGAGTAAATAAGTTGACAGAAAAATATGCTGCCAAATTTCCTTCTCTCGCCAAGGCCATTTTCTCTATTTCGCCAAGGCCCCTATAGTGAAAAAGTACCAAATAAATAATTTAAATTTAAAAAAATAACATGAAAATATGCATGATGGTTCAATAAAATAGAAAAAAGATTTTATGCATAAGCTATACCTGTTCCTGAAAATATTTGAAACTAAATCAAAAGAAAAAATATAAGCGTAAAATTTTAAAAAACAATGTTTTCAATACCGTAGTTCTGAATGTTATTCCTAAGAAGACAGCGTTTTTTAATCTTGAATTCAAAGGATGAACATTGTCTATACTCTATAGCATCGTTATAAAAGTGCTAGAGGCAATTTGAATTTTCAACCTTACTCTTTTGTGCAAGCTGATTTTAAAATGTGTAATTGATCTTAATTATCAATCCCAAAAATAGCCGCCAGCTGTCGTGATAGCGATGGATGAGGCTATGGTAAAAGAAAAATACACTATTCAAACGGAAAAGTGTGGCAACCCGATTGCAGAAGATAATCGCCATTCGTAATAATATCATTCAATTTTCCGTAACCTACTAATATTTGTAAAATAGGGCACATTACCATGTTTTTAAAAGCTGCAAAGTCTGAAAGGGGGGGTTGGCGAGCATAGTTCGCAGAGGGCTGAGCCCCCTAGTATGGTAAAATTTCCCCCAAAATATGTATCCAGTCTTCTTTAACCCCTTAATCCCCGTTCTTGTGATATTCATGGGCTGTGTCTTTTATTAAAATTGATTGATTCCCAACAGTTTTGTAAAATAGCGTAACTGGCTTTATTATAGTATAATTTTACCTGTCATTAAATAACATGAATATTTCTTTTTCAAAAAAGTGGTGCCAATAAGCAATTTCAGTTTTTTAACCGTAATTTAATGCGACCGTTAAGGGGTAAAAAGAATCGTTATTTGTGTGTTTTGTAAAATTGGATTTTCTGTAGAAATTGAATGGGCCGGATCGGACTTGATTTAATTAATTTTGTCACGCGTCGCGCCAGGGTCGAACTTTAAATTTTTACACTGGGTCGATATCAGGCTAGAAATTCCTGCCCGTGCAGAACTCTAGTGGTCAATCCTGCACGAACTCTGAATCCCCTTTGTTCTGACGTAAAAATGAGATATGGGGGCATATATCATGGGGTCGTATATCAGGAATTCTCGACAAAGTAAAATGTTCCAGTTCTGGATTTGTGCCCCCTGATTTAAGTCCCCATCTACTGTGACGTCATCAAAATGACGTGTGGGGATACATATCATGGGGATGTTAATCAGGATTTCTTCGAAAGTAAAATGCTCCAGTACTGGATTTGTGCCCCCATCTTTGGTGACGTCAAAATGACGTAAGGGGGCATAAATCATGGGGACATTAATCAGGCTCTCAATGAAAGAAAAATTCTCCATCACTGGATTTGTGTCCCCTTCTGATATGGGGGCATATATCATGGGGATGTTAATCAGGATTTCGTCAAAAGTGAAATGCTCGAGCACTGGATTTGTGCCCCCATTTTTTGGGACGTCAAAATGACGTATGGGGACTTAAATCATGGGGACGTTAATCAGGCTCTCAACGAAAGGAAATTTCTCTAGCATTGGATTTGTGTCCCTTTCAGATATGGGGGCATATATCATGGGGACATTAATCAGGATTTCGTGAAAAGTGAAATGATCCAGCACCGTATTTATATCCCCATTTCTTGTGACGTCAAAATGACGTATGGGGGCACAAATCATGGGGACATTAATCAGGCGCCTCATTTTCCCTCTAAACCCTCCATGACTTTCAACAGAAATGGCGGACTTCCGTTGCCACAATTACAAAAAATGTATTAAAAACTACAAAAAAATTAATATCTCAAAATTAAATTGAGATACAGCTTTCAAACAAATTGCATTTAAAAGAGCATTTTTTCCCTTATACAACGGTGTAAAAATTTAAAATGTGCGATGTTTAGAAGTTTAAAAATTTGCAGTAAAGAAAATTGCAAAACCGAAATTTCATTTCAAATTTCAAAGTGTTGCCATTCGCAGAATGACGTATGCGTTACGCACAGATATGTTTGTCCTTTATAATATAGATAGATTATAATTAAATGGAAATGACGTAATTTTTAGAAATATTTTCATTTGTGCATACCAAGGATCTTTAAATAAATAACAGAAGTTCGGTCTATTTAGATGCAGGAATATGATATCATCACTGACACAGTTTTAGACAACTGTTTCAAGTCGTGTCTAGTGAAGAGGAATAATCCTTCCACTCAGACCTATCATCTGAGACGGTTTTTTTATCAGGTTGTGCACCAGATGAAGATGCAGTGTGCCTGTTTTTCAATGGAAAATATTCAGAAGATGGAAGAGTGGATAAAAAGCATGATGCATGCGATGTGGCCATATGTGGACTGTGGTGGGCCGAAACAACAGACCACATTTGTAATTTTGTGAAAATTAAAACAATTTTTTAAAGAAACTGATGATTTTTTGATGATGCACTACTGTATACTCATTAAATAATCTTTGTTATTCTTGTAAATCATCGATTTTCGGGCAGTTTTAATGATCCTTATTACCCTATTCCACATTATCCGTCTGGTTCATATTAACCCCAAAAATGTAATTATTTTTTTTTAAACTAAATACTATTAATACAGTGGCGCAGCGATGGGGGGGTGGGTTAAAACCCCTCCAGAGCCAAGACAAAAATACAGAAATTTCCATTTTTATGAATCAAATCATTTAAAACAAAACTAAAGTTAGAATTAGATTTATTTTGTTCGAAATTCGCCGTTTTATTGAATCAAATCTTGCTCAAAAGTTTGATTCGTTTAAACGACTGTAATGTATTTTATTTTAACAAGTTGGAAATTGCTCGTCAAACGTGGCAAATGAGGTGCGTTCGTACTATAACTAGTTTTATAATTATTTTTTGCACCCCATATTGTACTGAATGTATAATTTTTTTGCACTTCATAAAGCGCATAGTCTGATACATCATTAAAATGCACTTCCAATATTTTTTCCCATTTCCCGTAATGTAACGGAACACTTTTGACTGTCCCTGTAATTAAACTATACATCCGATTTTCCTAAAATTTGAAATAGCTCAACAAAATTTTGCAACAATTACAATTATATCTTTAAAATTTCAGACCATTCGGAAGGCTGTAATATCATTAAAATGCACTTGCAATAATTTTTCCCATTGGCCGTAATGTAAAGAAAAAGTTTTGACTGTCCCTGTAATTAAACTATGCATCCGATTTTCCTAAAATTTGAAAGGGCTCGACAAAATTTTGCAACAGTTATATCTTTAAAATTTCAGATCATTCGGAAGGCTCTAATATCATTAAAATGCACTTGCAATAATTTTTCCCAATGGCCGTAATGTAAGGAAAAACTTTTGACTGTCCCTGTAATTAAACTATTCATCCGATTTTCCTAAAATTTGAAAGGGCTCGACAAAATTTTGCAACAGTTATATCTTTAAAATTTCAGATCATTCGGAAGGCTGTAATATCATTAAAATGCACTTGCAATAATTTTTCCCATTGGCCGTAATGTAAAGAAAAACTTTTGACTGTCCCTGTAATTAAACTATACATCCGATTTTCATAAAATTTGAAATGGCTCGACAAAATTTTGCAACAATCATATATTTGAAATTTCAGACCATTCGGTTGGGTAGTTTTTGCTCTGTTACATGCGGACAGACGGACGGACAGACGGACGGACAGACGGACGGAGTGAACGACGACTATAGGTGCTACGTATTTATATAATTACGAACGCACCTAAAAATGGGGAAAACACATGGTAACAGGTATCGGCTTTTAACGAAAACTGGTCACTCATTTCGAAAGAGGATAGCATTCATTCGCACGATTGGAAATCGCCGTAGGCGAATCGTCATTTCCTGTCACTGTCAATGCTGCCTTGGATTCTACAATACTGCTCCACTGGGAGTCTTAATTAATTGCATATGGTTCTTGCTTTTTTTTTGGAAACGAGATTGGACCCTCGAATACCAGGAAAAACACAAAACGCATGCTTTGAAGAGTAGACTTCACACACATTCTGTTATTAGTTGCTGTTGTGCTAAGGTATTAGTTTGATGTATAAGGTATTAGTTTATTTTTTTCTCTTTAGAGAAGAAAATTATGAAAAAGATGGTAAGAAAACAATTTTTTAAGTCTTTGACTTCCTCCAAGCTTTCATTAATTCAGGTATGTTCGGAAAGTATATAATTCTTTTATATTTATGTTTCTGGAAAGATATAAACGTGCATGCTTTACAGTTCGGGCATATTGTCCTTTATTAAGGCTGTTCTCAAATCCAGATGGACTTTCAGAAACATTTTTTAATTAATTCTTATTCAGACACGCATGAAATAGGCAGTTTTTGTCGTTCAAAAACTATGTAACTGAAAGACATTTTCCATTCTTTGATAAACGCAAAAGATTTTTCAGAAGATATTGTCACAGTGGATGTTTTGAACCAAATTTACGACGTGATAGCTGTTGGAAATACTAATCTCTTTCAGATAAACTCATTATTAATCAAGATAAACTGTTTTTCAAAAACACTTTATGTCTGTCATAAACAAGACATGATTACTCTTACAACGATCATGTCAGGAATATAGTATCCCTTTAGTCATATATAAATTAATTTAATTCCAAAAAATGATACAAATTTCTGTGGTACAAATAATGAGAAAAATACACTTCTTTTAATATACACCTTTACAAGCTTTTTACAGGATTAATTATCAAAGATATTTAAATAACAAATGGATAAATACTAGCCTTCATTGGATAAGATGAAGAAAGTTCCGGTTTCTTCATGGACGATCATGAACCAAAAGGTAAGGAGATTTACCTTATCTTTATTTTGGGATTTAATGTGATTATTATTATTATATCACGTTCAGTCTCATTTTTTATCTAACAATGATTATGAGACTGACGCGCTGCCTTCCTTAAATATTAAATATGAATATATGATAATTTAATAGACGGGTTTATTTGAAAATTAAAAGGTGGTAACAGTAGTTAAAAATGAGTTCAGCAAAAGATGCACAGATAGTAGGGAAGCTTAACTCTAATAATTATAATGTTTGGAAATTTAAAATCGAGATGCTTCTCATTAAAGAAGATCTTTTTGAGATCATTACTGATGAACCACCAAACCAAATTTCAACCGATTGGTCCAAAAAGGACCGAAAGGCAAGGGCTATAATTAACCTCAGCATTGAGTATAGCCAGATCGTCCACGTAAAAAATATTCAAAATGCTAGAGATACATGGAACACTTTAAAAGCAATTCATGAAAGAAGTAATTTGTCAAGCAAGCTATACCTTTTACGCAAGTTGTATAGCACAAAATTACCTGAAGGTGGTGATATGGTAAAGCATATCACAAACATGCTTGAATTAATTGACAAATTATCTGCAATCGGAGAAACCATAAAAGATAATCATATTTCAGCGCTTTTATTGTGTAGTTTACCAGCTTCATACGATACACTTATAACGGCACTTGAATCCCGAAATGAAGAAGAATTGACACCTACTTTTATTAAAAGTAAGTTGATTGATGAATATAATCGCAGAAGCGATAGTTCGGAATCATCTGAAAATACCGCTAGAGCATTCAAAACTACAAAGATTTAACAATGCAGGATACAAATTTAATAATGCGAGATATAAAAGGGAACAAAAATATTGTTCAAATTGTAAATTAAAAAACCATAACACTAAATGCTGGCATAATAACAACTATAAAAATAAGCAAAACAATCCTTTACATAATATGAATTATAAACAACACTACAAAAAAATTTTTTAATTCATCGCTTGTTTTCCAAAAGGATGATAAAACTGTTAGAAATGATTATGTATCAAATTTGGATAAAAATGCCGATTGCAATGAATATGAAAGTCATCAAGGTAATAAACATTGTGCATTTATAATAAAACCGCTCAATAACAAAGCGTGGATAGTTGGCAGTAGCAGTTCTAGTCACATAACAAATGGTCAACATTTATTTACAGAAATTAAATCAAATGAAAAAACTAATGTTGTTATTGCAAACGGAAACAAATTAGTTTCTTATGGATCAGAAAATACACTAATAAAAACAATAACTTCAGACGATGAAACACACAACATAACACTAAAAGATGTGTTATTTGTTCCAGATATTGAATCAAACCTATTTTCCGTTAATAAGGCTACAAAAAATGGATGCGAAATTTTATTCAAAAATGATAAATGTAACTTAACATTTAACGGAACAACCCGCCTGGAAGCGGTAAAGAAAAATAACTTATATGAAATTCAATTAACTAATGAAAGCGCAAACGTAAACTATGTAAATAAAACTTACATCTGTAAGGATAATAATTGCATAGAATTATGGCACAGAAGGTTTGGCCATAAAATTTTTGCATCTATAAAACAAATCGAAGAAAAACACCTAGCAAAACGAATACAAATAAATAAATGTAAACATGACACAACTTGTGAAACTTTCATCAAAACAAAGCTAACCTTACCCAAAATTAGCAGATTATAGAGCCACTAAACGATTGGCGTTGATACACTCTGACGTATGTGGGCCTTTCCAGACACCAACCATAGGCGGAAAAACATACTTCTTAACATTTGTAGATGATTACTCTAGATTTACCATTCTGTATTTATTAGCAAAGAAATCAGAAGTTTATGAAAAACTTAAGGAATTTGTTATCTTAGTTAGTAATAAATTTGGCGAAAAGCCGAAAAATATAAGAACAGACAATGGAGGGGAATTTAACAATGATTTAGTTGACAATTATCTTATAAAAAAGGCATAAAGCACCAACACACTGTTCCGTACTCTCCGAGCCAAAATGGAGTGGCTGAACGGAAAAATAGAACTTTAATTGAAATGACGAGAGCTTTGCTTAGCGAAGCAAACTTGCCTAAAAAATTCTGGGGTGAAGCTATCTGTACGGCGAATCATCTGCAAAACCGATTGCCTAGAAAAGCTAATGAAAAGGCCCCGTTTGAGCTTTGGAATGAACGACCACCAAATTTACATTACCTTAGAGTGTTTGGTTGTAAAGCCTTTGCTTATGTCTACAAAAATAAACGACAAAAGTTAGATGATAAGGCAGTTGAAGGTATATTTGTTGGCTATGACAATTACTCCAAAGGATACCGTATTTACACAAGTGGTAAAGAAATAATAATTGCCAGAACAGTAAAGTTTCTAGAAAACAAAAATACACATGAGAAGGTAGAAACACAATTAAATTTGAGAGAAAAACCATCTGATGAAAATGACAAATCACAGAATAAAAACTTCGTAGAAATTGAAGTCACAAACACTGAAGACACACCAAGAGAGTCTAAACAATTAACACCAGAACCAAGGCGGTCAGACAGATCAAATAAAGGAGTCCCTCCAGACAGATTTATTTATATGACAACTCACGAACATACAAAAGAACCAGAAAATTTTCATGGCATAATGAATATTGAAAATCCAGAAGAAAAACAACATTGGTTAAATGCGACACAAGAAGAGATAAATTCTCTTAATAAAAACAAAACATGGACACTTGTTGATCCCCCACAAGGTAAAAAAATAATTGGTCCAGATGGATTTTTAAAACTAAATATGATGATCAAGGAAGAATACAGAAATATAAAGCGAGATTAGTGGCAAAGGGATATTATCAAAAATATGGCGTAGACTACGAAGAAACATTTGCCCAACACTTTATGTCTGTCATAAACAAGACATGATTACTCTTACAACGGTCATGTCAGGAATATAGAAAATGACTTCCTTGTTTGTGTAATATGTCAATCAAAAACTGATAAACATTTAATTTAAATGACTGCAATTTTTGACAGATGAAAGAACTATAATAATAATTTAAGTCTTTAAGTGTTATTTAGTGTTTTATTAATATAAGTATAGAATTTTTATTTATGTTATTTAATCAAATTTAATTCCAAAAAATGATACAAATTTCTGTGGTACAAATAATGAGAAAAATACACTCCTTTTAATATACACCTTTACAAGCTTTTTACAGGATTAATTATCAAAGATATTTAAATAACAAATGGATAAATACTAGCCTTCATTGGATAAGATGAAGAAAGTTCCGGTTTCTTCGTGGACGATCATGAACCAAAAGGTAAGGAGATTTACCTTATCTTTATTTTGTGATTTAATGTGATTATTATTATTATATCACGTTCAGTCTCATTTTTTATCTAACAATAGCAACAAAAAGGAGAAAAAACCGGCCGTCACGCGATCAAAATTGCTTATAACTCAATAACTAATTCACTGGCGCAGTGAAAGAGGGGGGGGGGGGGGGATTCGGGGTTGAAACCCCTCCCAGAGCTACAAAAATTACTATAATTGCTGCTTGTGTGAATCACTAGTTAAGCAAATTAAGCACTTTTATGAATCAAAACTAAAATTAATATTAAAATTTTTTGGCTTATTTGGAATCTGTGGTTTTGCTGAATCAAATTCTATTCAACAAAGTGATCCAATTAAACGGCGAATATTGTGTTTAAAACTGTGAAAGCGTATATTACATGCATTGGTTAAGTGAGAACTAGTCATTTGTTTTGAAAAAGGTCAGTGACCACATGTTCGAGATGTCTTATGCTAAGAGAATGATCATTTGCTGCCGTATAGACGCTTTGAGTTTAAGTATTGTACAGTGTACAGTTTTTTAATTGCATTTCTGTCTATGCTTCATTCGAAACGATAATGGACCATCGACTTCCAGACAAAAACATAAAACATACGTTTTTTAGGTCTCTTTCAGTTTCAAACTTCTTGTTAGAAGTCCGTACATTCCAAAATTTCCGCACCCGAGCGCGAACCGATCTATAGAAAAAAAAATTCGGCCCGGTATAAAAAGCGAAAATTTCGGTCCGAGACCGGTCCGGCCCGTTTTTCAAATTTTTCACAATTTTTTTTCATGTTTGTATTCTCCATTTTTAAAAAGTGTCCTGGGCTGCGATATTTATTTTGTTATCTTGAAACTCACAGCAAAATTTCTGAAAGGTTGCAGCAGGGGGGGGGGGGGATTCCCTCCCGGCATTAACTATGCGTTTTTTCAGCGGCCCTTTCAGGAAATTCGTGTTTTTTCCGCGTTCCTTTGACGCAGGGGCGCCATTTCAGAAGTTCCTTGGGGAAGGGGGGGGGGGGGCAAACATTTTTTGAGGGAAGTTATATAGCAAAGAGTAGGATTCAAGCGTCTACCCTCCCCCCGAACGAGAAACGTAAACTGAATCATGCTTACAAAAACAGTAAAAGCTTTGAATATGGAAACTCAAGAATCAATGTAATATTTCGTTTTACACAGATTTCCGCCTTAGCAGGTAAAATTTCAATATATCGAACATGAAAAATGTTCTTTTTAGACAGAATTCTGTTATAGGTTCCATTTTTACAGGTATCCTCGAAGGCTGTTAAACCATCCACTCTATAAAATAGCTCTGAAAAGATGTGTATTACAGTAAAACTTGTGAAAACGAAGCCTGCCTGTAACAGAATTCTTTCCCAAAGGGGAAAAAAAATCAAATTTCGATGAAAAAACGTCATACTTGCTGAGACAGAGACCTGTTTAAAATGGAACTTTTTTCTAGTTCCTTTCAACTTCTTTTTTTCAGGTTTTACTACAGGGGCGCCATTTCAAGAGTTTCCTGGCGAAGGGCAAGGAAACATTTTCTTTGAGGAACAGAAAACGTGCAGAACTGCACAAATCTCACAGAAAATGGGAAAATCCCGCACAATAAAAAAAGCTCTGCGTGATTTTGTCTCCTTAACTTCTTTCACGGACATGTGAATATTAAGCGATTTTTTTTTTTATTTTTGTGAAAGTCCTCGATTTTTTTTTTTTCTTTTGAATTCCGCAAAATCAATTCGTCAATGGGTCACAGAAAAAAAATCGCTAATTTTGCAAATTTTGAAAAAAAAAATCGTCGTGGAAAAAATCGCTAATTTCTCCAAACGACCGTGGAAATTATTGCTACTTTCATCAGAGATCGCGAAAAGAAATGCAGTTTTCGTCAAATGGTTGTACAAGCTAAAATCTCTAATTTTGTAAAAGGATTGTGAAAAAAATCGCGAATTTCGTCAAAAGATTGCACAAAAAATCACGAAAATTTAGTCAAACAATAGAGGGAAATTTCGTCAAATGATCGTGAAATAGGAAACGAAATTTCGTGTAACTATCGCGAAAAAAATTACAAATATTGTTAGTTTGTGGTAGAAAAAAATAATCACGAATTTCAATAAACGATCGTGAAAAAGAATTGCGAATTTTGTCAAAAGATCGCAGAAACAAATATGGAATTTCGTCAGTTGATCGTGAGAAAAAAACCAATTTCGATAATGGTTGCAGAAAAAAAATCATGAATTCCGTGAAATGGTCGCGGAAAAAATCTCAAATTTCGTCAGATGTTCTCGAAAAAAGAATCATGAAATTCAATCAGTCATGATAGTCCAAGCAATAGAGACCGTATAGGGGCTCTACCTAGCAAAATTCATGGTAGCTCTGGAAAAAGGCTTACTATATGTTTTTTGGGTCGCTGAATCCGAATTTTTAACTTCCCACCAAAATTTCCCCCGGCAACCCCCCAAAAAAGGTTTTTATTTAAAAAAAAAAATCAATTTTTTTATTGTTTTAGGGAAAAAGTATCTAAAAATTCAGAAAGTAGACAAAATTTGCAACAAATTAGATATATGACATTATGACTTAGGATGAAGGGGAAGGGGGGATCTGCCTCGGAACATGCGCGCGGTGCTGCGTGAACTAAGTTGCGTAATTCCACTTAACCACTCACACGTTTACATTCGCCCTCCCATCTCCCCTCCGAACTTTCTCTATAAGGTTTACTTTAAGTTTTTTGGGTCGCTGAATCCGAATTTTTAACTTCCCCCCAAAATCCCCCCCCCCCACGAAAAACCCCTAAATAGTTGTTTTTAACTTAAATTTCTTATTGTTTTAGGGGAAAAGCATTACGAAATTCAGAAACTAGACAAAATTTGCAACAAATAGGATACATGACATTATGACGTAGGATGAACGGGGAGGGGGAGGGCTGCCTCTGAACATGCACTGCCGCGCTACGTGCACTAAGTTGTGAAGTCCAGGCAATAGGGGATTTTACCTGGAAAAATTAATACTAGTTCTGGATTTCGAGTCACTTTATGTTTTTTGG
Organism: Maratus speciosus; assembly: GCA_963932465.1. NCBI lineage: Eukaryota > Metazoa > Arthropoda > Arachnida > Araneae > Salticidae > Maratus > Maratus speciosus. The sequence continues at coordinate 311,511,972 of OZ010797.1, forward strand.
GTCGCTGAATCCGAATTTGCAACTTCCCACCAAAATTTCACCCGGCAACCCCCCCAAAAAATTGATTTTTTGAAAAAATTTGGTTTTTGAGAAAAGCGCGCGGTGAATGTTCCAACGCAGCTCCCTCTCTCCCCGTTTATCCTACGTCATAATGTCATATATCCTATTTGTTGTAAATTTTGTCTAGTTTCTGAATTTCGTGATGCTTTTCCCCTAAAACAATAAGAAATTAAAGTTAATAACAACTATTTTGTGGGGTTTTCGGGGGGGGGGGGGGAATTTGGGGGGTAAGTTAAAAATTCGGATTCAGCGAACCAAAAAACTTAAAGTAATCCTCATAAGGAAAGTTCGGAGGGGAGATGGGAGGGCGAATGTAAACGTGTGAGTTGTTAAGTGGAATTGCGCAACTTAGTCCACGCAGCACCGCGCGCATGTTCCGAGGGAGATCCCCCCTTCTCCTTCATCCTAAGTCATAATGTCATATATCTAATTTGTTGCAAATTTTGTCTACTTTCTGAATTTCGATATAATTTTCCCCTAAAACAATAAAAAAATTTGTTTTTTTTAATAAAAACCTTTTTTTTGTGGGGGGGGGGGGGCTTTTTACCAAAATTTTGGGGGGGTTGCCGGGGGAAATTTTTGTGGGAAGTTACAAATTCGGATTCAGCGACCCAAATAACATAGAGTAAGCCGATTTCCAGAACTATTATAGACCCACGACGAGAAGAGACCTGTCAATCATACGTGACGTAGTCTAAGACGAACCCATTTCTTCCAAATCGGAGCGGGGATTTGTCTTCTCCACGCCGCGCCGTAGAGGAAAAAGGAAAGGTTGCCATATTTCCCAAATATGCGAGGTTTTGGCGCTATTTATATATATATAATATTGACTTTAAAGGGGAATTACATAAAAGCGTTAAAAATTTATATAAACTATGTTACTTTTTAATTATTACGATAATACAGAGAATTAATTATTTTTGTTTAAGTATAATTTATTAAAAATTTTGTTAAAAAATAGTATTTTTTCTTTTTTAATGAATGAATAACATCTCGACTTTTTGTAATAGCGAAATACTTAAGAAATACTAATTTACTTTATTTAAGCACATCTTTCATTTTAAGAATAATCAACTGAATTGTGTATTTTTGTATAGGTACTAATAGTAAAGGTAATAATATCATATTTTGGACTTTTAACTTATATTATCTTAAAACTTAATGTATTTTTAAATACTTTTAATAACCAATAAAGATATAATTTAACACAATAGTCAATGAAAAATTTAAAAAATAAAATAAAGTAATACAGTAAACTCTGTGTAAGGCGTACTCTGAATAAGACGGAAATCTGTCTAACTCGGAAAGATTTTCAAGTCCCTACGAATCCATAGACATAGAGTAAAATTTGTCTAAGGCGGAATTTTGTCTACCACGGAAATTTTTCTCGGTCCCGATCGATTCCGCTTTAGACAGAGTTTACTGTAATTAAAGATTTTATTTTTAATTTACCAGCTTAATTTATAATATAATTACTAAAAAATTTTAAGGCAAATTAATGATCCAACTATGACATTTTTCTTAATTTATTTTTAGCTCGATGGACAGAAAAAAAAATCTACGAGCGGAAAAATTAAAAAATAGATGCATCTGTAGTCCGTTTTAAAAAATGAAGAATATCTATATGAAATAAGTTAAATTAAGAAACGTACTTGACAAAAGGAGGGGGGGGGGGGATCCTGATGTAAAATTATAAGCGACTTGCTGTTTCAGAATGGCAGTATTTTTTTTTCTTTATTTCTGTGCTGTCACGTCCGAAAATTCTGTTCAAAACGCCTGTTTTGATCTTTTCTACGTTTATTTTTTGCTCTATGGACAGAAAAAAAAATCTACGAAGAGAAATATTAAAAAATAGATGCATCTAAAATCCGTAGCCCAAACCGCATTTTTTTAAATGTAGAATATATATATATATGAAATAAGTTAAATTAAGAAATGCACTTTAAAAAAGGAGGGGGGGGGTGGAAGGTCCTGGTGTAAAATTATAAGCGACTTGCTGCTTCAGAATGGCAGTTTTTTTTTGTGCTATCACGTCCGAAAATTCTGTTCAAAACGCCTGTTTTAATCTTTTCTACGTTTATTTTTTGCTCTATGGACAGAAAAAAGAATCTACGAAGGGAAATATTAAAAATAGATGCATCTAAAATCCGTAGCCCAGACCGTATTTTTTAAAATGAAGAATATATATATGAAATAAGTTAAATTAAGAAATGCACTTTAAACTTGCTGTTTCAGAATGGCAGAACTTCTTTTCTTTAATTTTGTGCTGTACTTCCATGTACAATCATTCTTTCTTTAGAATGAATTGTTTTCCCTTTTGAGGACTTGTTTAATATTTAAAAAAAAAAATTGTTTTGAAAAAAAAAAACAGTTTAAAAATGGCAAAATAAACTAAATGACAGAGAGACAGTAAAACACAGCTAATCGAGAGAGGGAAAACAGGTTTATGTCAAGGAATGAGCAAGTTATTGGCGCGAAAATTATTTCATTGCAACCCCTAGCTCTTAGTGGGGAATGGTCAAACTGAAACAGCGGGGTCATTTTCCCCCTCCAGTATCGCCTTGCACACCTTCCGTAAAATAGACTCATCTAAAAGAGGGTGTTTCACAAGTCTCATCTCGTGGTGGGTTTATAATACCATTAATTTTGCTAGGTAAAATTCCCTTTTGCCTGCGTCGAACGTCATGAATAGGTCACGAAATTTGCAACTTTTGTGACCTATAGCGATAAGAACATTTTCATTATTGATTTTCTGCAAATAAAGGTAAGGTAAAGCGTTAGTTGTTTCGGATTATGTTTTCACTCTTATGAGGTGGATTCGTGTTAATACTATTTTTCAAAGAAATCCTGAATATTTTTCAGATGAAAAAGCTACATTTGAACATACTATATATATATCTTCATTTTTCTACATAAACGGTAAATTTTATATTAAAGATATAATTATCGACTTCTTTTACAATAATTGTATTAAAATATGGATTCATTTTCTTTCATTTCGAGTCGGGTTGTTTTTCTATGAAATCTTTTTACCGGTTTTCGTATTTACATGAAATTACAGTACTGCGTCAGGATAGGTTGACGTATTTTCTTCGTTGCGAGTGAGGTACACTTTTCGGATTGTGCTTTATCTCTTTCGGTCGGAATCGGGATGATCTGGTTTTTAACAAGGAAGTCTTGAATATTTTTCAAATGAAAAACTATAGATTTGTCTATTAATGGACATAGTAATAACTCAAGTGTTCATTTCTGTACATAAGGGATAAAATTATAGACTACTTTATTATAAACGTGTTAAATATGGAGTAATTTTCTTTTACTTTGGGATTTGGGGAAAGTCTGTTAGTTTTTGGGTTGAAGAAATTGTTTTGTCGGGTGCGCGCAGACTCCATTCCTAGGCGTCGAGCAATTTAGAGAGTGTACCATATATAATATGATTTAATAAAGCAAATAATTAAATAACTCGGGAACATTGCAGTAAATATAATGTGACAGTAATAATCCAAAAAAGTAAAATAGTCGGATAATTAAGAACTTGAATTATATTCGCCCTTCATCCCCCCCCCCTCCTCCCCCCAAAAAAGAAACTATCTGAAAAAACTCTACCCTGAATTTCTAGCCATGAGGGAACTATTCCTATGATAAGGTTATACACAGCTGAGAAGCAATTGATAAAAGAAAATGTATCTCATGCATTTTCAAAATTAGCCAAAGTACGATATATGTCTCACCTTCAGAAAATTCGAATGGGAAATGTTTTTTGATAATTATTAATTTCTATGCATAAAGCATTTATTTAATGCATATGTTTTTATTGCAATCAAATCTGATAAATTATTTTAGCATTTGAGCAATTTTTGAATTTTTGTTTGAGTCTGACAATTGATGGTTAATAAATTTTCTGAAAAATCAAATTCCTTGGTGGGGGGGAGGGGCTATTGCCCTCCCAGCTGCCTCCCCCCCTGAAATGGCGCCCCTGCTTTGACGAAATTTGCGTTTTTTCGCGATCCTTTGACAAAATTTAGGGGTTTCTTCGCGATACTTTCATGAAATTTGCGCCTTTTTCTCCAATCCATTGACGGAATTTGCTTTTTTTCGCGATCTTTTCACGAAATTGAAGAGCTGAGTGGAAGAACATGTTATGCTACATTTTCTTAAAAATTATTTTATCTCTTGGACGAAGGTGTTATCAGGTATCCAATCACATGGTAAAGCTAAAATGCCAAAATTCTATTTAGTCTTGAAGATTTAAGACATTATTCATTAATATTTAATATTTTAATATTTAATAATGCAAATAATATGAATATTTTTTAATATTTAAAGATTAAATATGAATAAGTTTTTTTGATAGAGTTTAGTACCACACCTGTTAATAGTTTAAACGCATGGTATCAAGCAGAAAATAAATCAATAAAATTGACAACAAAAACTTTCACATCAAAAATTTCTTCAAATGTAATTTTTGTTACTTAACATGTTCTTCCACTTAGCTCTTTAATTAACGGGCTTTTTTCGCAAACCTTTGACAAAATTTGCGCTTTTTCCGCGATCCATTGACGAAATTTGCGTTTCTCTGCAATCTTTTGACAAAATTTGCGTTTTTTTCGCGGCCTTTAGACGAAATTTACGTTTTTTCGCGATCCTTTGACGAAATTTGCGTTTTTCGCGATCTTTTGGCAGAATTTGTGTTTCTTGCGGTCTTTTGGCGAAATTTGCGTTTTTTCACGATCTTTAGACAAAATTTTAGCTTTTTCTCGATCTTCAGACGAAATTAGTATTTTTTTCGCAATCATTTGGCAAAATTTTTGTTTTTTTATTCGCGATCCTTTGACGAAATTTGCGTTATCCCAACGATCCTTTGGCAAGCTTTTTTTGCGAACGATTGACGAAATTGATTTTTTACGGCAACCATTTGTCGAAATCCGCGATATTTTTATGTCCGAGTTATCTTAATGATGACTGATTTTTTTTTTTTTTTTTTTTTTTTTTTTTTTTTTTTTTTTTTTTCGGAAAATTCAGACCAGAATCACCCTTGGCTATGTCGTAAAATTTTCTAAGACGGGATCGCATAGGAGAGCGGAAATGTTCGTTATAGACAAGTTCCCTTCTTATCAGGTACACCGTCTGCTGTAAATGTATTATATTCTTTTCACACGTATTATTATATTCATATTGTATGGATCAACATATTTTTTCCTTTTAAGACAGAATTTCGTCACATGAAGGTTCTTTTACAAACGTTATATTTATTTTTATTTCCTAGAAAATGACAATTCTTTAAAAATAATAAATTGAAAATTTTAATCATAGAACAATGAAAATTTAAAAATATATGCAAGTTTTGAAAAAATTGTTGGGTCTTGCGAAATTTTACTAATTTTTGCACGGTTATATAATAATGTCAACTACATTCTAAAATTCAGCACTGTTTAGACACGGATGATGATACATCTGACACAATGGAAGGTATGTCTATTGAAAATTTTGCAAAAATTGTTTAATTAATTTTTAAGTTAGGAACAAGAATTCGGGATTGTTTTGGAGCGAAACCCCGTGTGTATTTTTTGACCGAACAATGAATTCCTGATTTTCCTTACAAAAATTGTTTGCTCTCTTAACGTTTTCATCATCATTTTTTAAACACTTTATATGAATCTAACATAGTAGTATATAGTTATTTCATTGGTGCATTTTATGTTTTGTAACTGTAATATTGTAAACTCTGCTTAAATGAGTCACAACCAACGTAACAAGTGATTCTACTAACCGAGAAAACAAGCTTCATAATTTCATTCATTAACTAGACTGATTCAATTAAACGGTGATTAAAGTAATCGGCGATCACCATTATCAACATCTCAAAACACCCCGTAGAGCCGAATTCTGGCTGCGCCACTGATTAATATGTATTTTTTCTTCCACTTTAAGCGTTAAAAATGGGTTAAAAATTAGTCAAAGTTTATTCTTTACTAACTTTTAACGTATTTCAATTTTTTTTTCTGTTGACTTACAAAACAAAATGTAAATGGAATTCCATAGTACTCGAACTTCCTCTATATATGTGAAGGAGGAATAAGACAATAGTTACCCAACAAACACATGACTTCGGGCCGCATGGAGTATACGTTTCGACCAGGGTGAGTTAAGGCCATTTGTAGCCAAACAATACTGTGCCGTAAGTGACGCGTCGCTAATTACGGCAGTTATCACCAAACAGATTACGGATCGGAAGCGAGAAAACAGTTGCGTTTATTTTACCGGTCAATCGTTGAGGGCAATTTCCGGCAATCATACTCTCATCGTTTAGACAGTAGAGGGCTAATATTACCTAACCGGCATATTTATTTAAAGAGAGGAAATGTATTTTTTCTTCATTTCTTTTAAATTAATCTTAATTACTTTAAATGTGGGTTTTAGTAAAAAATATAAATACGTTATGAGATTTATATTTAAAGCAATAAAATAGATTAGATATTTTTATTTAGTTTTAACATATTTTTACAAAATGTAAAATAATATTTCCAAACTAATCTTCGATATCTTTGCATGGATATATTTTTTATCGTCATACTGAAAACAATGAATGTAACATAAAATACTCTAAGATTTAAAGTTCTGAATTCAGTGTAAAGGTAAAAAAAGATAAAATTCCTTGCCTCTATTAAATTCCTAATGATTTATGCATATTTATTTGCTTTATTATCATTATTTCACTAATAGAAGTTATAGTTAAAGCCATATATATTTTTTCATATGCATTAAAATAGTTAATTCAATGCCAGTTACATGAAAACTAATGTTAAGTAAAACGGAAGAATTACAGAACAAATTTAGATTTAAAAAAAATAACAATCAATAAATAAAATATCAGTTACAAGTGCTATTTGTTTAATAATGATAATAATAATAATAATAATAATAAATAAATAAATAAATAAATAAATAAATAAATAAGTTTGACTGTATATTTTTGCGAGAACGAAACGCATATGAAAGTGTTTAAGGTTTTTCTCAAATCCGTATTGGCTACTTTTTGACACATTTTTAAAATTAACTTTTCTCACCAAACGCATAAAATTAGCAACACCTCTTAATAAAAAACTGTGTAATGGAATTATTTCCCCATATTGAATTATTTTCTCCTTGGTAAAGACAAAAGTTCTGTCAGAAAATGCCTTCGAAGTTGGCGTTTAAATGAAATATCCGGATGTGACAGCGCGTAAAAGTGGAAAAAATGAAATCATAAAATTACAGTCACTTACAAGATGTAATTCATGTATAGTGACAAAATGAAATAATGAAAAAAAAAAACTTTTCGATGACAAATCGTTTCTATAATTATTCTTTCATGTATTATATTTTTACGTTTAAAAATGACTTACAAGATATGTCAGAAAGTTTCACGTTTATTTAGCGAAATATATATATATATCCCAGCAAAGAAAGAAACAGTGGGCCATCAGCTGGAAAAAAGATGGCAGTCAGCAGTGCTATCAGCGGTAAAGTGCAAGGGTGCCATTACTTAAACCTGTCGAAAAGTGTCCAAGCCGAATGCAGCTGGCCCATCAGTGATGGCCAACAGCAGGCCAGCATTGGTATGCCATCACATTACTTCAAACCGGCACTTTTCGTGCAGTGCTAGCACCTATCCCACTGCTATTCCTTTGCTGGCCCAGCACTTGCCCTTACAAAAATTTCTTATAGAATTCTATAAAAAAAAAACAAAGTATTATATAATTATGTCTCTTTTTTCTATAAGCTAGTTTCACCAAGAGCTATAGAAGTGTCTATAATGGAAATGTCTATAGAAATATTTGAACTGCATGTGGTCACCCTCCCAAGTACTGACTGCGCTCGATGCTGCTTGGTTTTCGTGAACGGACATGAACAAGTGCTTTCAGCGTACGCTACGGTTGCTCGTGGTTTTCAAGCTCTCATTATACTATTTCAAGTTTGTTTCTTTTGTGATTTACGTTCCCAATCATTAAACTGGTATAGAAATTATTCTATTGTATAGAAATCCTATGTATTTTATACGCTTTTTTTATTATTGATTCTGAACTGCGTAAATTATGAAAACCAAAATCCTTTGTAACCTAGTAAAACCGGATTTAAGGAGAGAAAAAAAGTGCGTTGAAATAAAGAATTTATTTATTTATTCATTTACTTATTTATTTTGTTGGTGGCAGTGGTGCTATTTTTTTTACAGTTTCAGAAAAAATGAGCTTCACAGCTTAAATTGTGTTAAGATATTCATTTCAGATTTGTGTTCAAATACTCAATGTCTTCGATATTCGCAGCGCCACCTAGCGTAAGGGTTCCCAGTAATAATACTGCAAAAGTTCGTGCACTTCCATGTAATGGTGGGCCAGCGCATGAGATAAAATGGATGCCCACCAGAATTTTAACTGATGATTTCCAACAGCAAAGTTGACTGAAGCTGTCCAGCAGTGGTCATGCAGTGGTAGACCATCAACCAGCACTTCTCCATCATTGCCAGCACCTATCTTGCTGTTGGCCAGCAATTTCCTCTTTACTGGGATATATATCATGTACACATGTACATTAAATAAATCAAAACTGCATAAAAGTGGGTTATTAAACTTTGAAAAAGAAATTATCAGTAGTATTTAAATGTTTTTTTCCCCCTCCAGTGAATTAAACATATAACTTTCATAAAAATATTTTATCGATACATGTATGTGTATATTTTACTTAAATCAGAGTGACATGGCTCTTATTTCTTTCAAAAGGATTACATATATGGATTACATATAATGATTATATACATTTTACAATTTCAGATATTCACTAAATATAATCTCTCTATTCTAAAAAAAAGTAACTACCGCTGTCACCGCCGCCGCCGGTTTTGAATTTTTTGTGACCGGAGGTCTTTCTTCGTTAATATTGAAAAAACTGTTGCATACAAAAATATGAAAATCGGTAGTATTATAGAAAAATGTTTGATAAACACGCTGATGTAGACAGTTTTCAAATCGAAGAATTATTTTAAGAGATATTTAATGCCAAAGTTGGACAAAATCGTTCCATTAAAAAAGTTTTATAGGAGCAAAAACTGTACATAGGAATTTAATCATTTTTAGATCATTTTATGCGTCAGAATTTCCCGGTGTGCAGATTGCAGTTAGTTTTTTAATTTGAATAATTTTTCGAGGTTTTATTTCTATTTTAAATTCAAATTTTCAGCATTTCGAGAGATATTTTTTACAAATTTTAGAAAATTGTATTAATTTAAACTTTTGCCAACTGTATAAAAAGCGCAACCAATAATGTTTGCTTCAAATTAAAAATTTATTTTACACGTGACTATTATAAACAAAAAATATAAAAAGCAGGAACTCATTGCAAATTACGTCATAAAAACTATAGTTACACGTGAATTTTAAATGAGAAAGAATATTGTAAAATAATAAATTCAGTAACATGCGTTAGAAGTCCTAAATAGGAGAATTTACGTCATATTACACTTATTACGTAAAATGAACAAAAAATAATATTGCAAAACAGTTTTAATTTAAAAATTGCGCGAGACATTTACTTGACATTTTAAGATGATCATAATATTTCATTTCTAACAAAAGTATTTTGACGTGAATATTAAAAAGTCCTTCCGGCCAGTGCCGGGAGGAAGAGGTAGCTTTCATAATCCTTATTTAAAAAAAGCCAAATTATATCATTCAAACACACGAAGCTCAATTTAGTGGAAACCGAATATAGGAGATTCAATACTAATTTTTATCAATATAATGAATGAGAATTTCGCGAAATTAGTCAGCTTTATCCAAGCTGCTTTTCTTTAAAGTAACATATATTTGGCTGCCAAATTCGGCAATTTCTTAAAGTGCCTGTCATTTTAAGACAACATGGTGGATGAGGCTAAGCAGTGAACTTGGTCGAGACCTTAGTAATTGCTGTGCACATGCTCACTCACATCGGAATCCGTTAATATAGTGCTGTCGCATGCAAAAAATCAGATTTTTCAAAATGTCACCCACAATAGAAATTGAAACTGCTATATCTGAGCCATTTTTTAAGATAAAGACAAACAAAAAATGCTCCTGAATCCTTATATCAAGGTCAAATACTTAAGAAAGAAACCTTTTTCAATTTCTAATTTTTTTGCACCTCACTTTAAATATATATATATATTTTTAATTTAATGGTCGCCATTTTGAAACAAGATGGCTGATGAATCTGGCCAGCGAACTTGGTCGAGGTGTTGATGTATACTATCCACATGCCTTCTTACATCGAAATAGGCGAATACGTGTCTTATCGCGTGACAAATACAAGATTGTTTCAAAATGTTAGCCATGCTAGAAATTCAAAGTGCTATAAATCAACCATTTTTTAAGATATAAACAAAAGAACAAATTTTCAGAAACAAAAACTGCTCCGGAATCTTTGTATCAAGGCCAAACACATAAAAAAATCTTTTTCATTTTCCAATTGTTTAATACCTCATTTTGAATTTTAAATTTAATTTCTTTAAATGGCAACCCTTTTGAAACAAGATGGCGAATGAAGCTGGCCAACGAACTCGGTCGAGACATTGGTATGTACTATGTACAGACCAAGTTACATCCAAATAGGTTCATAATTACGCCTGTTATCGCGTGACAAAAATCAGGTCGTTTTAAAATGTCAGCCACAAGAGAAATTCAAAATGCTATTACTCAGCCATTTTTTTTTAGATATAGATGAAAGAAAAACTGTTCCGGAATCTTTGTATTAAGGTCAAACACATACAAAAAAAATCTTTTTCACTTTCCAATTTTTTGGTATTTCATTTAATTTTTTTTATTTTTTAATTTTATTAATTGGCCGCCATTTTGAAACAAGATGGTGGATGAAGCCGGCCAACGAACTCGGTTGAGATATTTGTATGTACTATGTACACTTCAAGGTACATCCAAGTCGGTTCATAAATACGCCTGTTATTACGTGAGAAAAATCAGGACGTTTCAAAATGTCAGCCACGCTAGAAATTCAAAATGCTATAACTCAGCCATTTCTTAAGATATAGACGAAACAAAAACTGCTCCCGAATCTTTTTATCAAGGTCAACCACATAAGAAGAAAATATTTTTTCAATTTTTAATTTTTTGGTACCACATTTCAAATTTAAATTTTTCTTAAAAATTTAAATTGCCACCATTTTTAAACAAGATGGCGGATGAAGCTGACCAACGAACTCGGTCGAGACATTGGTATGTACTATGTATAAACGAAGTTACATCCAAATCGGTTCATAAATACGCCTTTTATCGCGTGACAAAATTCAGGACGTTTCAAAATGTCAGCCACGCTAGAAATTCAAAATGCTATAACTCAGCCATTTTTTTAAGATATAGACGAAACAAAAACTGCTCCGGAATCTTTGTATAAAGGTCAAATACACAAGAAAAAAATATTTTTCCATTTTTAATTTTTTGGTACCACATTTCAAGTTTTAAAATTTTTTAAAAATTTTAAATGGCCGCCATTTTGAAACAAAACGGCGGATGAAGCTGGCCAACGAACTCGGTCGAGAGATTGGTATGTACTATGTACACACTGAATTACATCCAAATCGGTTCATAAATACGCCTTTTATCGCCTGACAAAATTCAGGACGTTTCAAAATGTCAGCCACGCTAGAAATTCAAAATGCTATAACTCAGCCATTTTTTAAGATATAGACGAAACAAAAACTGCTCCGGAATCTTTGTATAAAGGTCAAATACATAAGAAAAAAATATTTTTCCATTTTTAATTTTTTGGTACCACATTTCAAGTTTTAAATTTTTTTAAAAATTTTAAATGGCCGCCATTTTGAAACAAAACGGCGGATGAAGCTGGCCAACGAACTCGGTCGAGACATTGGTATGCACTATGTACACACCGAATTACATCGAAATCGGTTCATAATTACGGGAGTTACAGTGTGACATAGGTCAGATATATATATATATATATATATATATATATCAATTTTGAACGGAGGGTGGTTTCGGGGTCTGGGGGTCATGATCGATGAAAATATACCAAAATTTTTTGAAATCGCTTTCCTCCGAACGGCTGCAATAGGTAGCTTTTTTGTAAAGAAAGCTACCTAAAAGAGAAAGAAAAGTTTGGTGAAAATTACGTCAGATTATAATTGCCAGATTCAAATTATAATTCAATCTTCCGAAATCTTTTTAAAGGCGGTCAAATTAGCGTGCTGTTAGAGTCTGCGGTGTCTGAACGGGGGTTGACGAGCGTAGCTCGTAGGGGGCAGAGCCCCCTAGTTCTATAAAAAATCGTATCCCTTTTTTTCTAATCGATTAGTAGGTAAAGGATAAAGGGAAAAATAACTGAGAAAGAGTTTAAATTATTTGAAATTCGAAAGTGTTATCGTTAAATTCGGAAAAGTCGCTTTAAAATAGGAATCATTATACATAGAAATTGAGAGATGCTTTTCTAGTCTCTCTCCCGCTTTTTTAAGGGACGGAGGGACGGTTCAAGAACACAACCAATGATTTATAAGGGTCAAGATTTCGCTGTGTCATGATTTGAAATCACTTGTCACTGTTGTTTGACGAGGACAGGACAACTGTTTCTGTTTATTTCGACTTCTGGCAGTGTTTGTACAAGATCTATTTAGTGGATGTCTGCGGTGGGAATAGAATTATAGAATTTAAAATATTTAAGTCTGAATATTTTGTTTGCCTATTCATTAAATCAGTTTAATTCGAAATGTTTCCGCACCATTATATTATACTCATTTTTATAAAAGAATTATATAAATATGTAAAGTTAAATGTTAACATTATTAGTTGTTATTTTATAAATGAATACGAAGTAAAACGTTAGAATTTGCGATTTAACTCTGATTTTTAAAGGTATTTTTGTTTAAGCAAATGCAGGATAATATCTGTTTTATATTTATTATTCTTTGAAAATTTTCATTTAGTAGTTTCATTGAATGTATTCCATTTTAAGAACTTTTTCCCTATTATTGAGGCTGTATAAAGCAATTTTAAAAATCGTGAATTATTTATATCACTTTCATAATTCTTCTAGTTTATTTAAAATAAATTGATTTAATGTCATAATTGTTTTTTTAGATGTGATTTTGAAAAGAAAGATTTTTTTTTTCTTTTCCTCTGATGTCGGATTATAATTTGTCCTCAGAGAAAATGTCATCAAATTAAACAACTGAATAATTTTATTACTATATAAGAAAAATTAGAGCGAGAAAAAACTCTTTAAAATATTTAGGATATTTTGAAATATCTGAAAATAATTTTCAGAAAAAAATGGTTGAAATACATATTTTAACCTTTTTTAAAATTATAATTATTATAATTTTAAAATTTGATTATTCAACTTTAATAGGAAAATCTAATGTTATCAAATATCAAACAATATTAAAAAAATTATGCGAACGATAAATTGCTATTTTTTTTAAAATGTCATTCGGGACATATATAAACATAAAACGGCATTTTTTATTTCTTTATTTTTTAATAATACCAGTGTAAAAATTTGTGTTTGTTAAATGAAAATGGTTCAGAAATATTTCACTTATTCCTCTGTTCTGATTGAATAAGGTTTTAATGAATGGGCATCAAATTTTGGCAACGGACTTACCAATAAGTGTTAAAAAAAAAATCACAAACATATTTAATTTTTAATAGAACATACATTAATAGAACATACGTTAATATTATATACGTTATTTAGACACAAATTCAAAAATTGTTCTATAAAGAATACTTGTTGGAAGATTGTTTAAGTGATAAAGTGTTTTTGCATGAATAATAATCTATTGATAATCATTTAGGTTAACTGAAAAAAAAGGATAATTTACTTATCTTGTACTTTTTCGAAAATTTTTCACAGGCAATGCTTGGCATAGCGAGTTAATTTATTGGTTTATATTTTCAATTAATAATTTTAAATATATAGGAAATGAAACAAACTATTTGAAAATCATATTACATATAAAATTGAATAAAGAAAGAAATTAATAAATTCACTATGTCAAGTATTGTGTTTTGGAATTTAAAAAAAAATTAAGATAAGTAAATTTAAACTTTTTTTCAAAGTGTACTAAATGATTACTAATATATTAGTTTTTCATGTAAAAATGCTTTATCGTTTAAACGTTTTTTCAACAAGTACTTTTTATGAAACAAATTTTGAATTTATGCTTAAATAATCTTTATGGCAGGACAGTGACAGGATTTTGGGTAGTTTACGTTTTAAAAAAAATCACAAAAGGCTTTTTTGTGGGCAGCTTTGGGCTAGATTTAATTCTTGCAAACACAAATGGCTGGACTAGGGCGAGCTTCTGGCTATCCATTATTTTTAGTGGCCATTAAAAGAATAAAAACGGCCAGTTTGAGGCAATCCAAAATTATTGGTGAAAAGTTAGCGGCATGATTGTGTGCAACTTCTTGTATTTACGGCCAATTATCTTGTGGCCATATTATGTCCGGCGTGACACTTTTTTGACGGAGCCGTAATGACCAATGATAGCGGTCCTCAATCAAACACTTGGGGCCAAGGCTAACGTAGCCGTGAGCGGCTCAGAAGTTATGTGTTTGTTGGGTAAGGAATAACAGGAATTTAATAGTTCTGGATTGTCATTGTTACACTTCAAAACAATATAGCTATTTACAAAGTTAAGGGAGGGTAAGAGGGGTTTCGCGGAAAGTAACCACGGCATTAGGATTCCTACCGGACCACAATTGTCCGGCCTTGTAGTGACTTCAACTCTCCATCTTAAGAGTCCTCAAGCCAAGGGCGGATCCAGCTCACCATTTAGAGGGGGGTCATGGATTTCCTTTTTTGGGGTGGGAGGGAATCACATCTCTTTATGAGAATTTTTTATATTGAAAGCTATTCTCAAATCCAAACTACTTTTTTGATACTTTCGAGAAGTCATTTTTATTCGTAAATACGAAATATTTGCATTAATATTCATAAATATATCAAATTTACCGACTTTGTTCAGATACCAAGAAATTAAAGAGTTTTCCATTTTGAAAATAAAGATAAAGATTCATTCAGAAAATGTTGTCAAAGTTAGCATTTTTAGCCAAGTTTTACGAGTTGACAGCCCGAAAAATGTCGTCACAAGGGAACAATTGGCTGTCACTTCCGGAAATTCAGTTTAAAAAGTCTAACAATTGCCAACGATTAAATATGGCAAAAATTTGTATTAAATTTTAGAGGTAACTAAACCGTACAATATTGGCCTCTATGTGATTCTATTAGTGTCATAAAAATTGCAGGTGTAACCTCTTCTTTCTGCTTGAAGTATAAAATAGTTTTTTTCAATCGAACTTATACCTTTGGAATGGATCATTTTCTTATGATAGACGGATGGCTTCCATTAACTTTTTACGACTGCTCTTTCATCTTCACCTAACACTTCATTTATAATGGCTGTTTCATAATAATGGAAGCCATCAGTCCATCAGAAAAAAATAACTTGGTGAAAACGAAAACTCGGTTAAGCGGGACTCGGGTAATCGGGACACTACTGTATATTTCATTTTAAAAATGATCTTGAGAATATTTTTGTTGGTGTTCAGAGGGGTGGGGGGGTCATGACGCCCATGACCTCGACCTTGGATCCGACATTGCCTCAAGATCCGTCTGATCTCGACCACTTTGAAATGAAATCTGAGGTTAGCCTGTTAATTCGTTCCCAGGCTGAGATATGCAAAAATATGCATCAGCAATTTAACTCTTAACTGCGGTCGTTACTTCTCGCAGGAAACTGCTGTCTCTCCTTGTTGCTTATGCGAGTATTATGGGTACATTTAACCACAATCACATATATGAATAGTCTTTCAGTTTAATTGCATTCAGCCATTATTTATTCGGATTTCGTTCTAAAAATATCCGTGGGGAAGATGGGTGTCAATCTACTAACTTGTCCCGGATGAAATGTTTATCAAGTTTTGTCACCGTGCGTGGTTTCCCCCTCACAATTTCAGGAGGTTGCTGCACCTCACCTGCCCTTTGGTTGGTTTACAAAATAGCACCCCCTTGTAAAAAGCACCCCTCTTGTATAAAACAAAAACATGTTCGTGAGCAGAGTTGGGCAGTATCGAAAATACATGTATTTAAAATATTTTTTTCAAAATACATTTGCATTTTGCATTTTAAACCGATAAAATCAAAGTAATTTTTGTAATGTAATTTCTAATGTTTTTGCAATGGAGCTACGAATAAAGAGGAGGAGACATGGTGTTTTGTGTACCAGTTGCGAGAGAAGCAACTGAGGGGGCTATCACAAGATGGCGGCCGTTTTGTTTTATCGGATCAACAGTTTTTGATTACCACCGTGGCAATCTTTCACCGGTGAATTTGAATAGAAAACAACTTCGTATTTAAAAGCTTTTTTTCTTGCAAAAGTTCTCTCACAAATATTGTAAAAATTTCTATTTGTTTTTACTGGTGGCAGTTTGCCCAAGTATTATAATATTTTTCACTGACACTGACATGAGGTTGTCTTGGTTGTCACAATATGGCAGAAACGCACTGACTACCGCCGAAGTAAACTTCCACCAGTAAAAATGAATATCTATTTTTGCCATAATTCATGACTGAAATGTTGCATTAATAAAGCGTTTAAATAAGAAGACAATCTATATTTAAAGTTACTGGTGGAAGTTCGCTTCGGCGGTAATCAACCCCTGTAAAAGTCCCGTACAAAAGAAATTATTGGCCCGCCCGACCGGGTATAAAAGCTGTAAAATCTCGACCAAAACCTGGCCCAGAAAAAAGCTAAAAGTGCGAGGCCGGCTCCTACTGAATTTCTTCAAAACATACTTTTTTACGCCAATGTTGATAAAAATTGTTTTATACGGAGGCGAGTTCTGACAAAAAATACTTATTTTAGCTTTTTTTTAAATGTTTATATTCTTTATTTTTAAAAAGGCGCACTGGGCTGCGATATTCATTATTGTTAAGACGATTCTAAAATTCCCTGATCACCAACGGGAAATTTTCTGGCACATTTTTTGATCAACTTCACTTTTAAAGGTGCGATTTGGGAAAGAGTAAGTTTTCCCATTTTTTGATAAATAAAGTATTTACTGAATTAAAAGCGATTGTGGTCACATGACGACAGATTTTCTCCATTCTAGCAAAGTCGCGTCTGGAAATTTGGTTTAAAACACCAACTTTGATTTTCTGAAAGATCTTTTGTCTTTACCAAAAGATGTCCCGACTGCCCCCAGTAGCGATGACGTCGAAGTGGTTAGAAAATGTCAATATTCCAAGACACGTTGCCAAGATAATAGAAATTCTACTATCTAGATACATTTCTTAGGAAGAAAGAGCTTCCATTAACTCAATGTAAAGGCCAAAAAGCTTATTTTATTTCTTTGTTCCACGTCGGAACCAAGAACTTAAAAAGTATGAGACCATTCATCACGAATTTTAAGGTCCAGTAGTCTTGTAGTCCAATAGATGAACGCATAGTTCACGCCTTGACTGATGACCATAGCGCAGGGAGCATGTCATACGTTTGGCAAAGCCAGGCAACATGTTGGCGCCAAAGAAAAGCTTAGCAAATCAAATGGAGGATATTCCAAATATGGGTTCGAGGCTGAAAAAAGTCACGTGATACCGGTAATTTACCTAAGGAACTTCTAACTGATAAGAAGGGAAGATACTACTGCTTTGCCTCATGAACTGTTTCATTGGCTAGCGGGGCCGTCTTTTATATTACACGTCTACGGAGCCTTCCCTTCTTTACGCTAGAAATTTTTACCGAGACCACGTGATCAAAACGGAGATGGAATATCCTCCATTGCAGGACTCCGCAGGTAAATCCTACTTGGTGTTAAATTACTGGAAATCAACAAGAAAAATATGTTCTTTTATTTATCTGACTCCTACTGTACACATGAGCTTGGGAAATTTGATTGGTCTATGATATGGTTGGCCCATAGACATTTAAGATACATAGACCGGCAATTCCCATTAAAAAGCATGCGAAATAATGGCAACCATGTGAAGTAAATTGAAACACCTGAACCGCGAGGTTTGTACGTCAGCTGTGGTTATTTACCATTTAGTGCTATGGCTAAAATGAGCTTAAAAATTAATTTTTATCAATATATATGAAGCTTATGGCATATTCTTTTACATGAAGCTATTTTTT
The DNA here is from genome assembly GCA_963932465.1 of Maratus speciosus. Taxonomy (NCBI): domain Eukaryota; kingdom Metazoa; phylum Arthropoda; class Arachnida; order Araneae; family Salticidae; genus Maratus; species Maratus speciosus. The sequence goes on from OZ010797.1 coordinate 311,530,210, forward strand.
ATAGCTAAATATGCTTTATAAATATTGAATTTTCAGAAATAAAGTTGAATAAGGCAATTTATTAATAATTTTATGGATGGTATGTTTGAAAATGAGTACCTAATTTTAACATGCCTTATAAACCTAAATTAGGGGTGCACAACCTTTTTAAGAGAAGGGCCACTTACAAAACTGTCTGGGTTGTCGAGGGCCACATCAGTAACACAGAGAATTCTATTTCGGAGAGGTGATCTCAGGCCTATAATCGGATAAAAATATGGTTTCAGAGGGGGTGGGGAGTTTTACTCCTTTAGGTTCCCTTATCCAGTCAACATATCCAATTTTGTTGGCAAGGATATACTAATAGTTTACGTTTGTGTGTATAACAGAGATATAGCAAGGATTATTTTCAGGTAGTGATACTATTCCTCGACTTTGTTCGGGGGAGTATAAATTTTGCTTTATTAAAAGTGCTAAAAAACAAACAAGGGCACCCATGAAAACAAACACTCATAAAAGTGGCTAGTGGCAAAAAAAAAAAAAAAAAGAGAGAGAACTTTATAAACGAAGGGGGTAGGAGGAGCCGATCAACGAAATTTGAGATTTTTCTGCACCCGATCAACGAAATTCCATTTTTTCCGCGGCCGATCAACGAAATTTTCAAATTTTCCACTCCTTATAGACAAAATTCGAAATTTTTCCGAAGCCGATCAACAAAATTTGAGATTTTTCCGCTCCTGATTGACAAAATTTGCGATTTTTTTCGAACCCGATCGACGAAATTCATGATTTTCTGCTCCCGATCAACGAAATTTGCGATTTTCCAGCGCCTGATCAACGAAATTCGCGATTTTTTCATGCCCTATCAACGATATTCGCTATTAACTGACTCTGACAAAATTTGTAATTTTCCCGTCGTTAATTCTTGATCGGCAACATGGTGTTTCCGCGTCCAATCGAGAAAACACGCGATTTTCCGTGCCGATAGACGAAAATTACAATTTTCCACGCCTGATCGACAAAATTCGCAATTTTTCCGCACTCGATTATCGAAATTCACGATTTTTCCACGCCCTATCAACGATATTCGCTATTAACTGATTTTGACGAAATTTGCAATTTTTCCCGCAGCTGATCAACGAGATTTGCCCGCGCCTGATCGACAAAATTCGCGATTTTTCCGCATCGGTTCAATGAAATTAAAAAATTTTCTTCTCCTGATCAACGAAATTCGTGATTCTTAACTGACTGACAAAATTTATAATTTTTCGCGCGGTAAATTGACGAAATTCGCGATTTTTTCTCTCGATAAACTGACGAAACTTGCGACTTTTCCGCAGCCGATCATCAAAACTTGCAAATTTTCCTCGCATCACCGACAAAATTCACGATTTTTCTGTGCCCGATTAACGAAATTTGCGATTTTTCCGCGTTTCATCGACAAAATTTGTGATTTTTACATGCCTGATTAACGAAATTTGTGATTTTTTTCACGCCTCATTTAGGAAATTTGCGATTTTTACACACACGATCGACGAAATTCGCGATTTTTACGCATCCGATAAACGAATTTTGCGATTTTTACCAGCCCGATCAACGAAACTTCTCATTCTTAACTGACTGATGAAATTTGAAATTTTTTCTCGTGGCAAATTGATGAAATTCGCGATTTTTTCTCGCGATAAACTGACAAAACTCACGATTTTCTGCAGCCGATGAACAAAATCTGTAATTTTTTCCGCGCATCATCGACAAAATTCACGATTTTTCTGTGCCCAATCAACGAAATTCGCAATTTTTCCTTGCCTGAGGAACAAAATTCGCGATTTTGCAGCTCCTGATCGACTCAATTTGCGATTTTTTCCGCGCCTGATCGATGAAATTTCCGATTTTTCCGCGCCTCATTGACAAAAATCGCGATTTTTCTTGCTCCATCAACGGAATTCCCGATTTTCCCGTGTTCGATTGACGAAACTCGCCATCTTTCCGTGCCCGATAAACGAAACTTGTGATTTTTCCGTGCTTCATCGACAAAATTCGTGTTTTTCAATGAAATTTGTTATTTTCCCTCGCTTGATCAACAAAATTCGAGTTTATTCCGTGCTCGATCGACAAAACGCGCGATTTTTCCGTGCCCGAACGAAGAAATTCACTATTTTTCCTTGCCTGATCGACGAAATCGGCGATTTTCTAGTGCCCGTTCGATGAAATTCGAATTATTTTTCGACCAGCGACTGACGAAGTTGGAAACTTGGGAATTTCCTAGGTTAATATCTATAGATATTATATGGTTTCGGCCGGCCGATAAACGAAATTCGCGATTTTTAACTGACTGACGAAATTTGTAATTTTTCCCCGCGAAAAATCGACGGAATTCACAATTTTTTCCTGCGACCTATAGGCAAAATTTGCGATTTTTTCCAATTATAAATTTACGAAGTTCGCGGGCCACAAGTTAACCCATCGCGGGCCACTTTTGGCCCGCGGGCCACCGGTTGTGCATCCCTAACCTAAATAAAGACGAAATTTATATGGAAACAGATTGTTAAACATTATAACTACACCTTTTTTTAAGTTTGACTTACAAATGTAACTGGCAGGGAAGTTTAGATTAAAGGTAGCAACTGTAACATAATACAGTGAAACTCCGATTTAACGTTTTTCAAGGGACTATAAAGAAATGATGCTATCTGCGGGAAAACGTTAAATCGGGGTAAGACAAAAAATAAACACTAAGCACAAATTAAAGACTAATTTAGGTAAAAAACTTTTTGCATCTTCATTTACAATGGTTTAGACACCGGTTTTCTAAATTATATTCTGAAGAAATTGGTTAATTTTCTTTGTGTCCTGTTTTAGCTGTAAATCACAAATCGCAGTTTCAATGCGTATGGAATTTTTGAAAGTTTTTCTTTGGGTATTCACTATTCCAAAGGAACGCTTTCACTTTTGTACATGCATGAATGACTTCTGTCGCAGAAGCAAATCCTGGTCATCATCATCATCTTCATCGATATCAGAACTATTCCATTCTGAGTCTATAAAATCACGGAATTTCTGATGCGAAACGCGATATTTTAATCGCAAGCTAGATAATCCTCGCGATCTGTACCTGAGCAAGAAAAGAACTCACCTATTTCATTAGAATTTTTTGTTTCTTGTCTTCAGTTTCATCATCTCTGTTCTCTGCAAAACCACTTTTTGGAAAAAACTTGAGATGCATTTCCTCATTTTTCTCTTATGCTGAAGAAATTATACGAAGACCTTCTAGAATGTTTATCTATATTTTCCTGCCTCGATGTTCTATACAAAGAAGTAAATTTTTTTCAAATGTTGGTTTCTGGTAGTTTACTGTGAACGATCATTGATCACGGAAGAAGATTACAAAACTATCCTGTCTCATCACAATTGAAAATATATTTACTAGAATACTGTTGTACCAAAGACGCGATCACTCTCGGACAGTCCCAGAATCGAATCCAGCAGCTTCCCCACAAATAAATTTGTAGGATAAGCTGTGTTTCTTTTTAAAGCCATCTAACCATTTGAAGCTGCGAATCTTTAAATTCCCGGATTATAAGCAATTTTTATCGCTTACTCTTTCAAAATGGGGTCATTTATAGGAATGTTTGTTGCACTAACTTCGTTAAACCACTAGAAAATGTAACTTTCCAATTCCTCTTTCTTTCTTTCGAACCGATGACCAGGCCCTACCTGCCGGGTTGCCCCAGCTTAACGGGTTTAGTACCTGGCATCTGGGCGTAAGACCGCCTAATCGCCACGAAGCAGCAATAAACCTGACATCATTGCCTCGATCGCCATCCTATCTGCAGTGCCTACTGCTCGTTTGTGTATACTTTGTTTTGCCGGTTACTTAACGTTATACCTTGTTGTTTGGCACCTGCACATTGCTACTCAAGTTGATCTCGTAATTTAGAAACTTGATCGGATGACGAGACCTTCACCTGGCAAGGCACCTCCAGAGGTATAATTCACAGGTAACTTGGAGGCCTTTGCACCCACGACGGATTTTACATGCACCAGGGGCCATTAGCTTACATGGCGGATTATAGCCAGCAGTAGACCTCGATTCCGCGACCTTAGCTGCGGATTCGATGCTCTGCCAACTGGGCCACCGCTACCCGAACTACTTCTGATTGACCTGGGGTTTAGAAGCCGAATTGTTGGTGCAGACTTGTCGTAAGAAAATGGATTTTGAAGGGGGGGGGGGGAAGCAAAAAAGAGAAAAAAAGGGACAAGTTGCACCGAAAATTAATTTTAACTTTCCAATTCCTCAAACGGTGACGATTTTACATTTTTTTTTTTCTGTTTTACACAGTTTTCCGAAACTTTCCTCCGTTAAATATATTAAGTTTAAAATTGTTTACAAAGTTTAATATGAAATTCTAATTAAACTATAAGAACCAGCTATATTGCCATTGTAATCGTTGTTTTTCCTCCTGATTGCCGCTTTTTCCAGCAAAGAAAATCGCTTTATTTTTGGCGCCTTATTTTAAAGTCTAAAGTAACAAAAATTATCTAACGAATGTTATCAGCTCAGTTTTATTACAGAAAGCGTAATCCAATTAGATAAATGGGAATTGATGCGGATGGAACAGAGGAAGCATTTTGAATATAGTACCTGCAGTTCTGCAGTCGGTAAGATGGGACAAACAGAAGGGAGATTCCGAGTTTTGCAGGTTTTGAAACTTTTTTCCATCCCGACTTCTGACAGTTTTAGGAAAATGTCACCTCTAAAAAGCGTTAAATGCGGGAAATAATTCAAAAGGATAACGTTAAATGTGGGATTTTTTAACATTATAAGTATAGGAAAATAATTGGGACTAATGAAAAATGACGTTATATGCTGGAAATCGTTAAATACGGGTTACGTTAAATCGGGTTTCACTGTATAGTAATTTACAAAATTTTAAATTACTTGTAAAGAAATCTACGTTTTTTAAACTAATTTTTATGCAAAAAGGTAATTAAAAAAATGCATATTAACGAAAGTAACACTATATTTTTATCCTTGTAAGATGTTTATTGAAATACTTACTTGCTATACGAAAAAAAACAACAACAAAAAAAAATGATGAATAATAAGGTTTTTTTTTTTTTTAAAGGCCTAAATGAAATAGGGTAGACTAATACTTAGTGATTCGCAATGGCAAAATATGCTGATAAAAGCATTTTTTTAGGTAAATTAAAATATAAAACATACTGCCGTACAACAGCTGTGATCAAAAATCCTCAGTTAAACTAACAGTTTGCAGGTCTATGTATCTTAAAAGTCTTTGGGTTGGCCTAGGTCGCCACAAGACAATTCCTGCAATGATCGCTGTGACAAAAATGAAGCAGCAGATTGGTTGACGGAAGTGTATGTTTGTAAATATGCCCTTTTCTTATATATCAGAGTAACAAAAACTTTCCACCACTCTGTTATAAAGGTACTAAACTTCAATCGAACCAGTCAACGAATAGATGCCGGAAGACTCTGTTTTATGCTTGCGCACGTATCAGCATACGATCACCTCCCTACCAAGGTGATCGTAAGTTTATTTTTATCGTAAAATAGAAATTATGCACTTACACAATCTTATATTAGGCACCGCAATCCGACTCTAACATCCCTTCTAATAAATTTTCATTCATTTATCAATTATTTTGTAATTTTGAAGCTTATATCCAAAAAATAAAAAAATAACTTCATGCAAAGTTCCTTATTTTTTCGTTTGTATGTTATTTACTGAGGTAAGCTATCAATCATCCTCAAAATTTACTTTTTTATTTGACTTATACTACACAGCTTTGTAACAAAATTCATTATAAAAGAACATTAAAGCTTTTTAAGGTTATGTGATGCTTAATATGTTTATTCCTCTTCAAATCATCCGTAATTCATCCGAAAAATTTTAGCATCATTTGGTTTTGCAGTGTTGAATTCAGACACTTTTCTCCGGGAGGGATTTCCGTGGCTCCGGGCGGGAGGGGGACATTATATAGTTCAGGGGGGAAATCGTAAAAACACAAAATCTAAAGTCTTCCGGGGGGGGGGGACATCTCATTGCTCCGGGGAGGTTACCCCCTGAAATCAACACTGGGTTTGAGTGTGAAGAAATTCTTATAGAAAACTCTCTTAAATTTTCAAGGAGAGTATTATCTGTTATCCGTTATGTCTGTTATCCAAAAATGTGTGAATTCTACTCGCATATATGAGAGCAGAATTCAGACATTTTTGTCGGGGAGAGATTTCTGTAGCTCCAGGAAGGAGGGGATTTGCACTTTTTTGCCCATTAATAAGATCTCAAATCGTCTCGGGGATGGAGTGAGGGGTATTTCTATGGTCCGGATGGGAATGCCCCCCCCCGCCTCCCCCGGACTACACTTGCATTCATCCCATTCATGATTCCCTCAAAATAATAAAATTTCTATAAAACAGTACATTTTTTGTATGGAAACACACAAAAAGAATGAACCTCCCCCTCAAAATCCTGCATTATGGTTTATATGCTAGAGCTAAGGTATGACCAGTGTCCTCTCTTTTTAGATGACAAAATTCATTTTTAAGTAGGTTCACTCAGTTTTGAAAAATTAAAATGCATTAATTGAAATTAGGGTAAGCTGTCAAGTTGGTCAGCTTAATCTAATCAGCGAATCCGCTAGCAGATATAAATTTAAAACGAGCACTGGTCCTCTAAAAAGAATACGCCTTCTGGTCACCTTATGAAAAAGTTATTTTTTCTCTTTTGCATTAGACAATCCTCAAACGTCAATCCTTATTTTGATTTCCTGTTTTATTTAAAGTAAATATTCATTTGTGATGTTACGCACTTATGACAAACTTTCATGTTGTATGAATAAGTTAAAATTTTTTTGAAAATGTGTTTGCACAATTGAAATTTATTGCAACGTAAATGATTGACCCGATTACCGGAAGCCACAATAGCGATGATTTTGGCAATCAAGAAGAATCGCAATCGAAATGCACTATGATGAAGCTATAATTGTCGGCAATGGCAATGGATAGTATAATTGCTTAAGTATGAATCGTAAATATTTTTTTTAATTTGTTGACTATGTGCTTTCGATCCATTCTTAACTTATTTAAATTTTATTAAAGTTTCTTTAAATGGTTTTCTGAAAATATGATTCTTCATAGGATTTGTGATCGATTCCTATATTCGAATTATTTAAGTTAAATGTGATACATGTTTTAATGCCTTATTTTTATTCGGAAAAAGGGTAAGTAATGTATTTTACGTATACATATTTTTTTATTCACAATTAATATGCCGGATTTCAATATAACGTTATCCTGTCATGACGATCGTCGATTCTAATGTTTACAAATAATGAATGCTGTAAACATAAAGCAGTGATTGCTATAGTAGCCGTCTACTTTGAACTTTTGTTTACGAAAATGTAATTTAATTGATCAATTTTTCCCGTTCACATATATAAACATGTGTAAAGCTTATTTTAACCATACTCATTGACCTTGTTACCTAAAATTACTTTGAATGTTCATCGTGAAAGACGTATGTTTATTTATACAGTAGGATAACCTATTAAATCTAAGAGATTACAGGAATTGCTTATTAATGATTGTGATTAAATAGTTAAAAATGTACACACAGGGCTCGTAGATATCATGACATTTTCGAAAATATAACCGATATTTTCAAAATAGTCAACGTAAAGCTGGTATTAAATTCTTAACACAATAAATTAGAAACTGAAACACATTACTCTTAACTTGAAAACTTAATAAATCAATATTCTAAATCTCTTTTCCTTGCTTCCTTTTGATTGATTTTTCATCTTCAGCAAAATTGAAGATCAACTAAACAGAAAACAATTTGCTTTATACACTCATCAAAAAGCAAACTGTAGGATTAAGTAGCAAATATCACGAAAATTTTGTATTTTATGCAGCATAATTTTAAATAGAAATTAGTTTGTTTTTTTTTTTGAAAAATGTTTACATATATTTGTGTAAGCTTGTCGGCTTTTTTATTCTCTAACATGCTGTGTAGTTTAAACTGAACCAAACCCAAACTAGAAAATATTCTTTTGTAATGAATTTTTAAATGGGTGAATCTGAGAACACTCTCCTTCTTGATTTAAAAGCCTAATCAACGCTATTTTGGGCCCGGGGCTTACAGGCCATGTCGGGGCCCCTTTACTCAAAAAAATTCATGGTATTATAATCTCGGCAACAAAGCTATACATTCAGCTTGCAATTTAAACCATAGCTTTACGAAAAACAATATATATTATAGACACATGTAAAAATACATTAAAAAACATAGGAATGTAAAATCTTAATACATGGTCTTTAGAGTGAGTAAAACACTAAACTTTTAAGATTGAATGAAACATGTTATACCGTATATACACGCGTATAAGTCGAGGAATTTCTGACAATTTTCGGTAAGAAAATTTGGGAGGTCGACTTATACACGAGTCAGTTAAAAATCAAAAAACAAAAACTTTGCATACTGCAAAATTATGGCTTTTTATGTGTAGGTATTTATAAAAAAATAATACATAAAATATACAAATAATAATAATTTATCATTTAAAAAAATTTCAATGATTTGTTTTTATTTACTTACTATCTTTTCGGATTGGCAAGTGAAATGTTTAGTTTGATTTTGTGTAAAATTACGTAAAAAGTTAGGGAATCGACTTATATGCCGGTTTTCGATTTTTTTCCAGAATTTGCATTCGGAAGTTAGGGGGTCGACTTATACGCGAGCATATACGGTACCATGTTATGTGTAATGAGATAATATGGTTTGATGAATGAGGAAAATGCATTTTTTCCCCTATGAAACACAAATGAAAATTTGTATTAATTAGCATTTTCAGACAGTACACAAAATGCATTTTATGGTGCCTTGAAAGTTTGAGCCCAGAGCACGTGTCCTGTTTACTCCTGTGATAATCAGTGACTGATTGGATACATTTAAAACATCTATTATCTGATACATTTACAAAAGCCGCTTCAAATGTAATGCTTAGAAAAGATATTTGGACACTTTTCTGTTATACCAACACCACACCAAAAATGTGTAGGGGAAGGTGGGGCACGTTGGGACAAGGCCCACCTTGGGACATCTCAATTTTGAGGCTTAATTTTGCAGTTAAAAATTAGCACACATAAGTGCCAATATATGATACTACAATCTACTCTTCCATGTGTTTTTTAATCACTGGTGTTTGCTGGCAACAAATAATACCATTATTTTTGTTTTGAATGAGGTTGAGTAACATTTATGTGTGTTTTGAAAAATAAATTTTTTATTAAAGAAATGAAATAATACAAGTGGGGGCATGTTGTGATGAAAAAACATTGATTTATTGTTATTTTAAGGGTAAAAAATAGACTGCAATGCTAAGCTTAACTGTTTTAAAGTTTTTGTTACTTAATGTGCAAGGTGGGGCAGGTTGGGACACTCAGTTGTGGGGCACCTTGGGACATGCCCAAAAATGCTGTAAAGACCAAATGCAGCTTACAGAAGGAAAAAAAAAAGTACACAACCAATTAGAATTTTCATCAAGGAGTGAGGATGAGACAGTTGCGCTAGCAAAATTGGTGAAAATTACACCTGGAAGGAAAACAAGTGGCAGTAGTGATGAATTCAGCTGTTCATGTGATGCTGATTTTCCTACAGATTGCAAACTTACTTAAGATAAGTCCAGAAACTTAAAGGCTAAAGGTAAACCCACTGTGGGATAGTGTACATTGGCAAAGTTTGCAGGAAAACAAAGCATTGTTGTATTTGTAGGGTATGTTCAAAATGTTGAGGACAGCAGCGAGTATGAGATATCCATTTTGAGAAGACAAGATCTAGAGTTGTGATTTTTTTTTTTTTTTTTGATCTTGATAAACTTGATAGCTCATTTGTGTATCAAACAGATATTCTTTTAAAACTTGGCACTCCTGAAAACAAAATAGGCCAAGATGTGTTTTATTAGAATTTGATGAACACCATTTTTCTCACATCAAATACAAGATCTGTTAATGAAAACATGTTACAATTCAAATTATTAAAGTGTTTCAATGCTTAAATTATTTCATGCTCAACTAAAGCTTTATAAATAAAGCTTTGTTCATCAATTAAATATAAAATTTTACATGTATATTTAATTAAAACTAGTGTCCTAACCTGCCCCACCATGTGGGGCAGGTTAGGACATTTTAAAGGCTTTTTTGTTTTGTTTTCACTCTTTTCCTATGTGAGATATTAGATTATTATGAGGTTTATTTGATGCAGAAATGTTTATACTTTACGTCTAATTGGTTCTAAAATAAGAATAAATATTAATAAAATTTAGAAAAATTATTTACTGAAAAACGTCCCAAGGTGCCCCACCTTCCCCTATACTTATGTATTTTCAGGGCCAGGTGAACAGATTAGTACCAAATATGGTTTTCAATTGTCATTAGTGTTCAAACGATTTAATGTACATTTAATGTATACGCAAATCGTAAAAAAATATTAAATATAAAAGCATGTTAAAATAATACAAAACAGTAATTTAGTATTATGTATTTAGAGCAATTCCATCTCAGCTCAGGCAGGACATGTCAATTCACCATCATAGATTTTTTTCAAAAAATTACAGTAGTTACAACTAAGTAATACATAAAATTTCCCAATGGGATTTTCCCCCCAAAAATTTGTTTCTGTGGTTACAGCCCTTTAAAGTTTACGATAAAATTGACAATTTTCGGAAAAACAGAAAAACGCTTCATTTTGAAATGAACACAGTATCAAAAATATTTAACGTATCCAGTCAATTTATTTTTTACAAATAGTTATTAAGCTGAATTTTACTTTAGCATAGTTTTAAAAAATATAGTGACATTTTAAATTAATTTAAAAAAATTGTTTCTAAGTACAAAAAATGGAATTATTACTGGTTTTAAGATTTTTTTTTCAGAATGAAAAAAAATATTTTAAAGCTAAACATTGATGGTAATCCAAAGACCTTTAATGGGAGTTATACAGAAAATTTTATTTTAAGCTTAAGATGCATGCAACTTTTGCAATTCAATTTTAAATTATGCAAAATTTCGTAAAATCGCTATTTTTGAGATGCAATTTCTCAAAAACACCATTTTTTAAAAATCTGATAATATGCTCAATTGATACCTTAGTAGTTTCTAATAAATGCCTTATAAGCAAATCGTGTGTTTTTGCTTAGAAAATTTTATATGATTTTTTGAAAATAACATGTTGTGTATATTTTTCAAAAGACCAGAATCTCAAGCTTTTTCTTATTTCACTAAATTTATAATATGATTAAATTTTTAATAAAAAGAATAATATGTAATAATTTTTAATAAAAGGTGTATCAAAATATCTAGTAGTTAAATCCAGAAAAATTAAAAAAGAAAAAGTAGTTTATGCGCAATCTGATCCTTATATTAGACATCCTTTATCAATAGAAGCACTAAATGTTGCATTGTCCTGCTGTTTAGAGGATAAAGATTGAACTAAAGATAGTCCAAACAAAAATGATGTTATTTGTATTAAAAATGATGGTGCGAAAATTAAAAGAGTAAAACGTTTTATGACACAGTCAGTTAAAGAAACATAATTTAATGAAAAAAGAAAATCCTTCTATGACAAAGGTGGCCAACTGTGGCATGCCAGACAATACTAAAATTTTACAGAAAAAGTCGACTTCTGGAATTGCAGAGATTCGATGATCAGATAAGGAAATGATTACTATAAAATTTTAGTGGTGTCGAGCATGCCACAGTTGACCACCCCTACTCTATGAAAATAAAACTATCAAAATTTCATTCATTACGTTCAAAATTTATCTAAATTCAGCCAATTCAAGTAGTACGCTGTTCTGTTTACTGCAGTAATTAGAAATTAATATGTATAGCTCTTAAAAATCCAACAGGCATTCAAGTTAGAGAAGAAGATCTGATGATGAAATACTTATATAGAAAAATAAACAATGAAAAATTGTTGACTCGAAGAGTGTGGTGAGTGCCCTGAGGTACAAAAATTCTTAAAGTCGAAGCTTTTGAGCCATCCGAGATTCTGTCTCATTTGTTGCTGAACTATCCGCTCTGTTAAAAAAGTATCCTTCTACTCCATCTAGACAGAAACATTATTCAAGCCTATAGAGCTAATAATGAGAAAGAATAAGCTAATGTAAAATGTATTGTTGGTATACGATCTAAACATTATTGGATGATTAAAAATAATGAAGGTTATATGGGACGAATAATTAAAAATGCATTGACAAAAGTTGAAACCTCCAGCCAGATAACAAAACATTATTCAATGCACGATTTATAAATCAGTGTTTGCATTGGGTGCATTTATGAAAATAATTGATGGATAGGACAAATCAATAGCATATCACGAGAACTGAGGGACACTACAGCATCATTCATATACCCAATGGTCCAGAAAAATCATTCCTGCGGCCAGAGGAATCTGGAAAGAAAAAAGATAAATGTGTCGAATAACACTTAAAACATGGCGATTAACTTTATTATCCTCACTCGGCAAATTTAATGGGCACAACTCGCCAAACGTGATGATTGCAAGATGTATCGATGCTCTTTCCTCCCTGGCATCGATTCCAGATTTCTTTCCCGACTCTTCTGGCCACTGGAATGCTTTTGATGGACCATGGGAGTACATGAATGATACTGTAATGTCATTTAGTTCTCGTGATATGCTACTGATTTGTCTTATCCACCAATTACTTTCATAATCAATTATAAATTCAGTGAAATAAGAAAAAGCTTGACTTTCTGGTCTTTTGAAAAATATACACAACATGTTATTTTCAAAAAATCATGTAAAATTTTCTAAGCAAAAACACACGATTTGCTTATAAGGTATTTATTAGAAACTAATAAGGTATGAATTGAGCATATTATTAAATTTTTTTAAAATGGTGTTTTTGAGAAATTGCATCTCAAAAGTAGCGATTTTACGAAATTTTGCATAATTTAAAATTGAATTGCAAAAGTTGCATGCATCTTAGGCTTAAAATAAAATTTTCTGTAAAACTCCCATTAAAGGTCTTTGGATTACCATCAATGTTTAACTTTAATATATTTTTTTGCATTCTGAAAAAAAAATCTTAAAATCAGTAATAATTCCATTTTTTGTACTTAGAAACAATTTTTTTAAATTAATTTAAAATGTCACTATATTTTTTAAAACTATGCTAAAGTAAAATTCAGCTTAATAACTATTTGTAAAAAATAAATTGACTGGATACGTTAAATATTTTTGATACTGTGTTCGTTTCAAAATGAAGCGGTTTTCTGTTTTTTCGAAAATTGTCAATTTTATCGTAAACTTTAAAATGCTGTAACCACAGAAAAAAATTTTTTGGAGAAAAATCCCATTGGGAAATTTTATGTATTACTTAGTTGTAACTACTGTAATTTTTTGAAAAAAATCTATGATGGTGAATTGACGCATATCAGTACTGCCTGCCTGAAATGAGATGGAATAGCTCTTTATTAAATACGTAACATCAAATTGGCAGGCTTTAGCATATAGATGGTCTTAACAATGGTTATTTTATTTTCAGCAGTTTGTTATGCCCACCACAATGAATATAATATAAATATTATGCAATATAAGTATATATTGTATCAATCAATGAATATAATATATGTATCTATGGGAAGCAGGATGTTTCGGTCCCGCCACTTCGGTCCCGCCGTTTCGATCCCAAGACATTTCAGTCCCGAGACAATTCGGTCCCGAGACATTTCGGTCCCAAGACATTTCGGTCCCGAGACAATTTGGTCCCGAGACATTTCGGTCCCAAGACATTTCGGTCCCGAGACAATTCAGTCCCCAGACATTTCGGTCTCGAGATATTTCGGTCCCTTCTCCAGCAAACTGAAATTTTGTGCACTTGAAATAGGTGACAATTTTATAGGGGTTTCCGTGTTATTTGGTATATTTGTATAGTATTCTTTTCCGTAGCACTATGGAACATTTATGTTTAAGACAGAACTCCGTTATAGGCAGGTTCCATTTTTAAAAGTTTTGTGTATTTATATAAATATACTTATTTATATCATATGAATAGAATAAAACTTGTCAAAATAGTAATTGTCTATAACAGAATCCTGTCTTTAACGTAAGCGTTACATGGTCTTAATATGAATTGCGATACAATTAAATTTGCTGAAAACCTGTCTGAAAAGGGGATTTTCACCCTTCTTTAGTGAAACATAGTGAAACCTGTGAAAGCGGAATCTTTCTATAACGGAATCCTGTCTCAAACGGAAGAGTTTCAGAATCCCTGCGAAACGAACAATAGATCTTATTGAGGTAGTGTACCTTAGAAGTATAATTAATTACACTTCTTTACATGGAAGCCTGTCTAAAATGGAGCTTTTTACCAGTCCTTGGAATCTTGTCTTGACTGTGTATATATGATAGAAGTATTTCGAGTAACTTTAAGAATTTAGGTATATCCTTATATAATTTCTTAATTTAAAAAAAAGCATGGATAAAAAATATAAGGCCAATCTCTATAACTGCAACTAATAATACATTGAAGTTACATTAATATTTACCAGTGAAAAAGATTCACTTATGATGTAAAAAGCTGAGCGCATACTGAAGAGTTAAATTTAATTAACCCATTCGCTGTCATTCACGAGTATACTCGTGGCTTTAATTTATTGATTACTTTGTCACCACTATTTTAGAATTTAAAAAAAAAATGCCTCATTTATTGGCAGAAATTTCGCTGTATTAGTAAAGCGAAATTTATCTTTCTGAATTAGTGCTGGCAAACGACCTTCAACAAAAAATTTGAAAATTCTTAGTTTTGGCAGCGAATGGGTTAAATCAAGTTTCATATTACATAACATTTGCCTACAATAAAGTTAGGGCCAAGTGGTTAAGTGTAAAACAGGAATTTTCATGTTTAATTTCTTGCCATTGAATTAAGAATTTGTGCTGTAATAGATATTGGATAATGATTTCACATAAGTGTCAATCGCATGAGCCGTTCATGCGATCCGCCGCGCTCCCCATGGAAATTTTTGAGGTAACCCAGATAGCATGAACATTAGCAGAAAGTTGATTTTTTCTGATATTATCTTGCCGTGACAAATTTAAATTGAGAAATTCGCAGCAAATCTCCCGCAAGGTATACCATCACCCACTTGCATGAGTAGTTTGTTGTGAAACTGATGGCAAGACTGTCTTTAATTCACGAAAGTGACGCAAGCAAAAAATCTCTCTGTTGAGAGACTCAACAACAATGAGAATCAGCACATATGCAGAAATTGCAGAAATTTTATTCGGTAGGCACCGTTTTTTCTAAACGCTATACTTATTAAATACCAAAAAATGCTCGAAATGAAAAGTACAAATATTACCTAAACTTGTTTATGGTCATAAAACCGATGCATGCGCCTTCTGACGGCGCTTTCGCATCAATAGACCTGATCAGGTCTATTGACCCCTTCGAAGGGGTTAAACTTATAGTGTGATATGGAAAGATTACTACTTTGCAGTAAATTTGCAGTATTTTTGATTACTTGTTTGCCGTTAGTTTGCAATAAATTTGATACAGCATGAATTTAACTTGCACGACAAGTTGAAAACACTCATAGTTATATTGTTAAGTAAAAAAAAAATTCAAAAATTAAATTGTTTTTATTAAACGTATTTATCAATTCAAAATTATTTTAATTATTAATTGTTTAGATAACTAATTTATCAATTGCTTATTTAAAAACTATTACATGAACTATATAATAGTTTTTATAGGGTAAATGCAAATATATATTTTTTTAATTTTCGGTTATTATAACGTTATTAACTTCATTAGGATGTATAAAAGATAAGGGTTCTGAAGATAAACATGTTGTTTATTCATTTATTAGTTAGCTTATAATATTATTTTTGCTCTTTAATTATAATTAATTAATAATTTCTTACTTTTTGCGAATTGTAAATTATAACTGTACTTAAAAAATTAAAATCTGCATAATATCACCTAACACTGTTAAAAGATATTTTTACGTATTTGTACAATGTTGCATTATTATTATTATTATTATTATGTTTAATTAATTAATTAATTATTACTTAGACTTTATGTTTTTGACTGATTTTTCAAAAAATTCCTATATTATTTTTTGGAAATTATAAATTAAAATTTTTGAATAAAAACTTTAAGTGCTATTAATAATTGCTACTAACAATTGCTATTAATTAATTCTCAAAAAAGTTAGGAATTTTAGTATAAAAATTAAATTAATATTTTATTAAATATATTTTTTTATTTAATGTATCCTTAATTTATTAAATTAATAACATTATTAATATACATTACTTTTTTTTACACTTTAAAATAAACTCAATACATAATACATTTTATATTCAATTTATCATATAGTAGTTATAAACTGAAATTTATCTTTTACATTTTTATTTATTTTATATTTAAAGTCACCGAAATTTAAAACTATTAATATAATTAATAATAAAACTAAAATAAAAAATTATTAATTTTTTTCTGGGAAAGTGGGAGGAAAAGGGTAATATTAATAATCAATAAATAAACGACAAATACAAACAAGTTGGAAATTGCTCGTCAAACGTGACAAATGAGGTGCGTTTGTACTATAACTAGTTTTATAATTATTTTTTGCACCCCATATTGTACTGAATGTATATATTTTTTGCACTTCATGAGTGCATAGCCTGTGACATCATTAAAATGCACTTGCAATAATTTTTTCCCATTCCCCGTAATGTAACGCAAAACTTTTGACTGTCTCTGTAATTAAACTATACACCGATTTTCATAAAATTTCAAATGGCTCGACAAAATTTTGTAACAACTATATATTTAAAATTTCAGACCACTCGGAAGGCTGTAACATCATTAAAATGCACTTGCAATAATTTTTTTCCCATTGGCCGTAATGTAACGGAAATTTTTTGACTGTCCCTGTAATTAAATTATGCATCCGATTTTCAGAAAATTTGAAATGGCTCGACAAAATTTTGCATCAATTATATATTTAAAATTTCAGACCATTCGGAAGGCTGTAACATCATTAAAATGCACTTGCAATAATTTTTGCCATTGGCCGCAATGTAAAGAAAAACTTTTGACAGTCCCTGTAATTAAACTATGCATCCGATATCCATAAAATTTGAAATGGATCGACAAAATTATACAACAATCATATATTTAAAATTTCAGACCATTCGGTTGGGTTGTTTTTGCTCTGTTATATGCGGACAGACAGACGGGCAGACGGACGGACTGAACGATGACTATAGGTACTGTGTATTTATATAATTACGAACGCACCTAAAAACCTTAGTTTTGTCAGTTAAAAATTGAAAATAAAATTAATTAAAATAATAATTACACTATTACATAAAATAAAAAATAATCATCTTATTACAAAGAAATAGGCCCAGTTTCAATAAAATTAGTTCACAAAAATCGTCTGCAATGGGTGAGAAGACTGTTAAAAATGCAACCAATAATTATTTTTTAAAAAATGAAGCGGTGGGTGGAGTTTTCTGACAACAAAATATTTTTCCTGGCACACCTAATTACCAAATCACTATTGTTTTCCCAATCTATATTATAAAGGACAAACATATGTGTGCGTAACGCATACGTCATTTTGCGAATGGCAACACTTTGAAATTTGAAATGAATTCGGTTTTGCAATTTTCGCTACTGCAAATTTTTAAACTTCTAAACATCGCGCACATTTTCAATTTTTACACCTTCGTACAGGAAAAAAAATGAGTTTTTAAATGCAATTTGTTTGAAAGCTGTATCTCAATTTATTTTTGAGATATTAATTTTTTTGTTGTTTTAATTCAAATTTTGTAATCGTGGCAACTGAAGTACTCCATTCATATTGAAAGTAAAGGGAAAATAGTCATGGCTTATTATTTTTATTGATTATATCCTTATTGATGCCATTTTCACATTACAAATAAAAGTAACTTTTTATAATTTTTTAACAAGAAATGACGTCAGACATTAAACAAAACACGCATTCTTCTTCATAAATCAGTTACATTTTAATATTTTTACATTACGCTGATACCAAGTTTGAGTTGCTAGGCAAAATGATTCAGTGAGTAAAAATGATGTTATATTTAAAACAAAACTATCATTTTCTTTTGATAAAACTATGACAACTAAAAGCACATTTCTGTTTTTTTTTTTTTTTTCGCGAATATTGAGATTAGAACTTAAAGTTTGTGCGAATGTTCACATGAAAAGTTGTATCGGTCAAACGTGACTTTAAGTTTTGAAAGACATTCATTAATAATCTATTGCGCGTTAAAATACTTTCAAATTGTGAATTTCAGTGGTGCGTATGTAAATTATGAGAATTTGAAAATAACATACAGTTTAGACTGCATGGGGTAAAATTTTATGATGTGACAAAGCGAAATCCTTTTTACTGATTTTTCATTCCGTAAAAACAAACATATCAATCGATAATCATCGATAACTTCATCACAATTACTCATCTTGATTACGTATTCTAATACAGTTTAATTTTTCAATAATTTCAGTAGTTGAAGTTCAGTTTTAGGTTAAAAATATTATTTGTTTTAAGAATTAGACAACCAATGTAAGATGATTTTTTTATTGTAATTATTTTTGTAGGTTTATTATAAATTCCATCTGACATTTCCTTTCTAACATTTTAGTTCGTCGAATTTCGACGGGTTCCAACTCGTGTTTATAATGGTAAAATAACTTATGAAAACAAAATTATAACTTTGTATTATAAAAGTAATAAGAAAAATTAAATATTTTTGCTTCAATAAATATATCTCATTTCTGAATTATTAAAGGAGAGGATGTAGAAGAATGATTTGAGGAAATATTTACCTCAATAGCTTATAAGTGTCCAATTGAATTATTGAAGACATTTATTATTAATCTAATTGTAAGAAGGAGAAAAAATAAGAACAGTTTTTTAAATTATTTAATTAATGATGATAATTTAAAGGTTCTAAAAAACGTATGAAAACAACCAAAAAATCATCTATGGCAGTTTATAGTATATATAAAATACCTAATATTAATAACAAATAATAAAGCTTAAAAAATCCATTTTGTTAAATAATAATAATAATAAAAAGACAATGTCCCCTGTAAAATTATATCACATTGTTCAAGCAAACAAATTTTCAGCTCGCTGTGATTTCATTATCACGAGTTATAAAAGTTTAAATTTATCGGACTGTTATATTCAGCTTTTTTTTTAATTTGGGGGGTGGGGGGTGTTAAAAAAATTTAAAAAGGTCTCAAATAATGTTTAAATTACAGCGTTTGGCGGCCCACGACAATTAGAATACGAGTTATAAGGTGGTGGGCACCGAAATGACAAGGGACTGAAATGGCTAAGGACCGAAATGTCTCGGGACCGAAATGGCCAGGGACCGAAATGTCTCGGGACCGAAATGGCCATGGACCGAAATGTCTCGGGACCGAAATGGCCAGGGACCGAAATGTCTCGGGACCGAAATGTCGTGTACCCGTATCTATGATATTATTCAGGGGTGGGAAATTTCTAGAAAATCTTACTAGCCAGCAAAATGTAACAGTTTCGAAGACTACCAGAAGAATTCACTCGCCAGTGGCGAGTAAAATGGTGTATTTCCCCATCCTTGACTATATTATATTATACAGTTATTTATATGTATATAAATATTTCTGTATCTGCTGTTAATATGGCAACTATATAATATTAGCTATGCAGGAGAAAATTCGGTACAACTTGGTTATCTCGTTGACCAAAAATCTATTGCCAAACTATAAGATTAAATGCCAATAATGGTTGATGTTGATAGTAAATGTCCCATTCACTTGACTTTAAGCAAGTTACATATGTTTATGTCATCAAATGACTTTTATTTCAACATTTTATTTGTACTTTTATTAATGTTATACTAATTTGTTTGTTCTTTCGTTATTTAAAATAAAAATTGGTACTTTTTGGTTAGCCGGGCACCAGTGTTATATATATATATGGATATGTATGTACAGATGTATATATATATACATCTATAGACATAATATAAATATGTGGATACACTTGTATATATGTGTATTATATACAATATATGTATATATACATATATATGTATGTATATACAACAGTGGCGTGGCGTGAAAATTTTCGGTGGTCATCGCAATTATTTAAGTTTGTGGTAAAAAATTATTAACTCTAAAATTCAATGGTTGAATGTTCAAAAAAGAAACTTTAAATCTTACCTTCACTTATACATGAACTCCAAACTGGCCCCCCTGACATAGAAATTATTAGTTTTAAATATTTATTTTTGTTGTTAAAAAAAACCGCAGATTATCATGTATTTAAAGTGATCGCTAAATTTGAAAATAAATTTCTCTCCTGGTTTCAGTTTGGCAATCACTTTCGAAAACAACATTTTGGCGCGGAAAAAAATCGCTAAGCTTATGGTGCAGACCACAGACACATCTGTTCCCAATTTGAATTGTTTTTTGGTATTTTTGATAAAATGTATTCCTTTAAATAATGTATTTCAAAACAATTTGATATTTTATGTATTTGTTTATTTTCACTCAAAAATACAGGTAAAAATAACCGATCAAATATTTATTTTCACCTTTCAAGTTTCAAAATATACGAGAAGAGAAAACAAATAAGAATTTTGCATACTGTTTCCCGATGTTGCAGCTCCGGGAGATAGTATGCAAAACCGTGCCAATTTGGTGATTTTTGAAATCGTGCCAAGAAAGAGAGTGCTCTCCAGTCGTGCCTTAAGTAGTACCGAAAATTCCATATTCGGGTGCATTTGGCGATATTTATTTATTGATTTATTTTGTTGTTGTTGTTGTGGTGGTGCCAAGCGTAGGCAATGAGCTTTGTTTTTTGGCAACCCCCTGAACGAACATTTCTCCTTGCGCTAGAGAGTAGGCTTTTCGTGCATGTGCTGCTAACTTCTGTGTGCTATGTGTTTTTTGATTGGTAAATAAAGAAAGAATTTAATAGAAAATAAAGATAGCGCAATTTTCAATTTAATCTTCACGACTTGCCTTGCCACCAGTACTCTGTAGAATTATGATTTTGCGTGTAGCCGTTATTTAAAAGTAGGTGTTGTGGACATTTCTTTTGTCTTTTGACGAATTTAAAATCAGAGTTATTGACAAATTTAAAACTGGAGTTATTGTCAAATGTAAAACCAGAGTTATTGATGAATTTGTGCATTTTTAAGGTTGCAAATTTTAGCCTTTTACGCTGTAGCTAATGTTGCTGGAGCATTTGTCAATTGATTCTAAGTCAGTAAGAGTTTCCTTTTCTGTTAAATGTTCTTTGCTTCTGATATTTTGTTTAGTTAAAAAATAACATATGTAATGTTGGATTGTTTGCCAGAAAATGTAAAAATGGTACAACTTGATTATTCCACCAACCAAAAAACTATCATCAAACTATACGATTAAATGCCAATCATGGATGATTGTAAATGTCACATTTACTTGACCTTAAACACGTTACGGTTACACATGTTTGTTATATAAGCCATCAAGTGATTTTTAATTTGACTTTTTATTTATATTTTTATTAACGTGTTTGTTACTAACTTATTTTTTTTTTTAAATAAAATTATGTCCAGGGGTGGGGAAATACATCATTTTACTCGCCACTGGCGAGTGGATTTTCTGGTAGGGTGAGTGAATTTGTAGGCAGTATTTAAAAAACTCCATGCCAAAAGACATGCCTAGAACTTTATTTTTTTTATTAGTTAGTGCTATATTTTACAACTTTCCAAATTACTGCGATGTAAACTCTGTACTAAGTTTTATTCTTTATTAAACTTTTTTCTCTTGTGTATATTTTTCTTAATTTTACAGGGGAAAAAATATATATGTGAAAATGTATTGTAGCAATAGTAATCAACTATTTTTGCAATCGCCTAAATTTTATTATAACAATTAAATTGCATTTTGCTGGCGGGTAAAATAAATCCTTGGCTGGTAAGATTTTCTGAAAATTTCCCACCCCTGATTATGTCAATTTGTATAATTTGGCGAAGTTAGTTGACGGGATAATCAAGTAGTACCATAAAAATTTACATTAAATGTGCTTTTTGTTTTAAAAAAATAATTTTGTTGCCAATTTGGCGACAAAAATAAAAGCCAAATTCACCCAAGTATGGAATTTTAGCCAGCTATGCACTTAAAATGGAAATAGCAAATAATTAAATAAAAACGTTGCTGTAGTAATAATTATTTTCGGCATCATTGTTGGTAGAATGAATATGACCTGGCCTGGATAATAATGTAAGATGTACCCCAAAATGTATGCTAATGTACCATTTATTTCAACCCTGGTTGTGCAAAGGATTTTTATTGCAAATTGTATAAAATATTGTGATTTGTTATGTATTGAACATAATCAGTTTATTATCATCATTATCCGAGTTTTCCCCAGGTTTGAAAAGGTTCAGGGTGCTGCTGGTGAAAAAAAAGAGCACTTGTTATTCTTCGGGGCACTTTTTTATGTTAAGCCCGAAGATCAGGCAGGGTGCTGCACCCTCCTGAAACTGTCTAGGGGAAACTCTGCATTAATTACTTAATCTTAAGCTTGCAAACTATCTTAATTTATTATTTTTTGAATAGAAAATATTGTTAAATTATAATTTCATGCCTGCAGTTTAAATTGAGTTATATTTTATTACTTTTTTGTGTAATATTTACCTTTTATATTTTAAGTATATATATTTGTATTGATTTAATAAAATAGTGCATGAAAGTCTGTATGTAAAATGTTTTCGTACCAACAATATTATTATTATTTTCAAATGTTTCATTTCATGCAAATTTCATTTTCTGCCAACTGTTATGCTTAGTGACAATGGTGTTGGCATAACGAAAAAGGGCTGATAGATATTTGTTTTCTTTGGATAAAAAGTCACAGCCAGAGACAAAAGTTCTCTGTCTGCTGAATGAAGTGGTTAATAACAATTGAAATATTCATTTATAGTTATTTTAACTGAAAATATGAATATGAAAAATATGATCCATTATGATATTTGGAAAATAAATATCGAATATATGAAGATATTAAACATCTTGATATTTTTGAAAATAAATATTGGATATATATAGGGGAGACTGGGGATACTTGATCCCCACTTTCTGTTTTCATTTTTTTCTCAGTTGTCATTGGACATTTTTAAGTAATTTTTTTTTACCAAAATAATCATGTGTGTCCATTTCTTTTCCAATGTAATTTTTTTCTTGGTATAAAAAACAAATTAATTTCAGAAAATTGCATTTTTCAATCTTTCAAAAGGGGGATCATGTATCCCCACTTAAAGGGATACTTGATCCCTGTCAAAAATCAAGCTAATATTGTTTCATTTTGCATACATTGCAGTATTATAAGTTAATAATAAACATTTAACTTTTATTTCTTTCATTTATGACTACATGATGAATATTTAAACACTTTGTTGATGACTTGACGTGTAGATATTTATAAAAACTGTAAACGCAATTTAATTTTAAAAAAAGCTAAAATGAAAACTTTAAAAATAAAAGCTAGAAAGAAATCAACAGACGGTTAAACTTTATTTTAATAAATAATACAAGTATACAATAATGCAAAGTAGAAGTAATGAATAAAGTTTTCAAAAAATAAATGGCACAACCTCATTATTTTGAAACTTTGAAAGGTCAAAGTCAAAGGTTATAGTTGTAGCAGTTCTTAAGGTTCCTCCTACCATAAGTGGATTAAGCAACTTAATAATGCAATCTGACTCATCAACTATGCTTTTATCAACTTTTTCTGGGAAATAGAATTAAGGGTGCCTTTTCTTCGTAAAAAATTGATCTCATATGCATAAAGTCCCACTTTTTATTATAATGCTGTATCGCAACTGTTTGCAGCATCACAAACATCTTTTGCTAAATTGATGCTAATGTTCTGTATTTAGTAACACAACTGAAGTATTTCTGTTTATATTAAAAGTTTAGCTATTTGGGGATACATGATCCCTAGGATCAAGTATCCCCATTTTGTGTTTATAATATAATATAAATGTATTTTTTAGGTGGTAAATAAACAAAACTAATTTTCTAAAGAAGTTATATTGAGAATAGACTTTAAAATGAAAATGATATACAATTCAATGTATCAAATTTCCAACAATAGAAAATAAAAACAAAACTTTAAAAGCCTTTAAAAAAGTTGAACTTGCTTCATTTAAATATTTCCTTTTCATGCTGAAACAAAATGACTGTAAATGATTTTATGTTGCCAGATTATCTAAAATAATGCATCTTAAAATGTATTGCCAGATTTCAAAATCTACATATTGATTTTAGTATACTTTATGATCAGGGACCAAGTAGTATCCCTAGGGATCAAGTATCCCCAGTCTCCCCTGTAATCAAACCCTGAATATACATTTAGCAAGTCTTGTGTTTGATTAAAAAAAAAGTCTTTAACGTATAGGTGAAAATTGGCAGTCGCCACTCACCACATGCCGATTAAAGTTGTAAATGTGGCGATTAAAAAATCAGAATCGATCACCACCCTAGTCACCACTCGCCAAGTGGCGATTAAAAAATCTGTTATCTATCGCCAAGTGATATACAGCATTTTTCATGGAAATATGCATCTCTACTTTGATTGTATCTAATTAGTAAACTGGTTAATTCTTTTTCTTACCAGATGCAAGCAGATTTGAACAACTTAGCTGTATTTTCAATATTTGCGCCATCTTCTTATCTTTAGAAAAAGAAAAATTGTAAAATTGCCATTATTTCTGAATTTTTACAAATTAATATTAAAAAATGACACCTATATTAATTACATATTAATTTAGAAAATTCTTACAATTTTAAAACCGAAAAAAAGTAGTAAATTAGGCAGTCTTTTCATTTTGCTTAATACTTTTCACAAATTTATTCACACATGTACTATGGCACCATCTATTATCTTTAATTGAAAATAAAAACAAATAAACGTACCGAAATGTCTGGATTACAGAAGTTTCCGGATTAAAGGTGTTATACTGTGTAGAATGATTATAGTTTATCTAGATGTCAAGAAAGTTTGAAACATTATAGTGGTCACTAACTTTAAAGTGTGGCCACTAATGAAACAGAGTTTACCGGCCACTGGCTACTAACTCAATTTCCCAGTTTTCACCTATACTTTAACGTTTTTACATGATGCTATTTAAAAATTCTATAAATACTGAGAAAATTTGAAATACATTTTTTAAATTATATATATTATGTTTGTAATATTTGATCTGTTTCTATTTCTTTCAGCATCTGCTGAGTTATGTCTTTAAGGCCTAGAGTTGTTGATTTTGATTCAACATGGGCGGTTTTAAAAGAAACTGTTCAAGGTGTAGTTACACTTGGTCAAGTTGATCGTCATGTTTGGAATGATCGATTTTCATATCCTTTATCTTTGTGTTGATTATTAATGATTGATTATTCTAAGTAATACTTTATTGATTTCTGTGATTTTGTTATTCCATGTTAATTGGATTTAATGTGTTTCTTAAATTTTGATTTCTTTGCAAATGCTATTTATGAATATTTCTAATTGTGAGTCCCAGGTATTTTGAAAGCATGGATGGACATGGGCAGGGAATCGGAATTTTCAGAAAATCTTACCAGTCAGCAAAATGCAACATACAGTTGAAAATTGTTATGATAAAATCAGGCTTCATACTTATCAGGGGATAAATTTTGGTTGTAAAAATCAGGGGAATCTCATGGGATAATGCAAAAAATACCGGAAACCTGTGAAAACGAATGGCTACTCTGAGAAATTGAGGGCAATTGCTGCTGTTTGCATGGTTTATGATATTATAATGAAATCAAACTAAGCCACACCTTCTAACATAGTGAGATATAGAATTGCAAACTAGCCACTCCTTTTTCCTTTTTACAAATTAAATATAGTGTATGTTATATTTAATCTGTTCTCCTTCTAACATCTCTCAACATCCATTCAGTCACTAGACTAGACACACCTTCTGACATTGTGAGGTTTGTCAACAGTTTAATATAATAGGAACTTAAGAAAATAAAAAATATTTTTAAATTGATATGGGCACTTTTAGATTTTATATTATTCATAATGCTTTTCAAAGAGGTAATAAAATCCATAAGTGGAAATTAAATTAAATTCTTGCAGCAAGCTACCAAGTTTTTAAGGACAGCCCCTCAAAGCATGCAGATTTCATCTCTGTTTTACACAAATTAATGTTTTTCCTTTAAAGTTCTGTTCATATTGCTTATATAGATAGGTGATGTATAAACTTTATTTTTGAGATTACATTGTTATTTTGAGGAGGTGGGAGTGTCTTGATACTGGTTTAAAAAATGTTGTTAGTTCTGGACATGAAAAAATTGTACATTCTGGAAAATACATCAGGGGATCTTTTCTTGGAAAATGAGTATGAACCCTGAAAATTTAAAAGACTGCAAAACTAGTTAATTACTATTACTACAATGCATTTTCGTATTTTTTGCTATACAGGGTGTCCCAAAAGTCTTTGACATATTTTAAAATTCAATATAAAATCAAGTGATTGTCGTACAGGCGTATGGTTTGCACTAAAATGCTTCTCACGATGAAAAGTTTTCTTAAAGTTCATAAAAATAGTTCCAAACTTCGCCCATAGATGGTGCTGTACCTTAAATTATCTGAAAGAAGCATCAAAAACCCAGGACAATCAGTTACAGATCATTTTATTTTGTCAAAAGCAGTTACAGAGACGTGCAACATTTTCTTTGGATGTACTTGGTTCCTTCTTGAACCAAAACTCTTCCAGTTGCTAAAAATGTCCTATGTCAGTTCAAAATGCTTTTTAAAGATTGATTTTTTAATTAGCATGAAAGTTCCTTTGAACAGTAATGATGAATTTGGTTTTGAAGTACTAGCCTACGTAATTAACTTTTTTGACTGGAAGGCATCATTTCTGTGTCTCAGCGTCAAAACTAATCTGAAAATCAGAAAAAAAAAAAAAAAAAAAAAACAGTGGCACTCTGAGAGTGCCAATAGAAGTGAAAACTTCAACAATTACGTGTGTGTTTTTTTAATCATCAGGAAATACTTTTAAATGTAGTATTTTTTTATTCATTATTATACAATAACATACACCATAGACATACACCATAATGCAAAAATAACACGAATTTTAAAAACAAGAGAGTTATTCTGCTAAACTTACCCGATATTTGATCGGATAGTTCACTTTTGCCGCCAACTATTGACATAAATAACAACTGTTGAATAAAGATAATTTTATTTTGCTAGAGCAAGGTAGTTTTATTTTAGAAAGAGTCACGAGACTTGGCTAATTTTTACATGAGATGTTTTTGATGAGATTTCCTTTTTCTAACTCTTGTACGTGTATTTCGGGAACCAATAGCGCACAGGCAAGCATGCGGCGCGCTTGCCTGTAAATTGTTGTTATTGATTAAGCAATCAATAACAATTAATTGCCCGCCCTCCTTATACCGAACTATTTACAATACATGTACATACTTATATACAGAGGTGTCGGTTACAATAACAGTATCACAAGTTCAATGGTTTTTCCCATCTCAAAAAATGCCAAACGCGCCCAAAGAAGCTTTCGCTTCAACAATGAAAGTATCAAGTATTTGTCTTTAACAATAAACACAACAGCGTACTGCAACGAAAATGTAAATTTTGTGTGTGATCCTGTGTGAACGCCGGGAGAAAAAGTGAGTTTTAGCTTCGTTCTTCTTTTGCAGATTGAGCTGAAGAGGGAAAAGTTCTGTCATTCACCGCTTGGCGCGCTAGTGTCTATGTGCCAAAATGCTAGCATGTCGGTTACGTAACAGTGTCTCCAAATCAGTGGTTTTTCTCCATCTCAAAAAAAGCTCAACGCGCCTAAAGAAGTTTTCACTTCAAAAACCTGTTTAAAACAAAACATACATACAGGTGGCGACATCTATGATCAAAGTTTGGAACTAATTATTTTCGTCCGCTTGAAGAAAACTTTTCATCATGATAAGTATTTAGTCTCTTGTACAGCAGTTACTTGATTTGATATTCAATTTTAAAATGTGTCAGGCTGTCAGGGACTTTAGGGACACCCTGTATTAATTTAAGAATAATGTGCAAGAGAGAAAATTTTAGTATAGGATAGAACTTTGTACAGTTCACATTACAATAATCTGAAAAGTTGCAAAGTATAGCTAACAAGTAAAATAAATAAAGTTTTTGTTGCGGTTTTGGAAAACAACTTAAAAATTCACTCGCCAGTGGTGAGTAAAATAATGGCTTTCCCCACTGCTGTGCATGGGTCCTTCTTTTTAGTAATAAGATAATTTTAGTGTCCGCATTTCCTTTTAAAGGGGTAGGATGGGTTTATCAAAAGTACACTTTCTGTTGAGTAAAAAAGCACTTTCCATAGCTCCCACCAATTATTTATATTAACAGTGTAAATTGTGTATTGGATTGTAGAATAATAAGCAATTTAATCTGAAAGAAATTATGTAATATGTTGCTCAATTGCTTATCTTTATCTCTTTTTTTAAGTTGTAATTTTCATTTAAACAAGAAAGAAGAATCATGTAATTAAGCATAAGCATAGATTATGAAACACTTTCCAACGCATTCAAAATACTATAACTAAACTTCAGCTTTTAATAAAGTGAAAGATGATCTCTAAGTAAACAATTTGAAAGCACAATTTCAGCAATTATCATCTATACTTGGGAAAATATCTGAATTCTTTTGTACACTATCTATTTATAGTTTTGTATATATACTACTACATAATGTGTCAGAATTTCCTTCAGTTAAGAAATGCATCCCCTTCAGCAATTTCCGTCATTAAGCAAAAATGCAGTTTAATTCTTTGTACAGCCCTGTACATGATCTACAGAACTTATAATTTTATACATACCAAGTAGAAGTAATATCCAAAAAGTTAATTCAATTTAAATACACATACCAGATTTCAAAATGTACTTCCAGCAATTACTGCTTATAGACAGTACTATAAGTGTAATCGAATTCTTTTGTGCGCACTGGTAAATAAACGATAAATTTTCTATGTGTATCCCAATTATAGGTATTTTCTTCTAGTGCACTTCTGAGATGTATATCAATTTCAATATGTTTGAAATAGTTTAACATCGTTTAAATACACTGTAAACAATTTTTTCCAGATAGAGCACAATGTAACAGCGTTCTTTTGAGTGCCTTTGTACGTGAATTATAAATGCTATACATTTCACTTTCAATACCAGAACATATCATGGTAACCCTCAATAGCATATAGACAGCTTGCACCATGACGTTACATGTTCAGAAGAATCTGGCATCGCTTTATATGGCGCCCAAATATAAGGCGAATGGTGGTGCTCTCCATTTGACTTATTAGCACTGTAATAATAAAAATCTAAATTAAACAGAAAGACAACACGTGCTTTTAACAGCAAAAGAAGAGTTCTGACGTTCTGTGTGGTCTCCAGATGCAATACCAGATTAGAGCATCAGTCGTTGCTAATAGCAACGTGACGTCAATGCAAGCCGTCTATATCAATTTATTATGTGGCAATCTAACTATATTTACACGAGTTAGAGCATGGACAGACAGATGACTAAACAAACCGAATTTATAAACACTTTCATATATGTTAGAAAGTATTAAAAAGAACAAGATATTTTATAAAATTATAAGATGTAAAGTTTATGTTTAAAAAAAAATGCATTGTCATTAAAATATGTCTAACTAGAACAGCAGGACACTATAAAATTTCATTATTTTCTCTGATGTCACCAACCTTTTAAAATTGTGGGTCCCTCTCCCTGGGAACTAGATGCTTTCTAAAGACAGTGCTTTTTTATAACAATGTGTCACCCTTTTAGAAGTAAGATAGATTCAACGTATTTAATACAAAATATGCTTCTTTTCAAAGGACCCATCAATTTTTTTTTTTTTTCAATTCCTTTTTCAGATTTTTGCTGAAATGTTGTGATTGTGATATAGCACATTCCTGGTATCACTCATTTTAATACAAAAAAATGTCTTACTTATAATTAATTACCAAAATTTTTATTCCATCTAGAAAGTTAAATTGTGCATACTAAAAGACCCATCATAATTTCTTTCATGCTTTCTTTCTTCATTTTTTTGCCTAAATGATATGCTGTAATATATCCACGGCATCACTGATATATTAATTTATCACTAATGTATTGCATATATATAGAGATTGAAGTCACAAGACTCATTAAAACAAACACTTTAGAAGTCAATTATAATATTATATGCATAGTTATGTATGTGCGCGTGGATTTATTCTAAAATATTGAAATATTAATCGGTATGGTGTTTATTATTTCTATTTTATATCCTATAAATATTTAAATAGGTTTTATTGATTTTTCCATTTCATATTATTTGTTTCTATTCTGTTTTCATTTTTAATCAATTCACTTGATTTTAATGGTTGTTTGGGCACAGGGGAAAATAACTTTTAGCTTTAGCTTATTTTTCTCACAGAAAACAACCATTTTGCTTATATCATTGAATTCTGTGCCCTTGACAACGTAATTCAATATATAAGCATTTCCATTATCTGTCGGTGTCCTCTTTCTTATTTTTCTTCCATAATAATTCTTATAATAAATTTAAAAAAAAAATTTTATACTTACAGCTTTAATTCATAATATTACGGTTTTTGATGGTGGTAGGTTATGTTTAATTAATGATGATAATATTATATGTATCATTATCATGGTTGTAGTGGGTAGCTGCCCGGGTACCCGCCCAGCTGCCTGTCCGGGCTGGGTTTTTTTTATAAAAAGCCCGGGTTTTTAAAAATATATTTCTGGAAAGAAACAAATGATGTATTTGTTGTTTATGGTTATTTTGTTTTATTTATTCACTTGTTTGAATCTTAGAAAATATATTTGTACTAATTTACTTGCAGTTTTATGTAGGGAACCCTATAATTTTAAAATGTTTTAGCTTTTAATTTAAAACGTAAATTTAAGCTTTTCAGTTAGCTTCAAGAGTATTATATTTACTAAACTTATTATATTTATTAAATTATTTTATGTACTTTTTACTGCTGAATCCGAAAATGACCTTAATTTTTAACCATCACACAAGGAAAATTAAATAAAAAAAGTTTTACATCTGTTAGGTCATTTTCAGATTCAATGCTAAGTACATAAAAATCAATTATCAAAAGTTAAAAAACTCAGCCGTCTCCTCTATTTTATAGTATTTGATTTTTGCTATTTTTTAATTTTGACAATTTATGATTTGCAAAACATCCTGAGATGATGGTTAAAAATTAAGGTAATTCTCGGATTCAGTGCTAAAAAACACAACCATCACAGTCTTGTGTTATCTAATCTAAAACTTTTTCTTAAACTTCTTGTCAGTAATCAATCTGAAATTTTTTGTGTTATCCTGTAAAATAAGTATGAATGGTAACCACCGAAAATCATAATAATATTAGATTGTCATTGGATTTACGTCAGTATACATGTAAAATTTAATCTCTATCAGATATTTGAAAGTGAGTTAAATTTCGAGTACAAATTTTGAACTGGGAAAACATACATACAATTGTTGAAGTTAAATAAAATAACATAATATTTGTTAAAATAAATCATGAAAAGAAATTGTTTCAAATCCTTACAAAATAAAACATATGTTAAAATACAATAATTTTAGCAAATCTGAAACTTATTAAAAGTTAACTCAATCGTAACACTTGTACTATTTTTTTTTTACTATATTATTTACATTAGAAAGTGTGTCAGCTTAAAAGCTTCAACTGATTATAATTATTTCACCATTTAAACCAGATGTTCTGGACTATCTCACAAAATGTTGTTGCTCCAATGTTTCACCATCGCTTCGCTTACTTGCAGGAAAACAACATTTCCTTCGTCTTTTCTTACTTCATTTCAGTTCGCACTTCTGCTCTCAAAACGAATGTCTACAGATCAGAACTCTGTCCCTTGAGCGCATGCGCTCTTCTGTATCTCCTATACGTATATTAGTTGGTCTGCTCAGTTGGGGGAAAAATCAAAAAGATGTGGGCTCTTTAATTGGTGGGCACTGAAAAGGCAGGCATGTAGGTGGCACTTTGAACATCAAGCTGTACTTGGGAAGCTAAATGCATCCCCACATATATGGAATATATTATGCCTGCTATTATTTAGTCTTCTTTTAAGTAATTTATGAAAAGATTATATGCAGGGGTAGGGAATTTTCGGAAATTTTTATCAGTCAAGGATGTATTTTACAAGCCAACAAGATGTAACATACAGTTGAAAATTGTTATGACAAAATGTACAGGATTGCAAAAATAGTTAATTATTATTACTACAATGCATTTTCATATTTTTTTCTATAAATTTAAGAAATATATACAAAAGGAAGAAGTCGAGTATAGGATAGAACTACATTTTGGTAATTTGGAAAGTTGCAAAATATAGCTAATTAGAAGAAAAAAAAAAGTTTTTGGAATATCTCTATAGCCTGCAGTTTTCCAAAAACTACCTAAAAATTCACTTGCCATGACAGAAAAACCACTCGCCAGTGACAACTAAAATGATGTATTTCCCCATCCCTGTTTACACGTATCTAATAAATTATTAAATGTAACGTAACTTATTAATATACCAAATATTTTTGTTTTAAAAAAAATGCTATATTTTCTTGTTATACACGGTGTTTCAAAAGGGTTAAAACAAACTTTAATTTTTTATCAGTTAGAGATAAGAAAGCAATATAAATAGGAAAAGTTTTCAAAATCAGGTAGAAAATAACACTGTGTTAAAACGAAACATCCGTCCCATAATTTTTTCAAAAGTTCCATTTTAAAATTTTTTGTACAATCCCCATCCAGACAAAATTGGTCAATTAGATTTTTTTTTTTTCCTTTAGCTGATAGCAAGATAATTACAAAAAAAAAAAAAAAAAAAAATCCATACTTATAAATACTCTGAATTTCTGATACTTCATGGTGGAAAATTGATTTATCCTTACATTAGCATGGTTCTCTCCACATTTTTTTCTTTTTCATTCTTTTTTGTTATTAGCAACCCAGCTAATTAAGGCCAGATTAAACCATGGGCGCACAGGCCATGTGCAGGGAATACTGCTATTTTCTAATAGTATAACCTTAACCTTTCTGAATGTAGCGTTTCTGTCATAAATAAAGTTTAAGTTACTGTTTAGAAATAGTGGAGAATCTGTTCCCTGGTTCCCAAAAGTGCTTAGTTGGGTCCTGCAAATAATAAATAAAAATGTAAATCTAGCTAAACTCCTTGAACTAATCTGTCCATATTTCAGTATGGAGATGCACACGCAAGATTAACCTCTTAAATCAGACTTCCAATGTAAATTTTATCCTTGTTTTAATAATTTTGTTTGTATGCTTAATAAGTTGTGAAATTTGTTCTAAAATTAATTTAGCATTATATTTTTATAAATAGTATTGTGTTTTATTTTATCTTACCTGAAAAATTTCTTAACTTGTATTACTGACGTATATGCTCTTTGTGTTGCCTATCCTGAACCTTTGGGAGATGCACTTTATCTAGAAACAAGGAAATTTATTGAAGAACATGTTAAGAAGCTGTATGAGGTAAATTATAGTCTTATTGCAGTCTTCTGTATCTCAAAAAGAATTGTTTTTGCTGTTTGAAAACTAAAACTACCGCATGATACTTGATATTTTAAGAATGTTTTATATATTAATATTAAGGTCATTATTGCTCTATATATTGATATATATTCAGGGTTGTTATGTTTAAAACAGCTGTTTAAAACATTACATTTAAAACAATGTTTAAAACATGTTTATTAAAGAATTGTTTGATATTCAAGTTGCCCGCTTTATTTACGCAACAAATACATCATTTTCATGTGTGGATCATCCATAATTTAAAAAGATGGTGTTGAGTATAAAACCTGGCTGAAAACCACCAAATCGTCTTGAAATAGGAGGCATATTACTTGACAAAGTGCATGAATCCTGTGCTGGAAACTTATAAAATGATTTAACCCTTTGCGACACGCTATGTTAAAATAGTACTAAAATTTCAGGAAAATGTTATAAAAAGGCATGATTATGCAAATCATGACCAAAAAATAAAATTCTGGAATTTTTTTTTTTTTTTTTTTTACCCGGGGAGGTGGGACAGAAACTGACCCACCATGCAACAAAGGTATGTCATAATCTACAGTGAGAGCTACTTAATGTCTTAAGTAATATATTTAATAGATGAATAAAAATGATATATTTGCAGAAAACTTTTTTATAAATTGAATAAAAATGAAAATAAAAACATATAATACCATTTTACATGGTATTATATGTATAAAATGTTTAGACAATAATACAAAAATCTAGGATATAATATATGAATAATATGCGAAATACAAGAAATATATGAATAATTTCAAAAACACGAGAATAATATAAGAAATATGGGAATAATATGAGAAATATTAGAATAATATGAGAAATATGAAATTAATACGAGAATAAATTTAGAAGTAAGAGAATAATATAAGGAATAAAAGTTTATGAATAAGAATATAGAAATTTAAAATTTCAACTTCTTCTATAAATCTGGATATGTATATAGAAGCTTTGATGCTCATAATGTGTGAAAATTTCGATAACCAACACTAGATTATACAGATTCATAATTTTGTTGATAAAAAAAAGCAAAAATTCTATTTTTGATGAAATTTTGTGAACAGGATGCTTCTGATTTTTGGAGGCAAAGCGGAACTTCACATGTTTCGCACATCCAAAATATGCGATGCTCTTTTTTAGATGTGCTGCAATATGCACATCTCCTTCTATTACTTCTTACTGGAATGTGTCCAACATTTTTCAGTCTTTTCTCAGGAGGAACGTAGGGTTTTTTGCTCTTTGTTTGAACTGGAGAAAATTTCTTTGTGTTTTCCTTTTCACCGGCTATTGACCTTCAGTAACTGATAAACGGAAATCCTTT
Source organism: Maratus speciosus (assembly GCA_963932465.1). Classification (NCBI taxonomy): domain Eukaryota; kingdom Metazoa; phylum Arthropoda; class Arachnida; order Araneae; family Salticidae; genus Maratus; species Maratus speciosus. The sequence goes on from OZ010797.1 coordinate 311,565,275, forward strand.
ATATTTTTCACATCATGGTTTGGCTCTTTTATGAATTTAAATATAAAAAATGCGTTCACTAAGCTTGAATTAGATTCCTCACAATTAGAATTATAATGTAAGGCTCTGCAAATTATTTGGTGCTGCCATCTGTTAGCGAGAATCTCATGTGTGTGATGGGTCAAATTCTGAACCGCATACTATAGATGAATAAAAAATAATTTAAAATGTCCACTGAAATTTCTTTTTCTGCTTGAAAAATACCTTGAGATAAATATAAATATAAATAATAGGCTTTCATGTACATATGTGCTTTGGAATTCGATAAAAATTACAGCTCTTTTAATACCTCTTTTTAGACCTCACTTTAAATATTTTTTAAAGAGAAACTATAATCTTTGTGATGTGCTGCCATCTACAGTTTAAAAGAGGGATTAAAAATGAAGAGATCCATATATTTGAATTATAAAGTGTGTGAATTGAGACTGATTTAAAAAAAAGTTAATTAGATGGGACAGAAATTAAACCACCATGCCAGAAAGGGTTAAGAAAACAGATTGTTTGTGCTGCTCTTGACGGATGGAGTAACATTCACAATGAGCCCAATTGTAGGAATTACAGTATCTTGTAATGGCAAAATTTACTTAGTAGATTCAATTGATACATCTGGCCATCCTCATGAATTTAATTATCTTTGTGCGCTTGCAAGTATTGCCATAAATAAAGTAGAGGAATACTATGGTTGTTGTTTTGGCATCTTTGTAGCAGACAATGACAAAAGGCAGAAGTGTTTGTTTATGTTGTTGTTACTATTTATTTTTATTCTTCAATATCTATATCACTGATTGCCATGCACTTGATAAGAGATCATTTTTGTGTAAATTTTCTTTATTTATTTTAAAATTTCTCTGCTTACATGTATTTTTATCTTTGAGCATTTAAAATTATGTTGAATTTTATGGATTTTATTTGTTTTTAAAATTGCTACCATGAATCTGAAATCATGAATTTTGGCATATCATTTATTTTATAATAGCAACTATACAGGCACAATGACTCCTTTTTTAATTTATTTGCCTGAAAAACTCAAGATACATGTAACTTTATGCAACCTCCAACCAAAGATATGTTTTGTTAGTGTTTGCATAAGATAAAATTCGATAAAATCGCATATACCTCCTAGAGATGCTTAGACAACTTGACCTTTACAGGATGGTGTTTTAAATAATGGCCAGAAGACATTGCTTCTTAAACAACGGTAATGAACCTAAAGTCTACCAAGTACTAATTTTCTCCACAGTTAACCTGTTCTTCTGGATGGTACGATTAACGATAACCCTTTAAGACCGGGAGATTTTTTGGTAGAAATTTAAAGTTTGGGTGGTTTCCCCTTACCAATAGGACCATATTTGATTGAAAAAAAAAAAAAAAAAAAAAAAAAATACCCCATGTCAGGTTATGCCAAGGGAGGACCCACACAATTGTGTGGGTTCGGGCTTAATGCAGCCGTTTTTAGGCTGTATCTACACAATTGTGTAGTTTGGGATTACATGTGCAAATATCTAAAAATAAAAGTTTAAGCAAAAAAAGTTGTTGTTTATTGAGATAATTTTCATCAGCCACAATGAAAATGTTTGAATCAATTTTTGCTTTTGGACAGACCACTACAATTTCATTTTCTGAGATGTGCTCAATGCTCGCACCCCTCTTAAGAGCCGTTGACAAATGGTATGCCCTTCACTCCGTTTGGATTGTGGCTGATCCTTCAAATTTCTTTTTTTAGTTTTTCCAGCAGCGGTATTTTGTTGAAATACCAATCAAAGTACATAAAACTAGGTCTGAACCAGAGTAAGGACTACAGCAGGTCCTAAGCCCAGATCCTTGTGGACTAGGTCTGTACTTTCCCACTGGTAAACTACAAAATTTAAACCTATCCCAGGTGATATTGTTACAACAGAGTGTGGTTTGTTCTTTATAAACTGCTTTACTGAAGCACATCCTAAAAAAAAAGGAATCGTCTGCTCATCTATGGAAAATTTTCCCTGATCGCCTGGTAAATTTAAGCAGACACTATGGAATCTGTCGAGCATTTGCTGAATTTTCCATAATTTATTATTTATTCCTTGTGGCTTACTTGCTGTGTCGACAAAATGGAATGAATTTATCAAACTTAAAAATCTATCTCGTGATATGCATATAACTCATATAAAACTTATAAATCATGTATGACATCTGTATGTGAATACTGTGTGTAACTTTAAGATTGAAGACAAATAGTTTTCTTTTTCACATTTTTATATCACACAGCACACAAATGTTACAAACAATCACAAACACTGAAAAACATGTAGAATGATGAGGTGACTTTGGGATAATAACCCGCTGTTAGAACAAGTGACATTCATAAAACATCTTTTGGGGAATACTCCCGCTATAAGCAACAGAATAATTGGGGATAAGACCCGCTAAAGCATAATGTGCCACAATGGCAGCTCAAGAACAACATACTATACTTGGGGATAAGACCCGCTCGAATACACAATGTGCCGCAATGGCAGCTAAAGAACAACTCTATACTTGGGGATAAGACCCGCTCGAAATACACAACGTGCCGCAATGGCAGCTAAGCAACAACTGCACTGGGTCCCATGACCGCAAAGCTACGGAGCTCGTTCGGCATGCGCACAAGGTCCGAACATGCCGCCCCGCGTTGCAATGTGCGTAGCACATTCAAAATATTAAAAATACACTATAAATACAAGAACTAAATAAAATACCAATACCATAAAATAACATTTCAATACAAATACAATAATAATAAGTTGCAATAACAAGGACTATACAATACAATAAAATTAAATTCTTTGTTACAAAATTAAGCTATTTTCTAAAAATAGTTCAATGTATTCTTAAGAAAAGTTGAATGTAAAATAACATGTAAATCTTAGGTGCACTTTAAAATAAGTAGACAATGAGAAAAGGTATGTACATTAGGTTTCATTAATGGGCAAGACACACAATCTAGATATGGATCTAAGAAAGATATTTGAGGCTGTTTTAACCTTTGCAACCCTAACATTGTGATGTAGCAATCACATTTATTATTTATTTTTTAAATTGTAATGCAGCATTATTATCTCATGTTTTAAACTATTTATTTTCAACGCAAAACATCGTTCAAATCGTTTTTTTTCTTTCCTTTTTTACCACAAGTAACAGAATCTTTGATTTCAGATTTTTCCCCTCTTCCTCTGTTCTATTTTTAGAACCAGGGTGTGTTGCAAGTGACGTCGACCGCGTCATATTGGGGTGTGTCTTCGCTTGGCGAATTAGAGCTTCATTCTCTCCGTGTAAAGTTTCGTTTCTCTTTTCTCTGTTTTCATACGATTTAATCATAATACGTAAATTTAATTTAACAAATAGATTTAAATCATTTCTGGAAGTAGTTTTGTGGACCCCTTTTATGCAGTATATATATCAATGCAGCCAGTTTTTTAACAGATTTTAAGATTTTAAGATCGGATCTGATTTTAAGATTTACGAAAGTATGTATTATTTTTGACAATGTGATTTGTCATTTGAATTTCGGGCCTTAGCGCCTAAATTCAAAGAGCGATGTTCTTCAATAGCTGTATCGCGATATCTAAAAGTTTATCTTCGGTCTCTGTTTTTTTATTTAACGCATATTTGATTTCGGACTTATTATCAAGACCTTCTTTAAAGAGTGATTTTAACCAGCAATCATCTTTATCATGGAATGACTTCCAAGTTTTAATAATTCTACGTGGAACGCTCTTCGAATGTGTACAGTGACCTACTTCTCCTAATTGCCTTCCACCTCTCAAGAGAATCAACTAATAAAGAAGATTTTTTTATAACTGCTGTCTCTTCAATGTGTCTACTATTCATCCATTAAGTAAGACCATTTATTTTTATTTATTCATCCTTCCTATTTTATTTCACGGCAACTTTCATAATATTAAAACGTCACATTTGGTTTCCGTGACAAAAAAGAACATTTCGGCGTTGTTGCTTTTTGATTACAACGTAATGCTTAAAAAAAAAAAAAAAAAAAAATTACTTAATGACTGTATTTTTTCGCCGTATTTTTGACGATTGATGCATTCTTTTTAAAGAAAATTTTTGTTCTCAAATAGATGAACTGCTCTTTTAAATGGAATTCTGAAAATGTTTTAGCATTATAATTGCTGTTATTCTTTTTTGCAATGTTTTCTGTTCTTATAAAAAGAAAACGTAATCTTTTTTAATCTTAGAAGAAATTTTGTTCCTGAAAATTATTCCTAACTGAATTTTCTTTTGCATAAAATTTTGCAGATTTGTTACTTTTATAGAAATATACTGACATAAATTCAAATAAATTGTTTTAAAATTATTATTTTTTAATATGGAATTTTAAGAAAATTATAATATTCTGCTGTTCTCAAATGGAACATTTTGCTTTTTTAACGGCTGAAGATCGATCAAACATCGTAATGAAATTTTTGTTCTCAAGTTTTATTTGCAATACTTATTCCATGATTTAAAATTTTTGAGCATAGTATAGTTTAAAAAAAAAAAAAAAATCCTTTACTGGTTTTCATTTTGAGATATGTCTTGACAAAATTATTGCTGTTTTTAAATTTTTGAAAAATGAAATATTATTTTAAAAATCAAGAAATTTATTTATTTATTCTCTAATTTATTTATTCTTATGGTGCATTAAAATATTATATTTATCATAGAAAATCTTTAATGAATTCTGAAATGAATTCTAAAAATTGTTCTCTGATTTTAAGAACAAATTTATTTAACAAGAGGCTATGGTTTTTATTCTCATTCTCATATTGGGTTTTTAAATTTTATTTTATGGCACTAATATATTGAAATAAAATATTTAATAAATTTGAAGATATATTATGAAAATTAAGATATTTATTGAAGAAAATTATGTTTTTCCCTTGGAATTGAAGTTTAAATTATTTTACTGAAATTGTTCTCATCTATTACTTGCAAAGGAGCTGAAGTTCTTCATGAAATTCGTAGCTGTAAAATATATCCTGCATGATTTTTTGAAGTCTTCTCTGCTTTTAAATATATCAATTTATAATTTTTGTTCCAAAAATACCTTCAATAACTTTTTATAAAAAATATATCTAACTTGCTTGTACCACCTTCCACTTTTATTCTCAAGATATTTTTGTCATCTAGTGCACGATTTGACTGCTAATATCGATTTTGGTGTTTGGTGAGTGCAGTGTTCTTTTACTAAGTTAAATTTCAAGAACTCTGTTTGCTTTCTACAAACTGTTCTCATCGTAACTCTCAGTGCTTCAATTTTCCAGAATTATGTAGCTTCATCAAAATTTAATGACATATTTTTTTTGCTTAAAGAAGAAATTAAAAAATTCATTCTCCTGTATTATCCTCATGACTGAAATAATTTGAAAAATTTTTATTCTACATGATTTAAAATAACAATAGTTTTACTCATCTTTCTTATTCACATTTACTTACCTGCTGAAGTTGCCTTCAAGAGTGTTGTTATTAATCCATTTTTTGAAACGCTTCTCTGGTGTATGGAAATAAAGTACTGAAAATATTATACATACCTGCAAAAAAAAATTCTGTTCCTCATTTACAGCAACCAATAAAGATTTGTGCTCCATTTTCGGCTTTGATGTTCTTGGTGAATTATCAGTAATTTATGTAGTAAAAAATCCATTTATCTCTGATCTTCTCCAGTGTGTTTTTGAAGTTGGTTTTGAAGCTAGATATTATTTTTTCATAAACAACAGAATTTCCCAGTCAACGTTTACTTGTGAGCGGAAAATTTTCATCCTTACGTAGGAGTAAGCGGCAAAGTTTCATCCTCGCATTCAAAATGTTTGACTTCTACATTATACCATATTCTACAAATATTTATAAAATTTAATGTTATTTGAATTACAGAAAATGTTTAAGCTCAAGAATGTTTGTTTATTTACTTATTTCTGAAGATTTTTATATGTCAATTATTATTATAGTGCCTTTTCCTTATTTCATAACCCAATTGCTTCAAAATTCTTTAATCTGCCATATGCCTCACTTTTTCAATTTATGCATGAAAATTATTTTAAATTGATCATGAAGATATATTTATTTTAAATGAAGAAAATTTTTATTTGCACCTTTTATACGAAGAAAAGCACAAATTCTTAGTGAACATATTTACCAGCGCATCTTTTTTTGAAGTGTTCGTCAGTGAATCTTCAACAATTCTCTAAGAATCATAATTAAAAAGTGCTTCTTCACTACCGATTTTGACTACCGATCTTGTCCTCTACTCATCATGGTGTATGTCTTTATATCATCCTTAAGTGCAGTGTTACTCCTAAATGTACCACCATGCATTGTCTTCTTTTTGCCAGCAGTGTCTACCGATTTTTCCTTCAAAGTATATTTATTCACCATATTCTGCTAAATATTCATAATTGGTGATGTGTTGTTGTGCTAACTGTGCCTTTTTTTCAACAAAATAGAAGTGTTTGAATAGTTCACAGTACTATTCATATCCAACCATTTGTGGTTTATACCAAGAGCTTCTTTACATCTGTAAAATACACTATTTTTTTTTCTTTTTCTATGCTGAATTATTTGATTATCTCTTGCACAAGATTTCACAAGTCTCTTACGCGCATTGGAGTCTGCTGTATTTTTGTGTTTTGTATAAATGTGTTTACCGAGTTCCTGAATGTGTCTACTGGCCATGGTATCATGAAGGATTGTCTGTTTACTCTACAATATTTTTTAAATTTTTGCAGCTCTTTAATTTAATTTCAACTGTTGTTTAAAGTTAATTTAAAATATTTTTTTACAAGCATAGAAATTTAAATTTTATTAGTAAATTATTGAAGGAATTAAACTAAATATTTTTATGGTACACTCGCTTGGTAATTTAAATTTTTTTCCTGATTATGACAATTTTTTTTAAAACTATTATTATGATTAATGAAATTTAAGTCCTAGGTTGTCGGAATATAAAAGTAAAATATTCTCGACTTTCTCATTGCAATTTATTTTTATAAATATGCAGAAAATTGATTAGTAGAAATGATGATTTATTCATTTTGAATGTTTCAATATGAGAAAATTGATTAGTAGAAATGATTTATTTATTCATTTTGAATGTTTCAATATTATGAGAAAATTGATTAGTAGAAATGAATTGTTCATTTTGAATGTTTCAATATACGAGGAAATTGATTAGTAGAAATGACTTGTTCATTTTGAATGTTTCAATATATGAGGAAATTGATTAGTAGAAATGACTTGTTCATTTTGAATGTTTCAATATTATGAGAAAATTGATTAGTAGAAATGATTTTTCATTTTGAATGTTTCAGTTTTATGATTTATTTTCCTAGGCAGTCAGAGTATATTTAGAGAGGGTACTTCCGACTTTATGTTGTTTTACTTTTGCAACTTTATAAATTTTGATTCATAAGTGTACCTTATTTTTTAACTTATTGAATTCAAAAATTTTTTTTGTGGTCTCTTTTGGCTAAAAATTTATTTAGCTTTTGGATTTATAAAATTTTAAAAATTAAAAGAGTAATATTTTAATTTGTAGAGATCATTTTACACAGGAAGGTGCCTTTCTTTGCCTGTGATTGCAATGGGGCTTGATATTAATATTATTGTATACTATGTTATGTATACTATTGAAATTTGAATGTACTTCTTGATGTATATTCTTTTTTTTTCTCTTTAGGTCACTGTACATGTATGTTCCCTAAATGTGCAAATGCACTTAAAATTTTTATTATGACTTTTAAATTTTAACTTAAAGTTTATTCTACATTTTTTTGCTCCTTGGCTTTTAAAATTTTGTTTTCCCTTTGTTGAAAAAGCTCTTTCAAGATTTACCTTTTTCACATTTTGGTCATCCAAAATTTTGTTCGGCAAATGGGGGTAATGTGATGTAGCAATCACATTTATTATTTTTTTTTTAAATTGTAATGCAGCATTATTATCTCATGTTTTAAACTATTTATTTTCAACGCAAAACATCGTTCAAATCGTTTTTTTTTCTTTCCTTTTTTACCACAAGTAACAGAATCTTTGATTTCAGATTTTTCCCCTCTTCCTCTGTTCTATTTTTAGAACCAGGGTGTGTTGCAAGTGACGTCGACCGCGTCATATTGGGGTGTGTCTTCGCTTGGCGAATTAGAGCTTCATTCTCTCCGTGTAAAGTTTCGTTTCTCTTTTCTCTGTTTTCATACGATTTAATCATAATACGTAAATTTAATTTAACAAATAGATTTAAATCATTTCTGGAAGTAGTTTTGTGGACCCCTTTTATGCAGTATATATATCAATGCAGCCAGTTTTTTAACAGATTTTAAGATCGGATCAGATTTTAAGATTTACGAAAGTATGTATTATTTTTGACAATGTGATTTGTCGTTTGAATTTCGGGCCTTAGCGCCTAAATTCAAAGAGCGATGTTCTTCAATAGCTGTATCGCGATATCTAAAAGTTTATCTTCGGTCTCTGTTTTTTTATTTAACGCATATTTGATTTCGGACTTATTATCAAGACCTTCTTTAAAGAGTGATTTTAACCAGCAATCATCTTTATCATGGAATGACTTCCAAGTTTTAATAATTCTACGTGGAACGCTCTTCGAATGTGTACAGTGACCTACTTCTCCTAATTGCCTTCCACCTCTCAAGTGAATCAACTAATAAAGAAGATTTTTTTATAACTGCTGTCTCTTCAATGTGTCTACTGTTGTCATTTAAGTAAGATTATTCCTTTTATTTTTACTGCAAGTCAACCTTATCATCTTTGCTATACGATCACTCTATTCTCGCCACTTATGTTTATTCTCAACATATATTACATCGTCACAAACATTACCATCCTTTCCTGGTATAACTTCTAAGATTCGTCCTAGCATCCACTTACAGGGAGGTAAATTGTCCTCCTTTATGACTACCATCGCCCCTGGTTTGATGTTTTCCCCTTTTACCTGCCATTTTGAACGATTTTGGAGATGACTCAAGTAATTTAATTGCCAATTTCTCCAAATTAATTGGACGAATTTAGTGATTCTCTGCCACCTAGATAATCTCGATTCTGTGATATCAATCAACTGAGATTCTGGAATGGCATCGATAGGCCGACCAATTAGGAAATGGCCTGGTGTCAATGCATTAAAATCATTTATATCGGTCGACGCGAATTTAGTACCCCTTCGATTTGGGTGGCGACTGTTTGGAATTCTTCCATAGTCAATCTAGCACCCTTTAATGTTCGTTTAAGATAATACTTGAAAGATTTTACACCAGCCTCCCATAAACCACCGAAGTTGGGCGATCTAGGAGGAATGAACTTCCATTCAATAGCTTCTGAAGTAAGGTAATTAGCTAATTTTTCATCCGGTTTACGAACTAACTCATGAAGTTTGTGCAATTCTGATTTAGCACCCCTAAAATTCGTAGCATTGTCTGTCATAATAGAAGCGCATTTTCCTCGCCTTGAAACAAGCGTTTAAGTGCGGCGATAAACGCATCAGAAGTTAGATCCGTTACTATTTCTAAATGAATAGCCTTTGTTACTAAGCAAACGAAAATCGCGACATAAACCTTATGAAAAATCCCTTTTCTTTGATTTTTATATTTAATCTCAAAAGGGCCGCAAAAATCGGCTCCTGTATGGTTAAACGTAAAGTTTGGAGTTACTCTTTCCGATGGGAGGTCACCCATGATTTGTTTAGCAGTAACTGGGTTGTTCCTAAAACAGACAACGCAATCATGCACTACTTTTCGCGCTAAATTTTTTCCACTTACGGGCCAAAACCGCATACGTACGTAATGGATTAAAGTTTGGGGACCAATATGAAAATACTTCCTGTGAAAATGCTCAAATATGAGTTTTGTGAGCTTATGGCCCTTCGGCAAAATGATTTGATGCTTCTTATCAAAGTTTAAATCTGAATTTTCCAACCTACCGCCAACTCTTAAGATATTATCTTGATCCAAAAAGGGGGATAAACATTTAATTTTACTGGAAGGGGGAACCCTTGATTCCTGTTTTAAACCCTTAATCTCTTCCTGAAATTCTGCATTTTGTACTAATCTAATTAGAGAAACTTCTGAATTTTTTATTTCTGGGGTTGTGAGGCTGCCTCTGCGCCGGTCTGCTAACTTACATTTGCAATTGTGAAAAAACCTATAAACATATGCCAGTATGCGAAGAATACTATAGTATTTACCACTTATGTTGAGAAAAAAATTTACTTCTTCAGGATTCCTGAAAAGAGAAAGAGAAATATTAGAATTGAAATCATTTCATTACAGTTATTTTTATATTTTGATTTAGTCTCTGGAATGTAATCTGTTTCTGGCACAGAAATAGTTTCTTGCTCAGTCACTAAGTCATCAGCTGCTAGGAATTTTGGTCCCCTAAACCACATTGGATTCTCTACAAGGGAATTAACACTCGCACCTCTGGTCAAGAGATCGGCAGGATTGTCCTTGCTAGAGCAGTGATACCAAGAGTTCGAATCTGAAAGTGCATTAATCTCTATGACACGGTTTGCCACAAGCTGCTTCCATCGCTTTGATGATCCTTTGATCCAGAATAAGGTTATTTTGGAATCCGTCCAATAGTACACTTTGGATGTGATTTTTTGATCTAGGATGGGTTTTACTTTATTGGTCAGTCTTGCACTTAGTAAGGCTCCGAGAAGTTCTAGCCGAGGCAGAGTTATCTCCTTTATCGGTGCAACACGCCTCTTTGAAGTCACGAGATTGACTTCCACACCACTCTCTCTTTTTATTCTCAGATAAATTGCAGATCCATACGCTATTTTACTAGCATCAGAAAAGGCATGTATGTCTACAGCTATTACTTGATTCAAGCTACCAAGAATTTTCCTCGGAATTTTTAATTCTGCTAAATTAAGAAGTTCTTCGAGCCACTTTAACCATTTTTCGTGCACATTAGTTGGTAACTGTTCATCCCATGCTGTCTTCTTTAGCCATAGTTCTTGGAACAGGCATTTTATTCTAATGGTGAATGGCGTCAGCATGCCTAACGGATCGAAGATTTTACCAACTGCTTGCAATAGTAGATGTTTTGAGCTTTTTTGCGATGACAAGAATTCTATTAAACCTTTGACTTTGAATGTCAGACAATCTTCTTCTGTTTTCCAGGACATTCCTAATACCTTGCTTAGATTGCTTCCTAGGCTTATTGCAGCATGTTCTGTTTGAATATTTAAACCTTCCTTTTGCCAGCACTTCAGTAACGCTTCATCATTAGTTATCCATTTTCGAAGAATCATTCCTGCTTCAGACATTATTTTGTTAGCATTCAGGGAAACACCAAGAGCTTCTTGCAGCGTATCTTCGCCAGATATAAAATCGTCCACATAAATATATTTATCGAGTAAGTGAACAGTTCTTGGGTGTAGGTTCGTAAACCGCTTGATGTGCTCCTTTATGGTAGCAGATAGGAGGAATGGAGAGGCATTGACTCCAAAAATAACACGTTTGAATCTGAAGACCTTGAAAGACTTTAAACCATCATCATACCACAGAAAATGGACAGAATCCTGATCTTTTTCAGCTAGTGAGATTTGAAGGAACGCCTTCTCGATATCAGAAGAAAAGGCAATTTTGTATAATCTGAAGTGGATTAAAATATCAAATAGAAATGGATTTAAGTTGGTGCCGGGCCATAAACAATCATTAAGGGACAAATCATTGTTATCGTGAGAGCTGGCATTGAAGACGATTCGGACCTTTGTAGTAAGTTTATCTTCTTTACAGACCGCATGATGGGGCAAATAATAAACTGCCCTGTCTAAAACAGGTTCATTTTCTTGCACCTGCTCTATAATTCCTTGCTTTAAATATTCCGTGATTATTTCAGAATATTGTCGAAAAAGCTCTGGGTTTCGATAAAATTTTCTTTTTAGACCTTCCAAACGCTGTTTCGCAACATTAAAATTATCGTTTAAATCCTTCCAGTCTTTTTTCCACGGTAACTGAACTTCATAACGATCGCCTACAAATTTGACAGTTTTATCAAATATTTGTTGTGCTTGATCAGTTTCCGATATTTTCGGATCATCATGTTTAATGCCTATAGACTCAAGCTCCCAAAATTGTTTTAAATTATCATTTATTTCATCGAAATCTCTAACGAAATTGCACATAGTAATATTGTTTGTTTGCGTGTTCTCCTCTAGTGCCCCAGTTGGGATCCATCCAAAAACAGTGTCTTGCAGAAAAAGTTTATCATTTATCTTAACTGAATTATGCTTTAAAATTCTATAAAATAATTCAGCGCCAACCAATGCGTGAATTTTTCCCGGTTTGAAAAATGTGGGGTCTGCCAATTCCACAATATTCGGTAAATTAATGTCCGATACATTTAATTGCTTTGATGGAATTACATCCGTGATTTTGGGAACAATTAAGAAATCTATATTCTCCCTGAAAGAGCCATCTTCGTTTGTAATTACACTCGAAATTTTATGTTTTACATTATAAGTATAACCGTTTAATCCTGTAACGGATACATTAATTATCCTTTTTTTAAATTTCAGCATGTCAGCGCAATCCTTAGTTAAAATATTGACATTGCTAGCATTATCCAAAATGACTCTAAACCTTCGTTTATTTCCGAAATTATCTTCTATAAAAACAAAGCATGTACTCAATAAAATTGATTTTCTTTCTTTACTTATATTATTCAAGGTCTTTAAAGATTCGTCATTATTTATCGAAATGTTTTCCGTTTCTCTATTTACCGCACCTGCAAGAGGGGAGGAAATTTGGGGGGAAGCCAATTCATTTTTGGATTTATTTTCTTTTTCTCGATGAAGCGATGAGCTGTGTCGCAATCCACAGGTATTACAATTATATTTTGAAATGCAAGAATTTACGCAATGAGAATTATTCAAACAATTAATACACAGCTTATTTTTCTTCACAAAATCGTATCGTTCAGAAACATTCATTTTTCGAAACTGAGAACATTTGTTCAAATTATGAAAAGCCAATTTACACAGAATACAAGTTTTTCCATTCGATTTATCATTCGAATTTAGCATGAAATTTTTTTGTTTGTTCGAAAGAGGAATGTTTTTGTTTAAGGGTTTTGAAGCAGAGTATCTATTTACGCTTTCTAACGTAGAACTGCGGTTTTCCAAAAATGACATTAATTCATTAAATTGCGGGTATTCTGATTTTTTAATCGAATATTCAAATAATTTTCGAGATTCCTTATCTACCTTTTGCAATATAATATTGATAAGGATAGCATCAGACAGATTGTTCTGTTCATATTGTAATACTTTTAAGGCCCTCAAATTTTTATTTACACAATCAATAAAGGATCTCAATTCTTTAGAAGACTCGTAATGTATTTTTTCATAATTAATTATGTCTGATAAATGAGTGTCAATGAGCAAACGTTGATTTTCGAATCTTTCAGTAAGTGCTGTAAACAATGACTCAAAGGAATCGTCTGGACTCTCTAGTTGTTTTGCTTCATTTTTTAGCGATGCTCGCAAATAAAACAGCTTCTGAGCGTCAACTGGGCATTATTGATAATTAAATTTGAAAATTGTACTTTAAAGATTGACCACTCTTCATATTTACCATTGAATGTTGGTAGTGGGATTTCAGGTAACTTAACTTTAATATTATTCAAACTTATAGATTCAATACTATCAGCATGCACATTTATTTCAGAAACTTTAAGATTTTTAAGAAATAGGTTGAGACTTACCTCAAGTTTCTCGAGACGATCTTCGAGTTCATCTAACTCGTTTTCGATTTCTGGTAAGTCCTTAATATCAGGGATATCATAATATTTATCCCGTATTTCCGATACTTTTGCTTGAAGCTCAGGTAATTTTCGAATCTTTATTTCGAGCTCGGTACTCGAGTAATTAATTTCGTCTGTATTATCTTTTACGAAATTTTCTAATTTCGTTATAGCACCTTTTAGAGCACCTTTTGTTCTATTTAATTTTTCCATAGCAGCTATTTCGCTGCGAAATCGACGGACCACAAAAATGTATGTGAATACTGTGTGTAACTTTAAGATTGAAGACAAATAGTTTTCTTTTTCACATTTTTATATCACACAGCACACAAATGTTACAAACAATCACAAACACTGAAAAACATGTAGAATGATGAGGTGACTTTGGGGTAATAACCCGCTGTTAGAACAAGTGACGTTCATAAAACATCTTTTGGGGAATACTCCCGCTATAAGCAACAGAATAATTGGGGATAAGACCCGCTATAGCATAATGTGCCACAATGGCAGCTCAAGAACAACATACTATACTTGGGGATAAGACCCGCTCGAATACACAATGTGCCGCAATGGCAGCTAAAGAACAACTCTATACTTGGGGATAAGACCCGCTCGAAATACACAACGTGCCGCAATGGCAGCTAAGCAACAACTGCACTGGGTCCCATGACCGCAAAGCTACGGAGCTCGTTCGGCATGCGCACAAGGTCCGAACAACATCTATAACTCAGAGCAGAAACATACCGTTCGTTACATGTGCATATTATATATCTAATACTATCAATTTTAAATAGAAATTATGAATAGTACAAACCTATTTAAAATTAATCTGGTTTAAAAATGTAATTAATAAAAAATAAATTGCTAAAAACATAAGTTTTAAAAAAAATCACTTAAAAATAAAAATTTTACATATTAGGAATTGTACCCCTTTTGGAAATGGTGAAACCCGGACCCGCACAATTGTGTGGGTCATTTGTTTTTTAACATTTGTAAAGCCTAATTAAATTTATCGAAGACAAAATCACTTAAAAATAAAAATTTTACATATTAGGAATTGTACCCCTTTTGGAAATGGTGAAACCCGGACCCGCACAATTGTGTGGGTCATTTGTTTTTTAACATTTGTAAAGCCTAATTAAATTTAACGAAGACAAAATCAATTAAAATCATGAATAAAGTATATGAAAAGGAAAATTAAATCTAAGCAAACATTAAAAATCATATTTAAAAGAAATTACGACAATACATACTTTTTGTCTATTGCTGTCAGATGATATAGTCTTTTTAAAAGCAGAAAATCTAACCCTGTATTTTAGTTAGTGCCCCCTAGTGGTGTCTTATCAAAACATCTGAAGCCAATTAACTCATATAAATGTGCAGATTTGGTTTTAAATCACAAAAACAGGAAGTAGTCATTCTCTTTTACTTTAGTATCACCCCCACAATTGTGTGGGTCAGGGCTTAAAGGGATATCTGTGAAGAAAAGAAGCACTTGCTAGATTTTAGGTGGATTCGTGTTTTTTAAAAAGGAATTAATTACCCTTTTTTGATATCTAAAACACCACCCCCCAAAAGGTTAAATCCCTTTTGTAATACAAAATTTTAAAATTAGCTGTATGCTTATCTTTACAGAGTTCAAAATGCTCTCTCACTTTTCATTAATTTTGCCTGTAATGTAAGATAATCAGATGTTTCAAGCACATGGGAACATGCTTCCAATTTTATGGAAAACAAACCCTTTCAATTATGGAGAATCTGTAATTGTTTACTCTGTTGGATAATTTATTGAAAATTAGACTGCTTATTTAAAAAATATATCTATGAATTTTAAATAATTTGCATTTAAAGTTGTGTGATTTTTACAACTAATTTATTTTATATTTTTGAGAAGCAGTATAAATTCCCATCCAACTGCATCTCTGAAAATCAATCTTTAACATCTTGGTCATTGATAAGCTTGTGGAAATATACAGCATTCAACTTTTTTCATTATAATCAATAAGTAGTGTAATTTAGTGAGTGATGGTACATGTGCTGTCAGCTACATTCGGAACTATATTGTGTCTAGCTCACAAATAAAGGTACCCAGAGTCCTTGGCGATGAATTTAGATTTTTATATCTCATTCGATTCGTCGACCTCAGTAATTTGATACCTCGCATATGTGCTATTGAGTTTTAGTAGAGAGGGGGTCATGTCAAAATTCAAAATTTTGTTTATTGAAAAACAGTTGACGTTAAAGAAATAAGTATGATTTAAGTTTACTTATAGTTCTTATTCTTACACAGCCGTAAATTGACGATGATCAATTTTTGAAGCATTGTTCTTCCCGAAAAAGTGTATAAAGCAAAAATTTCGTGAGTACAGTGAGCAAAGGCTTCTTCAGCTGACTCAATGACGTACTCAAAATAGGTTGGCTTCCTTTTTTCAATTTAAAAACAGTAGCATATAGGAGTGATGTAATTTTCATATTTATCAGTGTAGCCTCCTTTGGCAAATCCATACTTGAACATAGAGATGAACTTAACTGATACAAACTGATAGTGTGCCAATGATTGAAGTTTTATGACGTTGCTCCTAGTCATGAGGGTAATATTTAATTCTTATTCAAATTGCCTGATTCAAAGAGCTTATTGAGATTGTTGGCCGTAATTTTGTTTCCTGCAATAATTGCGACTTTTGGCTTATGCTAATATTTCTCAAATAGAAGTTGCACATTTATCTTTTGATTGAACATTATATTAACATAGGTTATGAAGTCCAAAACTTTATTTTTCAAGTTTCAAGAGTCTTATAACTTTAGAAGAAACTTTGTACAATCTTAATAAAAAAAATCTTGGAGAAAGTTCTGTTTAAAATTCAAATGTAACAGGGTTTGGTTGAAGCATAGTAAAGAATATTATCAGCTAATTAAAAACTTTGCAATTTAAAAACAAAAACTGTCAGTGCCCCAGTGGCAGAAAGTTTTGTAGCTGTCTGCGACAAGCTTTTAAAATTTCTTAATGCAAATTTTGCATGTAATTTTAATAAATAAATAATAAATTAAACTAGGAATTTTTTGTCATTCTATTTAAAACAGGTTAAGCATGATGCATTCACATTATTTTGCTTATAACTTTTCATCATCTAACTTCTTGTAGGATTTCTAAAATGTGAAAGATAAGGAGAACCATACATAGGCAATAAAGATGCTTTTAAAAAACCTTCGGAATCTTCAGAGCTGATTTGTTTTTTCTTGGAGTTGGGAATGTTCTGCTTTCTAAAATGTTTTCCAATTTTTTAGCCCAGGGTAATTTGCAATTAATATTTTGACCACGGTGGTGTCCTTGAAAAGGTATGCTCAAATATTTTTTTTACCATTTCACAATCACACACAACCTTGAGACATGCTACAGGCTCAGTGGAAAAAAAAAAAAGCTGAACTTTCACAGCCTCAAACGCAAAAAGCACCAGTTTTTTTCTAAAACCCTTGAATGAAATTAGGTTAGTTTTTTAACCGACTTCAAAAAGAAGGAGGTTATCAATTCGACCTGTATTGTCCATGTTCACGCATAACTTCCGCAAATATGAACCGATTTTGATAATTCTTTTTTTGTTTGAAAGTGTAAGTCACCCATTTGGTCCCATTGCAATTTCACCAAAATCTGATGATTATAACATTTAAAAAAATAATAAAAACTTCAAAATTGAAATACTTTAGAAGCAATCGCCTAATTATAAGCGTTCATCTTTCATGTTGTTACTCTTACAGAGATACAAGATCTTTTCAAAGTGCGAAAACTTAGCTGGACAAGTGCTGAGATACAGACAGATATTTCGCTGTGAGCGAAGCGAGCTTGACCAATCAGATACCTGCATTTTTGCTATCTTTTCGCTGTTTGCAAAAGTTCAGGCTTCTGATTGGTCGATCTCGTTTCGTTAAGAGCGAAAAATCTATCTGGATCCCGGCCCAAGTTCTGTCATCCACCAAACCGGAAGATACAAAATGATATTGGAAATAGGTGTCGAAAAGTTTAAAATCAACAAGTTTGCTCATGTATCAGAGCACAAGTATAGCGCCTAGAATATATAGTGTGGAAATCGGCTATCCCTGTACTACTTAAAAAAGCGCTAAAATATTGTATCCCTTAAATGTGCAACGATGCTGCTGAAATATGAAGATCGCAACGACATCTGCAGGATATTTTCTACAACTGCAAGATATTACTAGTCTATACAATGTAATACTAGTAACGAAAATCCCGCAGATGTCGCTGCGATTGACACTTGGGATTTTAGCAGTTACAGCGTCTAGAATACCTAGTGTGGAAATATGCTATCCAAACAGTGCTAAAAATTTGTATCCCTTAAATGTGCGACGATACTGCTAAAATCCCACGTGTTGATCGCAGCGACATCTGCGGGATTTTCGTATTACTTGTATTACATTGTATAGACTAGCAATATCTTGCAGTTGTAGAAAATATCCTGCAGATGTCGCTGCGATCTTCCTATTTCAGCAGCATCGTTACGCATTTAAGGGATACAATATTTTAGTGCTTTTTTAAGTATTACAGGGATAGCCGATTTCCACACTATATATTCTAGGTGCTGTAGCCTGTGTACGAAGGTGCCTATTCTGCTGGAGACAAAAAGTCCCTCCATATGTTAAAGCACAGTGAAGTGCTTTACCATGTGTATAGATAATGGAGGATATTCCATGTAAGTTATGATCACGTGTTCAAGGTAAAAACTTCTAGCGTAAAGAAGGGAAGGCTCCATAGACGTAATGTAAATCCTCGCCAGCCAGTGAAATAGTTCATGAGGAAAGCAGTAGTAGCCTCTCATCAGTTAGAAATTCTTTGGGTAAATTACCAGTACCACGTGACTTTTTTCAGCCTCGAACCCAGATTTGGAATATAGTCCATTGCTGTGATAGAGATAGATTTTTCGCTGTTAGCGAAACGAGATTGACCAATCAGAAGCCTGCATTTATGTGTCTTTTCACTGTGTGCAACTTTTCACTGTTTCAAATATGCAGGTTTCTGGTTGGTCAATCTTGTTTCGCTAACAGCGAAAAATGTTTCTGAATTCCGGCCATTGTCTTTAGATCCAGATTCGGTTGCCAGAATGACTTCAGATTTTTTTTCAGGTAGGTTTTCTCAATATGAAAGTGACGACATATGGGGTATAATATTTGATTGGATGAGATAATTCTAGACTAAAGCGAATCACCAAGCACCTTGGTGAGCCAGCCGTTACGGACAAGCTTATTAACATCTCTCATTCGTATAATCGAATTCGTTCAGATGACTATTGCCAAGTTATACGGCATCTAGGCGATATAGTGTTGAAACCGACTATTCCAGTAATGCTTTAAAAAGTGTTAAAAAATTGTATTCCATAAATGTCTAATGATACTTATACAAATATCTGAACACAAATATCGATCAAAGTGACATCTGCTGCTCTACACAGACCGAAACACTATCTAAATTGAATCCTTATACAATATTTAGGTTTGAACTACCATATGTCACTGCAATCACCATTTTCCATTCTGCATCATTCTACATTTTTGGGATACAATTTTTTAACACTTTTTGGTTGACTGATTTCCATCTTCTAGACGCTATAGTTATGCAATAGAAAACGACTAGGTTTGCTATAGTTTGGTCAAAAGCATCTCTGAAAGCACGTTGCCGCGCTCTGATGTTTAACTTTACTGATGGATTGTCAGCTTTTCCACACCCAATTCCGATATGTGCGTAGGTATCGATGTGGACCTTAAAGTTTACTGGATGTGGTAACTTTCCGAAGTGCGATATGTTGTCTAGAAACGTTACCGCATTCAGAAAAACCCAAATGTCTAAAACGATGCTAACCGCCATCGGAAGGGGATATCAAAAAGCTTACAACCCAATAGAAATGCATGATGCAATCCAATCCTGATGAAAAGAGACCTTATACATCAGAGTTCAGCAAAGTGTCTTCCTTAGTCAGTGCACTGCAAAGTGCCCCCATATCTCAGTACACATAAAAGTGCCTCTATATGCCTGTGCACAGTAAAGTGCCTTCTTATGTGTAGCAGCACTGTGTTCGGTTATAAGATTCGGACTAAACACCTAATCATTGCCTCTCATTTCTTATATCTTTACTGCCTGAGGATAGGGAGTATTGGTATGGAATGGTGACATACGAAAAAAAAAAAATTGTTGATTGATAGATTCTGGACAAAAGCTATCGCCATGAATCTTGACAAACTTCCATTACTGCCCAACTAATGCTTGTTAAATTGTCCGCCAATAGTATAATCAAACTTCTCCAAGCGAGTATCGCCAGGTTCTGGAATAGAAAATGTCTATTTTTGCCATAGTTTAGAAAAACATGTATGTATAAATGGAGTCTGAGCATTGTATGTCACCACTCTCATATAGATGCATCTTACATGAGGAAACAATTGATGGAGATTATCAGAAAATAATAATGTAGAATTCTGGACCACATTTTCAAACCTGACAAGTCTACAGCTTTTTGAATGCCAGTATTTTAGTACGGTAAATTTTGTTTTATTTGATAGAAGAATTTTTCCAATTCAAAAGGGCATGCTCTATAAAAATTACAGGTATAAAAAAAGCCAGAGTATAGCGCCTAGAATATATAGTGTGGAAATCGACTATCTCTGTAATACTTAAAAAAGCGCTAAAATATTGTATCCCTTAAATGTGCAATGATGCTGCTGCAATATGCAGATCGCAGAAACATTTGCAGGATATTTTCTACATCTGCAAGAAATTGCTAGTCTATACAATGTAATAATAGTAATACGAAAACCCTGCAGATGTCGCTGCGATCGACACTTGGGATTTTAGCACTATCGTCGCACATTTAAGGGATACAAACTTTTACCACTGTTTGAATAGCATATTTCCACACTATATATTCTAGGCGCTGTAGCCAGAGGCTTGGCAACTCTGCTCTTTAGGTCGGGATCCAGATAGATTTTTTGCTGTTAGCGAGGCGAGATTGACCAATCAGTTGCCTGCATTTTGCCGATTTGAAGTAAACAGAGAAAAGTTCGCAAAAATGCAGGCTTCTGATTGGTCGATCTCATTTCGCTAACAGCGAAAAATCTACCTGGATCCTGGCCAACATACATGAAGAGTCAATACAAATTTTAATACATAGTCTTCATTTTGCTTCTTGACAACGGAGTCCTACAAAAAATAATTCTTGAATGTAGATGGGCTCACCGTGGCTGAGTGGTCAAGGCATTACGCCGCTAATAGCTTGCGAGTATCCCGCTGGCTCAGTTGCACACTCTTCGTGAAGCTCCCTGCTGTATTTATCTGTGTTGTAAATTTCCTTGTGTGTACTATCTCGTCCGCATATATTGACGATGACTTATAAGCGGGCACTTGACGCCAAGTGCACAGGTCAGATGTATGTCAATAAAATGTCAAATGAATGTAGATTGTTGGAATACAGTGTACTTGTTTAAAAAACTATCATAAGTATTAAATGCTAATAAAATCAATACTTCGAATGAAATTACAAAAAAATTATTAAAAACTATTTGTTTAATAAATAATTTTTGTAAATTATAATTTCTATGACAAATTAATTATTTATTCAGCAGATATTGATTGAAATTATGTATTACGGTATGAATAACTAAAAAGTAGGAAATAAAATAAACTTAAAAAAAAAAAAATAGTAACCGACTTAAAAAAAAAGCACTAAAAAGACTTAAATAATTCTTTAAAATTCTCTAATGACAAAATGTCATCCAATAACCACACATCGGATATCATATATCGGCATAAAAGCCTTAAATTTAATATGTAGAATTTAACATCCACCAAACATGGATTTTGTAGAGAATATTTTTTACAAGAGATTAATTTACATATTTATGATTTAATTTACGAATATATACATATAAAAAGTAATCAATTACTTTTTGAAGTTGGTGCCAAACATTCGCAATCGATAATGATTAAACAAATAAGTTTCTGAAGAAATAGAGCTTTTTTTTTTTTTTTTTGACTTTGTATCATATTTTCCATCATCACTTTATTCATAGTAATAGGTACAATATATTCAGAATTTTGCTATACATAAGATAGATTAGCACCAACTTCAAAAAGTATATATTCGTTACTTTTTATATGTATATATTCGTAAATTAAATCATAAATATGTAAATTAATCTCTTGTAAAAAATATTCTCTAGAAAATCCATGTTTGGTGGATATTAAATTCTACATATTAAATTTAAGGCTTTTATGCTGATATGATATCCAATGTGTGGTTATTGGATAACGTTTCGTCATTAGAGAATTTTAAAGAATTATTTAAGTCTTTTTAGCGCTTTTTTTTAAAGTCGGTTACTATTTTTTTTTTGAAAAGTTTATTTTATTTTTTTCAATCCTTTGATAAAATTCATGTTTTTTTCTTTTGCCAGCTTCTTATGAAATTCGTGTCCCCCCTCCCTTGGGGTTTTTTCGTGATCCCTTGACAAAATGTGCATTTTTTTTTTTTTTTCTGCAGCCTTCTGAGGAAATTGGCATTTTTTTGTAATTCTTTGGTGACATTCACGTTTTTTCTATGGCTTTTTCACGAATTTCACCTTTTCCCCACAGTTTTTGGACGAAATTTGCATTTTTTCACGATTTTATGACAATATTCGCATTTGTTCCATCATCCTTTGACGAAATTCATACTTTTCCATGATCCTTTGATGAAATTTGAGTTTTTTCATGATCCTTTTACGTTATTCACATTTTTCCATGATCCTTTGATGAAATTCACATTTGTTTCACAATCCTTTGACGAAATTTGCTTTTATTTCACAATCCTTTGACGAAATTTGCTTTTATTTCATGATCCTTTGACAAAATTTGCTTTTATTTCACAATCCTTTGACGAAATTTGCATTTATTTCATGATCCTTTGACGAAATTTGCATTTGGTCTGCGATCCTTTGACAAAATTTGTGCTTTTTACACGATCTTTTGCTGAAATTTGTGTTTTTTTCGCAGGAAAAAAATGTCCGAAAGTTGCAGACAATTTTTTAAATTTATTTCATTAGTGCAGACATTAATTGTCCACAAGAGATTTTTTTTGTGCGCCAGAGACTAAACTTAAATGAAGAATAATATAAGACAATATGAGAAAAAACAATTGTAATCTAAAACAGTACCGTAAAATCCCGATTGTAAGCCCCCCCTCGAAAGTAAGCCCCCTCCCACTTTTAAGCACTTTTTATTTTATTCCACACTCCCAAATGTAAGCCCCCCCCACCCCCCCTCCTTTCACAAAATTTTTGTGGGAAAAACCGCAGTGATGCCGGATTTTGGAGATCTGTTAAAAAATATTTTTTATGACAATATAGCAACATACAAAATGCACTTTTTCGACTAGTGCAAATAAACAATGATCAAATTGCCGAATTAAGTTATAAAATAGGAATGATACACTAAAACATAATACTTATGCTGAAATTAAATATACATATTAAAACACAATAAATTAAAAAATAGTACACAATAGATAGTACAGAAGTGATTTTATTCCGAATTTTCCAAAAATTTAAGTCATTCGGTTCCGAAAATTAAAGAAATGTCGGCCACCAGTCCAAAAAAATCGGACATTAAAAAAATCCTCATAAAAAAATTTGGAAAAGAAAACAAGCTTCTTAACATAAAATCCTTTTAGTGGATGTTAAATATGAGGGAAATCATATAGTTACATCACAAATTCTTTATCTGAGAAGGTTTAGTGCCATTTCTAGAGTTTCATGAAGGTGGGGGGATGTTCTTTGAGATAACATATAAAATTGCGCTATTCTTCCAGAATATATTTAGAGAATTTCTTCATAATTATGGAAAAATATTGTGAATTTCGTCACATATCTAAGATACAATTAGAGATTTTTTTTTCGATTGATCACTGTAAAGAGTTGCTAATTTCAATAATCAATTAAAGGGAGAAAAAAAACAAATTTGTCTATCATTCGCTGAGAAAAATCGCGAATTTTGTCATAGGTTGCGGAGGAAAAAAAAAAATCAGAGTTTCGATAAACGATAAAGGAAAAAAGTGCAAATTTCGTCAAAAGTGATAAGATTAATAGTGTATTTTGTCAGTCTGTCACAGGAAAATATCATGAATTTCGACAACTGATCGCCAAAAAAAAATCAATTTTGTCAATCAACTGCAGAAAAAATTGCCAATTTTGTCAAATGATTGCGAACTTAAAAAAACAAATTTTGCAAAGGATTGCGGGAAGAGAAAAAAAAACGAGAATTTTGTCAAAAGATATATAAAAAGAAAAAAAAAACTCATCATGTTTTTTTATTTTCCTACTGCATTCTAAGTTCTTTTCAAAGAAACAAAACTGAAACAAACAACACATCGAGATCGGCAAATGTGCGCATCAAGGTCATAGGACAATGTGTCACTAGGTTGATCATTCTGTTGGAGAAGGAGCAGGTGTGAATCGAGTGACTATCAAGTGTGTTTATCTTTCAGTTCAATCAAAAGAAAATGAAATTGCATGTTTGTTTCTTTAGTTATAAATATGTACTTCAGTGATTTTATTAGAATTAAAATATATGAAGTTTCGAGTCATCAACGTATAAAGCCAAGTCTTCTTTTTATTTATGGCGTTTTTTAAATTTCCAGTTTTTGCAATAATTAAAATCTTTAATTAACGGCCAATCATTATAAAAATGCACCAGAATATATCTATATTTATTTATTTAGCGTTTATAGTTGAAAGAATTTAACTGCATTTGATGAGAAATACGAAAAATACAGCAGTCTTATTTTAAAAATTAATAAAACAGAAATCAGAAAAATGTCCGGATTTTAGAGATTTCCGGAATTTGTATGTCTCGATTATCAAGATTCAACTGTATTTTGCAGCAAGGTGATTGATCTAAGATCTCATCTACATAATCTCATACAAGTATCACTCATCTAAAATCTTCATCCTCTTTGAAATTTTTTCCCATCCTTTCTCCCCAAATGGTGGAATGGTGGTCCCCAAAAATTCCTCCCTTAAATACAGTCACCTCTCACTTATACGCGTTTGAAGGAATTGATTTAAAAGCGCACATAACTGTGAGCCGCACATAACTGAGAGGATGTTGATGTAGTAATTATACACATTATGGGGAAAAAGGCATTTTGCGATATAAGAATTATGATTAATAACATTTGATAAAATAAAAAGGGTGTAATATTAGTATATCGTACTTTTAAAAAATTCTTACACTTTCACTATAAAATTTAATTTAAAAAATACAATAAATGTAAATTTTTATTTTACATAGAAAGGAATATAGTACTTACAAAAGAAAAAATGCTAATTAATCCTCTTTATAGTAGTTTTTGCTTAGGCCATATTTGTACAACAACCTTTTCTAATGCATTAACCCTCTAAGTGTGCGTAATATTCCGTTCACTAAGCTCCAGGTTTCACAGCAATAAAAGCAATATTTAAGATAATATAATTCTATAGATTTAATGAATTTTAAATACATTGAAGAATGATTAATACTCTCGAGGATTACATTCATATTTGTAATTCAGTTTTTTTATAATGTTGAAAGAATCATATTTTCTTAGCATTTAAAACAGAATGCAAAGAAAACAACATTACAATTTTACCCTTTTGCAAGACGCTCGGAGGATTAAAGTGCATCATTGTATTTGATGCTGCATCAGAATTTTGAAGGTAACATCTCAAAGTGTCCAGGGCTCCTAAAGTAGTAGCATAAGATGGGGCAGTTACAGTATCAGTTTCATCATTATCATCTTCGCCTTTTTTTCAGCTGTCACATCATCAAAAACAGTTTCAATATTTCTTATTGCCATTGATTTTAAGTTTTCATCAACATTGACAAAATCTTGAAAAGAAAGAGAATCTTGGCTTATGCTGTTCCATTCTTCCACGTCTACGTTAAAATCATTGCTGTTGTTTTCATTTCCCTGTAATGGAATAATTTCAACATCATTTTAATGAAAAAAAACCCGCTTTTCTAAAGCAGTTAGAAATCGTTGTGGCTGTTACGTTATTCTAAGAGGAAACCAACGTATGCATAGCAACCAGAATCCAAATTTTCTTGAATTCCTTTTCTGCTCTAGTGATATGAACATTCTTCTAGCCAAATCTTTCCTATACTATGCTTTGACTGACCTTATCATACCGAGATCTAATAGCTGGAGTCTGCTAGTACAATTTGCAGGGGAAAATATAACTCATGTATGTGTCAGCAATGGGAGATTTGGAGGATGGGCGAGGCACTGATCCATAAATGGCAGAACGTTTCTTTCTTTTTTTTGCCATCTTCGTATCAAATTCTTCCAAAAGTCTAAAAAAATTTTTGATGTCATCCAGGCTTTGGTGCTACTTGCATAAGGACATGTCAATTTCTTCACATTTTTTAAACACTGTGGTTTCTTCGATTTACCAATCACTATTGGCGGTAGCTTTTCTGATCCCTCCGCATTGCAACATAAAAGCACAGTCGCTCTTTCTTTGCTGTGTTTGACTCCATGACAGTTTTCTCCCATAAAATCCAGTGTTTTGTTTGTTAAAAGACGGTAAAATAAACCTGTTTCGTCACAGTTAAAAATGTTCTTAACATCAAAATTTTGAATTAAATTTGGAAGATCTGCAATCGATTCAAT
Source organism: Maratus speciosus (assembly GCA_963932465.1). NCBI lineage: Eukaryota > Metazoa > Arthropoda > Arachnida > Araneae > Salticidae > Maratus > Maratus speciosus. Next base: position 311,591,761 of record OZ010797.1, read on the forward strand.
AACACTTCATTAACCACTCAGATAATGATTTGTTAAACCGTGTCTTTTCTTAAGTTTTTCTAGCCATCCCCAAGAAGCCGAAAAATTTTCGATACCCAACTTTGATGACAAAATGAGTGCCTTTTCTTTGAATAACTCACCACAAATGGATAAATTAGAAGATCTCATTTCTCTGAACCACTGAATTAAAGTGGTTTCTAAAATCTCAAATTTTCCTTTCTGAATTCTTGATCGTTTCTTTCCTTGTGTAGAATATTCACTGTTCATTTTTTTTGATCGAGTCCTTGTTCTTTAAAATTCCTCTGAGCGTTGATTCAGGTAAATCGAATTTCCGAGCTAAACTTTTGACAGCTTGGGATCATTTTCTGCTGCTTGTATAACCTCCATTTTGAACGAAATTGTTAACTTTCTTTTACTCATTTTTAATGCAAAAAAAAAAAAAAAAAAAAAAAAAAAATCTAGATGTTACCGTAAAAGCAAAGACAGAAAGAAACACACGTGTAGCTTGATAAAAATAAAAGAGAAAGAAAGAAAAGAAGAAACCATTAGAACTGAGGGGAGAGGATGAAAAGTCGAATTGTAACAACCTCTCCACCCTTTCAGGCACTTTGCGAAACGGTATTTGGACCTTGAAACCTGCAGAAAAACTTTTATAGATTAAAAAAAAAAATACTTTCTCACGCAATTCATAGTTTGTGAATTGCGTTTTATTTCCGCGTATAACTGAGCGAGACAATTCAAAATTTAACTTATAAGTGAGAGATCTATAGCATTATTTTCCTATTCCACGTGGTTGGACTTTACGAAATTCGCGTATAACTGAGAGGCGCATAAGTGAGAGGTGACTGTATTGTTGCAGTAAAATAAAGAACAAATAGTACAAATAAAGAAACAGTATGATAAAGAATAAATAAAGAAGTGCATTTGAAAAAAAATGTAAATTTTTTTAATTTTCCTTAGATTTTTTGAAGGGTATTTTTTGTGTGTGTTTGTGTGGGAGGGGGGGGGGGGGGGGGATTTAGATTTTTTGGGGGTTTTTTTACAAATCGGAAAGCTGTCAAAATATGGAAGATTCTCATCCCTGTATTTACCTTATTTACTTCTAAATTAATGATAAAAACAGGTTTTTAAATAATTATTTTTAAAAATCTCGATTATAAGCCCCCTCCCAAATTTAACTGCTTTTTCTTTTGAAAAAGGGGTGGCTTACAATCGGGATTTTATGGTAATATAATTATGTTGCAGAGAAACTTCTGATTATATATATACAGTCGGACCTCGTTATCCCGACACCCGGTTTTCACGTCACTCTGCTTATGACATCAGTTTTTCAAAGTCCCGATTCTCTTTATATGATTTTAATGTAAATAAACTCCGGATTTTACGTCGTTAAATAATTTCCAACTCTGGATATCCCGACGGTTTAAGAAATTTGTCCATTTTTCATAATTCGTCTTATAAGCACGGAAATTAAGCGGTAAGAAATGTCTTAGCCAAACTTTTCACAAAATTGTAAAATTGTCTAAAATACCCATTGAGATAAATGAGAAATTTTAATTCAATCCTTTAGGGTCAGGTGGTGTAAAATGGGTAGTCAAAAATATTGTTTATTTTTTAAAACTTTTTTAAGATATTTATAGTTTTCAAAATTATGTATGATTGCTTGAAGTTTAAGCTTTCTTCTCCTGCTTTATTTTTGCTTTTATAATTTTTTCTACTTGAGGGGGGGGGTGGGGGGGGGGTGCAAAATATATGTTTGTTCCAGATGCAAAAAAGGCTAGTTTCGGCCCCGTGCATTATTCTTAAGATCAGAAAGACTTGAAATTCATTGTATATAATTTAGTTAAATCATTGCCTACTTCTAGAAATATTCCTTTTCTAGATGCCATATCAGGTGCTGATAGGATTTGAAATTTTAAGAAGAGATGGTCGAAAGAGTTGGGAAATAGAATTGTCGAGAAAAATAAGAGCAGTGTGGCTTTGACACATCCTTGCTTTCTCGACACCTATCAATCTGCCACACCTCCAAATAATCTTAGACTAAACTTCAAAGCTGAAACATAAGCATGTCCAAGCAATAGCAGATGAAGTTGTAACAAATGAAGACATTTAACTTAATGTGTGGAAGATATCCCCAAAGTAAAAAAAGATGTATCTGTAGATGCATGATTGAAGTCCAATATTTGGGGAAAAAGACAAAGAATTTAGTGGCAAACTATGGCTATTGAAGCAGATGAAACATATGAATATGAAGTAAAATTCTTGGAAAAGTCCAAGATTGGTTGCGTTTTATGTTTTCCCCTGATGCTGAAGATACTGGGGTACATCCATTCATTACTCTTGTGAGTTGTGACCATTAGAGCAATTTTTCAGAAATACTTCCAATTATTTTATTATTAGGATAAAAATTGATATGACTAGTTAAATATCATTGTGTTTCACTCACATAAAATATATCTAATTTGAAACAAAAAATATTTTACTCGTCTATATAATAAATCAGAATTTTATTACAAATTAGATATATTTTATGAGAGTCTACCTAATTTTTAACAAAACTTTTATTTATTATATATATTTAATGGGAGTGGAACATGATGATAGGTATTTAACTGATTATTTCAATTTTATCCACATTATATTTTATAACTAAATAATTGGAAGTTTTTCTGAAACTTTGCTCTAATGATCATAACAGTAACAATGGACATTCTCATAGATTATATTGTAAAAAGAAAGCAGATAAAAGAAACATTAAATGAATCAATATTTACATAATCTGGGCCATTATGCTTTTGATAAATAGACTTTTAACACTTAAAATGTAAAAGTGTGAGAATACGAGTTGAAAAAGTGTAGCCAGAAAATGTTTTCATTTACACCTAAGCTAAGCTTGATTCATAGTAAAACTTCTCATTTATCTATTAACTTAAATTCCATATTAAAAAAAAATTGACTTATATAACATTGTTTTCCATATTACTTCATTATATAATGTCTGGTAAATCTATTTATACAGTATTCATTGTTAAACTTTTATATACCCATTTTACCCCACACTATACCCATTTTCACCTGCGTGGGGTAAAATGAGTATACCAAACATACATCTATTAAATGTTTTGTTATAGACATACTTTTGCAGCCTAAAAAATAAAAATTGTGTATTTCCATTCCAAGAATATGCAATGTAAAGAAAATACCAAAAAAAGTTTTAATTGTTTAACATTTATGAGAAAATTTTAACTGAACATTTAAAAATACTGAATTTTATACCTATTTTACCCCACCTGACCCTATCTGAATAAATGGTGCTTTCTTGTGGTTACACGATGTTTTTCATCCGACTAAAACCGAAGCATTGCATTGCATCTATCAGAAATTATCTAAGATCCGTTTCTGAAACAACGAATACTGATTACAATTCATTGTATAATATTGAAAAAAGAATTGTAGGAAGCACATCTAGGGATAAGCAAATCTTAATTCATCATTATTTCATATAACAATAAAAAAAACAAGTCATCATAAATCTGATTGGTATTCTTTTCAATTTTGTTTTTGTGTCTATTTTGTTTAATTGTTTAATTATTTGTTTGACTGTTTTATTGCTTAAAACTGCAAGAACTGTTATGAATTTAAAATTGTCTTAAATTAATTAAAAATACAGCTTTTTATAAACATATTTTTCTCCAACTCCGGTTACCGCGAAACTCCGCTTATGACGACACTTTTTTCTGGACATTAGAGTGTCGGGATAACAAGGTTTGACTGTATATATAAAAAACAGAGCTAAAGTTACATACGGCCTTCTGTGACATTACATTTGAACACAATAAAAGCGCTAATACATTACATTCACCACACATTTTCTGAAAATTTTGAATAATGCAAGCTGCCAAAAATAAAATCATAGCAGAAAACCCCTTCGCATGCATTCATACAGAGAAATTCTGCAAAGTATGAAGTTACTCAAAGACTGATGAGGGAAAAGAATTGGCAACATGTGTACGCAAAAGATTTTGCTTGGAACTTGTTGGGGGAGAAAATAATTGAAATACCACATCTCTGTCCAACTGTTATTCCATAGCTCTCTCTCTCGCTATATATGATTAATTCAAGAATTACTGTGTTCATTTGGTAGATGTAAAGAAGATGTGAAGACGAATAGAAACAAAGTTTGAAAATTAAACTAAGTTCATTTTATTTGAAGAGTTGAGACAATTAGTATGAACATCCTTGTTCATTGCTAGTGCTGTAAAAGTAACGACTAAATGAATACCCGTATGATGTCGTTACTTTCAAACTCGCTACCCGTTAGAAAGTATTCGTTACTCGTTACTTTCGTTACTGTTCAAAAACCAGGTATGTACTACAAACCTGCAGCAAATCTAATTATATACTGCACACTGCACATGAGTCTTTTCAAGAATTCGTTGCTGTTTTAACGTAAAATATGTGCTGCCATCTGTACGTAAAATTTACATTTAATTTTCTACGCTTTAATGAAAAAAGGCAAACAAAATTAAAATACGATGCATAATTGAATATAACATGTCTGAATTGTAGAATTTCTTACTTATGAAATAATGAATAATTGGAGAAAGCAATTAGGAAGAGTAAAAGTTTACCAAATTTATACTAAAATTATGAAATATAATTACACAAAGAAAATATTTTTACAAACAAATTTATTTGCTAATTTTACACTAAAAGTAATTATGTAATATGAAATTTTAACTTCTGGAATAATTTGAAAATATTTAAATATATGTATATTTAATTTCTTACGTGGTCATCCTATCAAATGACATTGTACTTCAGTCACATTATTATTTCTGAAATTATTGATTTATATTTAAAAAAAACCTTTTTTTCAAATAAGAAATTTAAAAACATACCAACAAAAATATTTGGCACAGATGTCATATACGCACCACATTGGCGCGATTTTTTTTCTGACGTCAATTTGGCGAAAACCTCGTTTTCGAATACCAGTTACATATATATATTTAAAAAAGGGAATAACAATAAATAAAAAAAAATTTATTTAATAACTATAGAACTAAACAATATATTAACAAATAAACAATATCCGGGTTACCATATTAAGCAAAATAACGGGACTTTGGCGCCAGTTAAGTACCCCGGTACTTATATGATATTGGCGTCAGAAAAAAATTGCGCCAATGTAGTGCGTATATGATATCTGTGACAAATACTTTTACAAGCCCCCCCCCTCCAAAAAAAAAAAGAAAGAAAAAGAAATTAACAGGAATTCTGCTTTTTCAGAATTTAGTATCATGCCCGATGAAAAAATATATATATGTGTATAAATGTAGATAGTTCAGTTATAAGACTTAAAACACACGCTTTTATTTTATATAAAATGACGTTATCCGCATCCGCTGAAGAATTCCTTTCGTTATTTAAGAACTTCGACCAAAAAAAAAAAAGGCTATCTTATGATTTATATGCTTTCATTTCTTTGTAATATTAATGTCGATACTTAAAATTGTTCAGTTTATAAAAGTTCCATGTTTTATTAGAAGTCATTCGCTTATATTTTTTCGAAACAGCACGTATTTTAATTACATTTTTTTTTTCAGTTTTTATGAGAAAATGGCTACAAAAAGTTATAATTGGTACTTTCCAACTGTTTTTCCCTTACTTTTACTTTCTACAGAAATGGAGCACTTGAGTTACAAAAATTAAACAAATAGCATTAAAAACTACAAAAAAAGTAATATCTCAAAAATAAATCGAGATGCAGTTTTCAAACAAATTGCATTTAAAAGTACTTTTTTTCCCCAATACGACGGTATAAAAATTGAAAATGTGCGATGCTTAGAAGTAAAAAAATATTGCGGCAGAGATTATTCCGTACAATGATACCTCTGCTTTGTTTTATACACTGGCTGATACAACGGAGCGTGTTTTTTTTTTTTTTTTTTTTTTTTTTTTTTGTGGAGACAACACTTTATTAGCTTAGCTGGGAGAAAGAAATAGCATACCGGGGGCTAAAAAAATTAAACGTTATCATAAAAACATTTTTACAAACAACCTAAAAACTCGTCTTTATCGTAAAAAAATTTTTTTTTTTCAAATTTAAAACATAAATACACGTACAAAGATATTTTTAGAAGATAAAGAATGCACTGAAAGTAAACCTGTAAATTTTAGAACAGAATTTCTTGAAAATTTTCAGAACATTTAAAAGAAATGTGTTTCAATGTCTTTATCATCTTATCAACCAACAGTTTACGCCACTCGCATTACTATTTTAGAAATCTTTGATTTATGTTTAAAAATAATATTTTTTCCATTCTTTTTTATTTTAATGAAGCACACCTTTCAGATAATATATAATCTGATTTTCAAAAAATTCTTTCAGATGGTACTAATGTAGACATCGCTGATAAATACTTTTTTGCTAAATCCGCAAGCTCGGGGTATAAAACAGCTATACTTCTTTTTCTTTCCATAATAAAGGAATCAACAAGCCCCTACGAAATCAAAATCATTTGAGATTTGAGAATAACTGATAGTAACAGAATGATACGCATACGCTGATACAGAAACAACTGATTCCGAAATATCCCAGTCCGAATACAAATTCGCATCTTTTACCGCATCCGGCTATCTGCTCCATTCATGAATTACACAAACGTAAGCAGCGTTTGAAGTTAGTTTCATTTTGTTCGGCTGCGTATTGACACAGTAACGACTAACGAGTCGTATTTCGAAGTACCGATTCGGTATTTCGTATCTTAGAGAATACCCGTTACTTAGTAACGAATATGTGCGGTTTGCTACAGCTCTATTCATTGCATGCAAAAAAAAAAAAATAAGTTTAATAAACACAAACATTTAAGGAAAACACAATCTAAATAAATTCCTCAGTCTCAACATGGCTGTAAACTTACTACTCCACAAATCATACTTGGAGCTACTGCTGGCCAGGCAAGTACACACACCAAACACATCTACTGAATCTGTATTTATACTGGCAAACACATTTCAGTTACAGTTAATTCAATAACATTAGCATAGTTTGAGAAAAGGTTATGGTTACAATTAAATAAAATGACAGCTCAATAAATAAGTTTAGCAATCAAACATTAACTCTAGTATGTGGTTACCAACCAACCTACCATTACTGAAAACTGTTGACATGGCATTAAGTTTGCAAGCTATGAGTGTGAAGTTACTACCTTCACAAATAAACCATCTTATAAAAATCTTGCATTAAATAAAGGTTAGAAAGTCCCACAGGAATGATAAGGAAATAAATAATTAACATTTAAACTTTACATAATATGAGAGTAATGGTTTGTTTACTTTTTGTACTAGCTAGCAATGTTTAACCTTTAAACCCTTTTCTCAAACATGAATAAACTTTAAACTTTAAAAACAGTAAATGAACTTTTATTAGTTCAAGCATTGTGGGGATGAGTGAAAGAGAGGGAGAAAACTTACTGGGATAATTTTAAACTTAAAACCAATTTTATTGAAAATGCCAACATAATGCTCCCCTTTTCTCCCAGCTGTTTCTCTCAACCAAATATCCACTTACAATAATACAAAAATTTTTGACTTGGCAAAACTTTAGTAAATAAATCAGCACATTAGCTGAACCTGACACAAACTTTAAGTTAAATTTATTGAAATTATCTTTAACAAAATATATTCGAGTATCTATATACTTAGTTCTGTTGTTTTCAATACTATTTCTGGAAAAATGTATAGTGCTTTGATTATCACAAAAAATGTTAGGTTTATCTATTTTCAAGTTCAAAAGAACAGGAAAATTATCCATGATTCTAAGTAGCCAACACAGTTCTTTTATGGAATCAGATAATGACACGTACTCTGCTTCCATACTGGACAAAGCTATACATGAACTAATATTTTAACACAATCAAACTGATTGGTAAAGTTATCATACGAATTGAATATTTCCAACTGAGCAAAAAATGCCCAGGCTGGGATTCTGGGTTCGATTCCCAGCCTGGGCATTTTTTCGCTCAGTTGGAAATATTCAATTCGTATGAAAGCTATACATTTTTGTTTGCAAAAGTTCCAAATTATGGGTACATTATCTATGAAAACGATAAAACCACTTATGGATTTTCTATCAACTAAATCAGATGCCCAATTAGCGTCTGAGTAAACATTTAATGTACAGTTTGAAATCCTAGACAAGTTAATTGTCAGTTCTTTGGTATTAACAACATACTGAAGCACTTGACATAGATATTTCCAGTGTTTTAAAGATAGGCAGTTTGAAAACTGTGCAAGGGCTATAACAGGAAACTGTATGTCTGGTCTAGTATGGGATGCTAGGAAAAGAAGGCAATCTATCAATTCTCGATATGGAACATCAACTGCTTGCTCCCCCTCAACTGCAACATTTAAAACTATCCCCGAGGTCAATGGCAATTTACTTTTTATTTTTGGGATATTAAATTTTTCAGCAAGCTTCTGTATATAACTTTGTTGATGCATAAAAATTTCTCCATTTCTTTCTTCAAAATCAACACCTAGAAAATGCTTTATTTTCCCCAATACTTTTATTTCAAATTTTAATTTAATTAAGTTTATTACCTCATTCAATCTTTCGTTATTTTTAGCGAAGACAGCAAAGTCGTCTACATAGACTAATACAATGACTTCAGATTTAAATACATAAATACAATTTGAGTCCTTTATCTTATCAAAACCCAATTCATTAAAAGTATTGTCTAACTCCAAAAATCACTCCCGACCAGCTTGACGCAAGCCATACAATGCCTTGTCAAATTTCCAAACAAAACCCTCTTTTGAATTTTCCACAAAACCTTCAGGTTGTTCTACAAAAATTAATTCATTTAGTTTTGCATAAAGATAAGCACATTTAATATCAAGATGTTGACTTACCCAACCTCTAAGTACAACCAGTATAGTGTAGAACAGTCTAACCAGGGAAAAAGAAATTACAGGTGAGAAGGTATCAAAATAGTTAACTCCCTCAATTTGTCTAAAATCTTTAGCAACCAACCGACCTCTGAACCTTTTTACTTTTCCAGACATATCCTTTTTTAATGTAAATATCCACCTAGTACCCAGAACTTTAGTTCCCTCTGGCTTAGGTACCAATTCATAAACTTTCTTATCTTTAAGTGTCTCAAGCTCATTTTTCATTGCTATATTCCATTCCCTTTTTTCAGGTAGTTCCCGAGATTCCCTAAAAGTGCATGGAATTTTTACTTCTACACAGTGTACTTCTGGTTCATCCCCCTTTTCATTTAAGTCTATATCTTCTATTCTAGGATTTGGAGAAGTAGGGGTGAAACTGAAATCATGTGGGTTGTAATTTATTCCCTTTTCCTGACAATATTTTCCTATGTCCTTTTTACTTCTAAGTCTAACATTTTTTTCAGGGAAATAGTATACGTCTACCTTCCCAGCAGTTGTGCCCGACTTTCTAACAGTTTCAACTCTTTCCCAATCTTTAGGTAAAGGAGGAGATTCCTGAATTGATTCACTCTTATTCACTGCTAAATTTTCATTAACCAAACTAAATTTTACATAATCATTAAAATTCTGCCCCCTTTCATCTACATTCCCTAAATTACAATCTTTTTCAATTATTTTAACATGTTTAGTTTCTACAACTGTCTTCGTACCTGGATACCAGATCCTATAACCTATTGTATTAATGGCATAGCCAATAAGTATTCCCTTCTTTGACCTTTTGTCAAGTTTTGACCTATATATATTGGGAATATGGACATATGCAGCACTACCAATTACTTTAAGGTGACGTACTGAAAAACTTTTCCCATGCCAAACATTTAAAGGAACTTTACCTTTCAACTTTTATGAGGAAATCTATTTCTTAAATAATTAACAGTATAAACTAATTCGGCCCACAGACTTTTACGTAAATTTGTCTGGACTAACAAGGATCTAACACTTTCCATCAGAGTACGATTATAGCGTTCTGCGATCCCGTTCATTTCCGGGCTATACACATTTGACTTCTCGTGTTTAATCCCCTCACGTAATAGAAAAGTTTCAAAATATCCAGCACAAAATTCTTTCCCGTTATCTGTCTTAATTCTCTTAACCTTTTTACCAATCTGCCGTTCAACCATCTGCTTAAAATTCTTAAATTCAAAAGCCTGATCTTTACATTTTAACCTTTATCTACGGCATTATGATCTACTGCAATTTTTTTCATGTAATATTTTTTTTTCCATTACTACAATGAAAATTAAAGGATAAACATAAAAAAAAAACACTCACACGTGAGAAATTTAATTATTTAGAGGTAATTAATTAAAGTGGTACTTTAAAGTACCGTCAGTACACTATGACTAAAATATCGTAACAGTAAATCCACAAGGTATTTCAACTGGCACCAGAAAATATTTTCGATTTAATAAGTATGTGAAATATAGGCTTTTTCTTATTTACAAATAAATCGTTCGGCAAATTCTGGTGGCAATTATTTATTTCAACACTTTAGAATTGAAAATGTTTTATTCCTGAAAGGGTTTAAAAAAAATATTTTTTTTAGGTTTCGATCTTGTTAGCAGTCCTTTAGTTATGCGACATCAATATTCTAGGGACAGCATGTTCTCTCGCATCTCCACATATGCAATATATGAATTTACTTATGACATTTCTAGCATAGCAAAAACGAGCCGGTGCCACAACTTTTTCGATTTCCTATAAAAAATAACAATGAAGCAGAAAAGAAATACCAGGGAAATCATCCCTTCACTACATTTTAGTAATTACATTTTAAAGCATATGAAAACGATGGATAACTACACAGACGAAAAGTAAACAAGAAGTTTTTCTCAACACCCAGTGTACCGACGGTACTTATAAGTACCACCGAGTAATTCAACTGTTAAATCAAATACATACACCGTTCACCTGAAATAGCTAGTCATATTGTATTCTAAGATCATAATGAACACTTAAAAAAATCCAACACTTATCTTATATCCTTTACGGTGTTTGCAGCAATGAAAAGACGGGCGTGGCAATGTTTACAAAATATCGACATCTTCAAAGATAGCCTCATTCCTCTCTAAAATAACAAACCTAGAACTACTGCTGCCATGTATTTGGATAAAGTGGGGTTAAAAGAGCGTTTTTTGCAAAGTACCATTAGAATATTATTAATATTCACTATGGTATAAAAGTTTAAAGTGAGTGGTACTAATAAGTACCGTCAGTAGATAAAGGGTTAAGATGTAAACAAAAGCAAATCTTGAAAAATCGTCAATTATACTAAGTAAAAATTTTTACTCCCCCCCCCCCCCCCACATACTACGTTCAGGTGACGGCCCCCAGAGATCCATCTGCAATAATTCCAAAATACTAGATGTTTGAACATTTTCTAATTCACTAAAACTTTCTCTCTTACTTTTAGAAAAATGGCAGGCCTCACAAGATTCAATTACATCCCCTAGTTTTTCAAGACCATAAACATTATTAGGTTTTGCAAAGCTTACTAAATTTTTACAATTTAGATGAGCATAACGTGCATGCCACATCATCATATTAGATGATTTTACATTTTGAGCCTCAGGAATGCCAATTCTTTTGCAGTTAGCTGAAAGAGTATAAAATTTGTTACATAATGGAGCACATAAAAGTACATCATTACTAGTTTTACTAATATAAGCATTATGACAATCAAAGGTTACTTTAAAGTTTTTACTAGTTAAGCACCTCACTGAGATTAAGTTTCGGGTCATCTTTGGTGCATAAAAAACATCCCTGAGCAACAAAGTTTTAATTACGGTACCTGAATTAAACACTAACTGTATATCACCAATTCCAAGGATATCCGTGCTTCCACAAGCAATTGCAGCTTTGGTTTTAAGGCTCCTGAAGTTTTGAAACACATTTTTATTATTGGAGAAATGGTCAGTTGCAGCTGAGTCCAGGACAAACTCAAGACTTGTATGTTCACTCATCATGGCTGCTGCGAAATGGGCTTGTCATCCTTTAGATGACTGATGATATCGTTTTTTACTCTTCGGCTTGACACGACAGTTCTTAATTAGGTGGCCTTTCAAACCACATCGGTAACAGCGTCTTCCTTCATCTCTGTTAAAATATTCCTTAGGTCTGGAGTCTTCAGTTGAGACCAAAGCTTGGTTGGCAAGAAGGTCATCACTAATTTGCAAACTTCTGTTTCTCTGCCTATCATATTCTGCTAACAAATGGCTTCTAATTCCTTTCACAGTAAATTCAGCATCAGTTAATCTATATAACTGGGCAACTAAACTTTCATAACTATCAGGTAAATTTTCTAATATCTGGAAAGCCACTTCATCATCTTCAACTTTTTTTCCCGCCTGTTCAAGTTCTTTAGCAGCGAGGATTATTCTGTTCAAATAACTACTCATAGGTTCATCTGGGGTATATCTTGTATTCATAAAATTTCTTCTTAATCGGGCTACCCTTGCTCTTGAAACAGGTTCAAACACAGTCTTCAGCAATTTCCAAACTTCCAAAGGTTTATGAGCTTCATAAACTATACTTTTCAAATCTTCTCGAATGCTCAAACATATAATAGCAAGTGCCTTCCCTTCCTTTAGTTTTTCCTTTTCTGCATCAGGCGTTGCACTAGGTGGTTTTTCTTCATCAATGATCTTATCAGATGTGTAATTCTGTAAATCTTGACTTATTAGGTAGAGGCAGAGTTCATTCTAGGATCAAGGGCAGGCAGGGTGCACTTTGCCATAAAAGGGCACATTAATGATAAATAATCGACTAATAACTCTTCCCCCCCCCCCCCCGACCCCACCCCCCTAAAAAGTCTTTGCTACTACCCCTTTATCCCATTCATGACACTTTGCAGTGCAGGGGTGATTCTTTTCCGAAAATTTAAAAAAAAAAAAAAATCGGTCATAAATCTGAAAACTTAGACAAACTATATCGCAAATTTTGAGAAATGCTCGCCGAAAAAAACCAATTTTGTCAGAGAAGTGCGAAAAAACGCCAATTTCATCAAAGGATCTTTCCGTTTTTTTTTTTTTTTTTTTTTTCTTTCTTATTTCGGCTGAATTTTCACGGTAGCCAGGAAACGGGATATAGAGACAGGGAGAGAGAAATTTATGACTGCTTCGGTGCTGGAATTTTACTGAAAATAATTGGTGTCTGTATGAGGATATTGTGGGGGGGGGGGGGAGTGAAAAGTAACAGATTAGGAGCAAAATGGGGCTAGGACGTTATATAATGTTTACAGTTAGTTTAAAGTTTGCTTGAAATAAGCGATGAAATTAACTTAAAGGGTGCTATTTTTCCCTCGGTCGATTTTCCGAGTGATAGGGCTCGCGGGGCGGGGATTTCGCACTGTAGGGGCATCAAATTTTGTAAAGAAGGGCAGGCAGGGTGGCCCGCCCCGTGAAAAACGCCTAGAATGAACTCTGGGTAGAGGTCGATACTATATTTCCACTCTTTATAGTTTTCGTTGTTCAATTTTGGAAAAGAAAATGTATGTTCAGAATAAGCCGACATCTTTGATGTTGTGCACCTTCAAAAACAATGAAAAATTCTTGAATTTATTCAAACAGCTGGCAAACAGAGACATGGTAACAACCACGCTCTGCTACCACTGTTGGGGGAGAAAATAATGCAAATACCACATCTCTGTCCAACTGTTATTCCACAGCTCTCTCTCTCGCTATATATGATTAATTCAAGAATTACTGTGTTCATTTGGTAGATGTAAAGAAGATGTGAAGACGAATAGAAACAAAGTTTGAAAATTAAACTAAGTTCATTTTATTTGAAGAGTTGAGACAATTAGTATGAACATCCTTGTTCATTGCATGCAAAAAAAAAAAATAAGTTTAATAAACACAAACATTTAAGGAAAACACAATCTAAATAAATTCCTCAGCCTCAACATGGCTGTAAACTTACTACTCCACAAATCATACTTGGAGCTACTGCTGGCCTGGCAAGTACACACACCAAACACATCTACTGATTCTGTATTTATACTGCCAAACACATTACAGTTACAGTTAATTCAATAACATTAGCATAGTTTGAGAAAAGGTTATGGTTACAATTAAATAAAATGACAGCTCAGTAAATAAGTTTAACAATCAAACATTAACTCTAGTGTGTGGTTACCAACCAACCTACCATTACTGAAAACTGTTGACATGGCATTAAGTTTGCAAGCTATGAGTGTGAAGTTACTACCTTCACAAATAAACCATCTTATAAAAATCTTGCATTAAATAAAGATTAGAAAGTCCCACAGGAATGATAAGGTAATAAATATGAATAATTAACATTTAAACTTTAAATAATATGAGAGAGAGTAATGGTTTGTTTACTTTTTGTACTAGCCAGCAATGTTTAACCTTTAAATCCTTTTCTCAAACATGAATAAACTTTAAACTTTAAAAACAGTAAATGAACTTTTACTAGTTCAAGCATTGTGGGGATGAGTGAAAGAGAGGGGGGAAACTTATTGGGATAATTTTAAACTTAAAGCCAATTTTATTGAAAATGCCAGCAGAACTTGGGAAAAGTTATTGACAGGATGAACAAAATTAGACAAAGATTTCATAACTTGCGAAAACCATCCTGTCAAATAGCATACCAACAATTTATCTGCAGTTGCAATATCTTATAATAACCGTAATAATATGGGTCATTTTCAAAAAGTTTGCCAAAACAGCATTTAAAAAAATTAAAATTCAAAATTGTTTAAAATTAAATTTATTGTTAATACACAGGCTTAAAAATAATTAATCTTTTAGAATATAATAATATTTGAGCTTAATTTTTTGTGTCATTAAAGATATTTAACTTTGAAAATGAATCTCTGGGCACCAATGTCATGAGTGTTACCGGACAAAATGATTGAATTTCTTAGTTAAGTAAAAATGATTATTTCTATAAAATGAAAATTTTCAATTACATATGGGTCCTTTAACAAGGATACATACAAAATGGGCAAATACAATTAATTTTTTTAAAAAAAATTACTGTGTACATTGTCATGAACGTTACTTTTTGTTTTTTTTTTCCACTGAACATTATTGTAATGAAATGAAAAAAAGTAAATTTAGAGGATATTTTTGCTGTTAAAATATGTTATTTGAAGTATTCTCTTAATTCCTATAAAAGTTATGATAAAAAATATTTTTAAATGGTAAAAATTTAAAGCATTTCATGAAGTAACACTCATGACAAATGGTAACACTCTTGATAAAAAGCATTGTGTTTTTTAATACACATGTATTGGAAATGGTAAATGATAATAGATTCTATTGCCTTTCATAACAATTTGTGGAGTAGGTAAAGTTATTATAACATGATTATATTCCACATATGAGATATCCTCTTTCATTAGCCCAAACATTTGGCCCTTTTTATCAGTTACCCTGAAAAACACAACTTTCAACTCTCCAACATATCGATAAGATGTTTTGTTTCTATTAAACTAACACATAAGTACCTGGTTAAAGATTATTTACACTTCCAGGTTCAGACCCACTAAATTCTGAACTATTCTCAATATCAAAAGAAGAAATCAAAGAATCATTGTGAGATTCACTGCTATAAATAGGTCTTTTTTTCTTTTTAGATCTTGAATGTTTTTAACCTCTTTAATAAGTGAGATTTTTCTTATTGTTTCAAAGCATTTACAAAATTTTCCTTCTGCCCATTTGTTTTCTTCACAAAAGCAGGAAAAATTACGATAAAAGACTTCCTCATGTTTCACTGTTATGATTTGATGGATAGAATGAGTGTATGGAACAGTTCAAAGACTAGATGATATTTGTTGTAAATAATGAACAATTTTTTCCTCTGGTACGAAAATTAGTTTCACTTTTAAATTATTGCTTTGTAGTGCATCAAATAAAGTTTCAGCATCAGGTATATTGGTACCATGTGCGACAATCTGATCAGCTAATCTTTTTAAAGTTGCACAAATGATCCCTTTCCATTTTTTTTTTTTTGCCTATATTGCTGAATCAATGTCCCATCTGGGGGCTTGCTGCACCCTTCCTGCCCTTTGATTTACAAAATAACACCCTCCTTGCCCCTCATCCAAAAAATCAGTACCCTTGCCCCTTTCCCAAAAAATTAGCTCTTACTCTTTTTTTTTTGTATTAAAAAAATTATTTGCATAGTAAAAACTTTCCCATTGTTGACTTGAAAAGAATCTCCTGAATTTAAATATTAAAAGTGGCTTTAAATAAAACAGAAAAAATGCCCCCCCCCCCCCCCAAAAAAAAAAGAACAATTTAGAATCTAAAGTGTCTTTAGAAAAAAAAGTGCCCTTAAGAATAAAAATGCCCTCTTAAGTATAAAAAAAAGTGTCTTTTTTTAACAAGCAGAACCCCACCTCTTTTTAACACGTTCACGCCGGCACGGTAGGTCACACTTGACTGTTTCAGAGCTATCAAGTCTCTGACTTTTTGCACACCACTGTTATTTTAGAGAAAATGTTGTTCCTTTAAATCGCCCAATTGTTCTAATTAAATAAAACATTTTCTATATTAAGAGGCTACTTCAGTCAAATGGAAAGACACATTCGCTAATGCTAATCCTATGGAAGAAATTTATAAAGATATCTCGGTCGCATTTCAATATTTTTAAATAATTTCTTTTGCATTGTATAGCTGAGATTGATCTGTATGCAGGCCGTTTTTTACTTTTTCGATTTTGATTACAGATATTTTTTATGAGGATGCTTTTACTTTCGAAACCGGTTCCGAAAATGAAAGTGTCCTCATAAGAAATACCTGTAAGCAAAATCGAAAAAGTAAACAACGGCCTTTGTACAGATCGATCTCAGCTATACAATGCAAAAGAAATCATTTAAAAATATTGAAATGCGGCCGAGATATCTTTATAAATTTCTTCCATAGGATTAGCATTAGCGAATGCGTCCTTCCATTTGACTGAAGTAGTCTCTTAAAATACTGGTATCCAAAAAGCCAGAAATTTGCAGCTCTGAGACAGTCGAGTGTGACCCACCGCGCCGGCGTGAACGACGTTAAACCTTGGGTAAACTCTGCTAAAATAACAAAGATTATGCAGATCTTAAATGCTCTGTTCATTTTGTGTGCATTCATGCTAAATTCCACTAAAAAATTCATTAAATACTCATTTTGTCATGAGTGTTACCAGTAGGTCATGAGTGTTACCTTTTATAAAGTAACACTCATGACATTATTATACTTCAATGTCTTTATTCTATAATAATAATTAAAACAAAACAAAATTTTTTAGGACAAAATAAATAACCATTTTATATCATCAATTCAAAATTTTAAAAATAACATTTTAGCCTTAATTACTTTATTAAAGTAAGGTAACACTCATGATGATGAATAAAAATACTCACCTTCCTTAAAGCTTTGTTGTAAAATATCACCCTTATCAATTTTCAAATCTTCACAAAATTATTCTAAGTAACATTCTACAAGTCTGCACAAGTGAAAACACACTAGATATGTACTAATGAGTAGCTCCACATATATGTAAATAATCAAAATTAAAATAGGTAACACTCATGATGCAGTTCTGGGGACAGACCTTTATTGTTTCATATTGTCATCAGATAGTAAAAACATTTTTTTAAAATGTAATTATAGGTTTGTTTATTGCATATACAATAGGTTGCATTCATTTTTTCAAACAAATAATGAAGATTTAATTAAAAAAAATTAAGTTTTTGGCTGAGCAAACAAGCTAGGGACAGTCAAAAAACCACTTTTCCAGACAAGATTTGTTATTTTTTAGGCATTGAAATTCATCAGACATTTAAAATAAATGGCACATTGTACAGCAAACAGTATACATAAGTTAGGATATTAATGTCTTTTTGCCTAAATAATTAAACAAATATAAAAAAATAAGCACCAAAGTCCAGGGACTGGGTTTTGGCAAATTTTTTGAAAATGACCCATATAATCATATAGTAGTTATCATCAGTGTATGACAGTGTAAAAACTGTAAGTAAACTTAAATCACTTATTTCTTTGATGGCAACTGTTTTTCAATAAACAAAATTTTGAACTTTGACCCAGCACCCTGTCATTATTGAAACTCAATAGCATATATTCGAGACATCACCTTACTAAACTCAATGAGATGAATCGAATTAGCTGTAAAAGTGTAAATTCGCTGCCAGAGACTCTACTCTGGTACCCTTACGTGTCTATTTTATTTAGGCATGAATGCGACGATTTCTAAGAGTTATCATGATGTCGTCATATTTCATAAAAAGTAATGTGTTGAAAATATCATCACACTATCTTTATTATTGCTAAAGTTGGGTTTGAAAATCTGAGTTTAATTTGAAATGTGATGCTGTATAATGTTGGCTGAATAAGTAGATTGCAATCCTAGTTTCCTGTCCAAAATTTTTTTAATCTTGATCTGTATTATCACTCCTGAAGTTTGTTCTGTTAGTTTAGTAACATACAATACACATAAAATAGCTACATTAATATAATACTCAGCAGCTTTTCATTATTTTAAATCAGTATTTCCCAACCAGGACTTTACCATCCATAACTGAAAATTCTGAAAATCAAATTATTGTCGTTTTCTTTATGATAATTTAATTATATATAATAAAGAAATATACTAATATATTTAAAAAAAAAGTTATGTATATGGGCTCTAGAAAATGCTTACATTTGTTGTTATTCCTTTCTCTTCAAGACAAATGTTGATCAATGCCGTTTTTACAGCATGTGTAAAAGTATTAAATATGAAATACACTACTGTACAAAACTTAAGCAACGGACACAAAATGTTAATTTCTAAACACTTGAGTGAGTACTCAAAAGAAAATTCTATAAACTGCAAGTGTAAAAAATAAGTGTTATCCTAACAGCATAGTCAGCCTATAGGAAGTCTCCATGACCTCACAAGTGTCACAGTCACTACAATGAACTGAAATGTGATATCTTTCATTCGTCTCATTCTTAATCTCATTTGATCACTCCTCTGAGAAATCACCATGACTGCTGCTTTGTGACGAGTCACCAGATGACTTTACATCAAAGTCACCTTGTGACCCCCATATGAACGTCATTTGGAGACTCCATTGTAAAATCATCACGATAGCTGTTTTGTGACGAGTTCCCAAGGGATGGAAAATGAAATCATCTGGTGACTTTTCACAAAGGAGTGCAATGGTTACTTCACAATAGAGTCTCGGTCACCTGAAAGTCACCATGTGACTTCATTGTGACATTATTTGGAGACTCAGCACAATGCAATGCTCACGATGACTTCAAAACTGAGTCTTCAAATGACAGTCACATGAGAATCACAAGGTGACCTAGTTGTAATGTCACCTAGTGACTTCTCAGTGGAGTAACCATATGACGATCATTTTACAGTAATAATGAGACGAATGAAAGATCCCAAATTTTGTTTCTCCACAGTGACTGTGACTCTTGTGGCCATGTGTGACATGAAGGAGATGTCACATCAACTAGGTGTGCTGTAAATATAATACCTATTTGCTACACCTGATGTTTATATCATTTACTTTTGAGTACTCAGATGTTTGGAAATTAGCATTTTATGCTTGTTGCTTAAGTTTTGCACACCAGTGTAGTTTTTTTTTGTGTGTGTATATAATGTAACTAGTAATTTTACTTTAAAAAACTTTTTTTTCTACTTAAAACACATAACTATTCTTTGTTAATTTTTATAAGATTTCATTAGATGAAATAAAAGATTCAAACAATAAACAGTACTGGCAAAATTTGGAATTTTTTTAATATGCAGATGACTTCATATGTACTTTCTTTCATCTTTTTTTTTTTTTTTTTTTTTTAACTTATTTTATCTGATTCAAATTTTGCATCCTCTGCATGGTTGACTGTTATGATGATCTAGATATCATGTTTTAATTATTTGTGTCCTTATGAGGTGTTCTAAAATATTATTTTTATGTAATATTCATTAAAAAATATCTCTGTGTTATAACATTTTTTCTTATATTTTCTGTAGCAAAAATGCAATATTAAAAATGTCTACAATTTTTTAGATGGTTGTGGTATCCCCTGAAGGACTATTAGTAGCTTATCACAAATATTGGAATGAATATAGTCAAGGAATTAATTACCTAAATAAATTATATATGTAAGTTATTTATGTTTCTACATATTTTATTTTTCTTTTCAACCTAAATTTTAGATAAAAACTTTGCTGTTAGTTTGGGGCTATACATATATAATGTTACAATTTTTGGTGATTTTGGACCCCCTCTCCCCCTTACGATATCATACGTTATCATCCCTTGGATCCCCCCCCCCCCCCCTGCACAGGTAGGGGGCAGACGGAACTTCTTATCAGGAAAAGAGGTGAACAACATTCATTCTTTTATTTACTAATAAATACAAGTATAATTTCAAACATACTTTACATATAGTTTCTCGAACAGCAGATTATAGATGCATACACATATGGCAAAAGAATAGAATTGCCAAATGTTGGGGCATTCCAGATTTTGTAATTAAATAATTTTATAATTATTTAATGGTTTTAATAATAACTTTGTATTTTCATAAAATTAGATAATACACTGAAATAACTACTGTTTTGATGTAAAGACAAAAATACAAATAATAAGAGAAAATTTTGATTGGATCAAAAATGACAACGATATCAAAAGACAAACCCCCTCCCCCTAAAATGATAATGTTATATATGCACAGCCCCTTTTCTGGTACATCCAGTGTTTGAAATTAGCAGTCGTTAGTCATCAAATGCAACTAAATTATTGCATTTCACGACTACAAAATTATTCATGGTTGTCAAATTTGGCACCTATTCTTTTAAATGTAAAACAGTTAGCAAAAAGAATTAGTGCACCTTTTGATTTTATGTTATGAGATTCAAATGTAAATCCACTATATGGTGTTTTTTTTTTTTTTTTTTCTAACACTAAATTAAATTGTAATCATAAAAATTGGATAAAATTTTCTTTTTGATTTGCTATCAAGTTTTAATTTTGTTTTACTTGATTAAGTGCATTTTCTATTAATTTCTAATTATAGTAATAATTAAAAGATGCTTTATATCGGTTTTACAGTTTCTTCAGTTATATTATAATCTTGGAAATTAAGAACTTCATAATTTTAAATAAAAATAAGTTTTTTTTGTTTTTTTTTAAAGAGTAGCATCCAATATTACTGTAATATTAAAAATGAATTTTAGAAATTGCAACTAAATATTTTATTTTGACGCCTAAGATATTTGCAGTAGTCATCATTTGACATTTATCTTTAATTTCCCAATTTCCATCACTGGGTATATCTATACCATTGTTGCCAAAAGATGATTAATATTTTCATTTGATCATGAATACAAAACATTGACAAAAAATTATCTGTGTTAGTCTAATGGCATGCTGTTAATTCATTTGTAGTTTAAGCTCACAAAACTCAATCAAAGTCAGCTCTTGGCGTCTCAAAGCATTAAGAAACGCATTTGTGATGCTTCAGACCATGTTTCTTTTGTATTCCTATATTTCTTCAGCATGATCATAAGCTACATCTCCATTGTGAATAAAATTCCAAAATCATCTATAATTTCATTTGATTTTTTTTTTAACAAAAACCTTCTTTATGTATAATTCCTTAGTCTTGAAACAATTTTATTGCAGCTTCCACATTAGCGGGTAAATGTCAAATTGTAAAATTCATCTTGCCATTAGTGAAAAATGTAAGTTATAAGTTAATAAAAAAATATTTCTGATTCAAAAATTAGCAAATTAAAAGGGTTTTCATAGTTACAATTTAATGATAATTAAAAAATATATATATTCATGTTCAATAAAAAGTGAGTCATAATGTTTGCAACAAATCTTTTTGCATGGTCTGGATTGAAATAAATGACATAAACATACATTTTGGCATGATGTTGGTATTACGGAAAAGTACCATCTTGCCTTATTTAATCAAAGCATTTTTGCAATTAAATCCTTTCACAATTTTTCATAGTGCATCACCATTGTTTATATGCTCATTAATGCCCACCTCTCCTTTTTTGTAAGGATGATCCCACAACTTTGAAAATATTTCTTCATGCTGTTCCGTGGGTAGAAGGTCCCAAATCTTTATCATTTTTTCAAAATGCAAGAGAAAAACAGAAAATAGCAATAGCCATTAACTTTGTATCCTTTATTGCAAAAAGTAAAATGTGTTATTCACCGTATATAAAATATTTGTAACAGAAAAATCAAGTCAACATAAATATAAAATTATCTGAAATGAACATATATAAAGAAGTGTTGCTGAACTAAAATACATGTATGAGCTTATGTCACACAAAACTCTGGTGCTTTTATATTAGAGATGCAACGAATATTCGGCCTGTCTTGTCTGCCGCATATTCGGCTTCGGCCAAATATCAAGTCCATTATTCTGCCTTGGCCGAATAATACTGTAATAAATGTTTTTATATTTACACAGTATAACTTTTTAATTTGACAATTTATATTCATCATATATAATGAAAATTTTATTTGAAATTTACTAACACTTTTTTTTCCATTAACTTTCATACTCCGAATGAGTTTTATCTACCCATTTTTATATAAGAGGCTAATTTAGGAATCATGTTAAAAAAAATTTTATGCTGTATCACTAAGTACAAGAAGTATCTGTAATAAGCTAACATAATGTGTTAAATTTAAAATTAATCTACCGTAAAATCCTGTTAATCTGCCCTTCCCGAGAAAGCACCCTCTTCGCAAAAAAATTTCGGTGCACATGTCAAGATCAATTTCAATCATTTCTTTACTTTTTTTTTTTCAACTAAGTCTATTATTCTACTTACCTTTGATTTCATTTATTTCTTTCAATTTATTAAAATCTCCTTTTGGCGTTTGCACTTATCTTTTGTTTTTATATCGTCGTAAACAGGGTTGGCAGGTTTTTGACACGTGTCAGTTTTTGACGGTTTAAACTGCGGTTTAAACCGTCATGTCAAAAGCCTCGTCAAAAACCTCAAATACTACAGTGATCTGTAAAATTTCACATTAAATGTCCCACATTAGATGTAATATTTAAAATTCACTATTACTGTAATTGTATAATTAGTATATAGTATTAGTAATAATTACAGGGTTTGCAGGTTTTTGACATGTGCCAGTTTATGTCGGGTTTAAACCCTACTTTAAACCGTCATGTCAAAAACCATCTGTCAAAAACCTCAAATGCTAAATTGATCTGTAAAAATTCAAATTAAACGTCACACATGACAACATTACATGTAATATTTTAAATTCACTCTTACTGTATATCAGTAATTAGTAAATAGTAAAAAAGTATTATTGTTAAGTACAACTTTTTAACAGGGTAAAATTTTTATTTAAATTTTTTTTGTAAAATTGTGTTTTTCTAAGAACTATACATTAAGCTCACCTGAGCTGTACATTTTCTCTCTTACTTAAAATCGTTTTAATTTCTCTTATTTTTGAGAGCGAGCTTAAAGCATTAGCTAGCTTTTTTTACGGGGAAAAAAAACTTAGAAAAGTGCAGATTTTTTTGTATATATACAGACCTGCCAACTGCTACGAAAAAATAGTAGTTGCTACGATTTGGACCTATAAACTACGATGCTACGAAAATCGGTCTTAAACTACGATTTTCTGCAAAAAACACAAAAGCATTTTCTGCGATTTTTATCCCGCGCAGCATATTTTTCAGGAGTGATTCTGTTCTGAAATTTCCAAGTATTCATTTCCGAAAGTTTAAAAAAATTGGCCATTAGTCCGAAAATTGGACATTAAATCAATCAATTCGGACATTAAAAAATGCTCATGAGAAAAAAAAATTCTGGGCTGCAAAAAAAAATTTCTTAACATAAAACACTCTAATCGTGTTTTTGTAAATATTTATACAGGAATCCCCTTCCTAGAAACAACGGTGCCATTTTAAGAATTCTGGAGGGGGTTCCTTGAGGGGCAAGGTTTGAAATAGTGTGCAAAATCGCTCGATTTGCGATAAACTATCGCGAATTTCGACAAATGACCATGTAAAAAAAAATCAATTTCATCAATTGGTCGCAGAAGAAAATAAATTTCGTTAAAGGATTGTGGTAAAAGCGTGAATTTTATCAAAATATCGCAGAAAGAAAATACGAATTTCGTCAAAAGATCAGTAAGATAATGCAAATTTCATCGAAAGATTAGTAAGAAAACGCAAATTTCACCGAAAGATCGCAGAAAGAAAACACTAACTTAGTCAAAGTAAAAAAACGCAAAATTCGTCAAAGGATCGCGTAAAAAACGCGAATTTCGTCAATAAAGTTCATGGTAAAAAGTGCGGATTTCAACAAAGAATCGTGATAGGAAAATGTGAATCACGATTGTGGGAAAAAATTGTGAATATCCTGAAATTATGGCGGGAAAAAAATCGCGAATTCCGTTAAAATTTACTGCAATGAGCTAAAAAATTGGAACCAGGCTCCTTTTACAAATGTAAAAAAAAAAAACGCTGCGAAACAGAAATAAACTCTAAAAATCGTATAAAAATTTTCAGAGGAAAAAATTACTATACTGAGTTGAAAGACGGAAACCTTATTCTTTTTACGAATGTCAAAAGATGGCCGTGAAACACGAAAAACCAACCAACCAGCCTCCAGATTAATTTAAATTTTGTGGGCTACGATTTCTCATTTTCAAAGGTTGGCAGGTCTGTATATAACAAGATAATGTGCATCAATGTTATTCTAGTCTAGGCAATAACCATTCCATTCAAAATATAAATTGGATTATTAATTTTAAACATTTACAAAATAAGAGAAGTAATTAAAAAAAAAAAAAGCTTAAAGTCAAAATCTTTTAAAACATGCTTTCTTTCAATATATAAAAATGTTTTCAATTTTAAAACTGAATAAAATTGGCTCGGTCATCTAAAAGAAAATTCCTTTAAGCCCATATTGAAAAAGTGCATAATAGAAGGAATCAAATCATGAAACCATACCATTGTTTGGCTTATACTTTGCATCCCAACCATCAGGGGCAAAGGGTTGACTCAGGGCCCGACTAACAAGTTTCTGTGCCCAGGGCACTTTTAATTTTTCGTGCCCCCCTTAGATTGGTTTTTACCGATACTACTAGTTTTTTTACATATTACACACTTAGTGGCTGTACATATATAATTTAAAATCATTTTAGAGAGAAGGAGGGATATCAAATGATAGCATAAGATATCACTTTTTTAGCATTATTATAAGATTTCCCACTAGTGATTTTTGATATCGTTGTCATTGTTTATCCAAATTTAACACTAAAATGCCCGGAAGGAGTCAATCCGACTCCGACCATCTGATTAAATGTCACCTAGAACCAGAAATTCTTTCATAAAATATGTCAAATTAAAACCACTCAGATTTACGTTAAATAAATCAGTGAAATAATTTTAAAATAAAAATTCTGGTGTCAAATATTTTTATGAAACTTGAGTAAAATTTCCGGGTGTTCTAGTGTTAAATTTTCTTTGTTTCTTAACATCAATATAATCTTTTTTTTCTATTTTTATGAAAATAGAAAGTTAATATTAAAACCATTAAATGATTATCAAATCATTTCATTTCAAAATATGGAATAACCCAACTTTTGCCATTCTTATTCAGAAACATGCGCATATAATTCGTTGTTTGAGAAACCAAATTCGAAATGAAATTTGTTATTTGCTAGTAAAAAATAGGGAAGAATGTTGTTTACCTGCTTTGTTCATAAGTTCTGCTTACCTCCGTTCAGGAAGCAAATGTAAGAAGACGATATTACTGCTGAATGCATTATGTAACAAAAAGCTATTATAAAATACTTCTAAGTAGTTCTTTAAAGTGTTATTTGATATGTTATTTCATATTATAACAGTGATATTTTATTAACTTCTCTTTATTTAAATCAGTAAAGCAATCAAATAATAAATGTATAAATATATCTGTATACCATTGTAAAAGCATGAAAATAAAAAATTGTAAAAATAAAAAGAATTTTTAGATGCTGATAACGGTATCATTATAGGAGGGGAAGAGGTTGAAGAATGATAAGTATATCATGATAAGGGGTAGGGGAGTCCAAAATTGCTAAAAAATTGGTATTGTTATAGATGTAAAGTTAATCAAAAAAATGTTTCAAGAATAAAATAAAATAAAATATTTTTTCTGTTTATTGAAATGTTTTTTTTTAACTAGGAATTGACTGAATACAGAGTTGGTTCGGTATGTAAAATTATGCTGTTAAAAATAAGAGTTTTTTGGCAATATCTGGTTGTAAACTTTTTTTTCTGTTCATACATCTGCATGGCTTTAGAAAATAAACATTATAAGAGAGTGAACCTTTTTCTTTCCTAAAATAATCTATATATATATATATATATATATACA
Organism: Maratus speciosus; assembly: GCA_963932465.1. Lineage (NCBI taxonomy): Eukaryota > Metazoa > Arthropoda > Arachnida > Araneae > Salticidae > Maratus > Maratus speciosus. Next base: position 311,618,176 of record OZ010797.1, read on the forward strand.
TATATATATATGGATTTTAAAAAAACTGTAAAGAAAGATAATTGATATGCTAAAAATTAGTAAGGAAGATGAGGCATCTTTCTCTTATCATTTTAATTACTTCTACATTATTTTTTTAATTTACATTTATTTTCTTTAATATACACACACATTAAATAAGTATATCCGTATGCATATCCTATAACTTTTACATACCAATTAAAAATGCAAAATTTTTTTTATCATTATTACTCAAATAATTCAAATTTAAAATAATAAATTGACAGAAAATAGTTAAATGTACCAATTGATATGTTTCTTTTGTAATTAAGAACATTTCTATTCCATGTTTTATGATTAGACATAGACAATCAGTAAATCGGCTTATAATAACATCAATTTCTTTTTTACTTGAGGACTTTTGCTTTTCTGACAATCCTTATACTTAATAATAGTCTCTAAAGTTCAATATATGCCGAATACTGAATATTTGGTATAGACTTTGACAGAATATTTGGTATTCTGCAAAATTCCTATATTTTTTCAGTTATGTCACTTATCGAATAAATGTGCAATATAATAAAATCGAATGTCTTGATAAATACAGTGCATCAATTACCAGAAAATAATTATAAAAAGTCTACTTATTAATGATGTTATTGATACTAAATGATAAAATCAAACTGATACTGAGTACAAACAAAATTATAAAAGTATTAAAAAACAACTTCTATTTTAAACATAAATTATGAACCTTTTATTTTCTTATGAACCTACAGAAAATAATAATAAAAAAACTTTTCTTAAAAGGAATACCATTTTTAGTATTAATAAATAGCTTTATCAATTTGAATGTATAGAGGGCAAAAACATCTTCAGTATGAATGCTAAAAATTGTGAAAACATAAAATTTTATTTCCATATTTAACATTAATGCAACAAATGGGAATTACTACTAATTTTTATTAGTAAATATTAAACTAAATGCAAAATATAAATATTAAAATTTCAACTACAATAAATGAGCTTGAAAAATACAGTATTCATATCAATTTTCTGCTTAGTTATTTAAATTAATATTAAATTAGAAATTAAATTTACGCTTAATTTAGATGATACTATAAGATATAATAGAAAGGTATGGTCAGTTGAATACAATTAACAGTTATGTTCAGAAATTTTGCAATATAACAGCAGATGTGTAAAAATAGATTATTTACTTGTCAGAGGTTTTTTCCTTGCTTTTTTAGCAGCAAAAGTATTTATGACATCTTCAAAATCTAACTCTGCAGTTATACTACTTTCTATTGATAAAATGCTCAAAGCAGCAAGTTTTTCTTGTTTAACTGTAGATCGTAACCTGTTTTTTATGCGTTTCAAAACAGAAAATGATCTTTCACAGGCACAATTTGATATTGGTAATGTGAGTAATAACTGCAAAGCAGTATCTACATTCGGGAATGTATGTACTATGTTTTGACTTCTAATAAATCTCAATTTTTCTGCTGGACTTAGTTCATCAGAAAAAAAATAAAAAAATTGCAAAATTTCATCGATAAATTCTTCATCAATATCGGAATTATATAAAACTTGAAATTTTTTTGCTTCTTCTTTCATTTCTTCTTCAGAACACTTTTTAATGAGAAAACCAAAGTTATTTTCTACGTGTATGTATGCAGATTTTCTCTTATTAAGTTCTGCTAATAATGCATCACACATGACATAATGACACTGATATATGAAAGTATCCCTAGCTGTTAAATCTACAGGTGAACTTTTACTTTCATCAAGAAATTTATTGTTCGGAATTTTTCTGTTTCTTTTCTCCTCATAGCATTTTTCAACTAAATTAGATGCTTCCAATTCATATTGTTCAAAATTATCTCGCACTGACTGTACAAAATTTATTAGTGAGTCAAAGAGCGGTTTAAAGACAGATATATTTCCTTCTGTTGCTTGAAGAGTTTTGTTAACACCATTTAAACGTTGCAAAATCGTGTCCCAAACAATGGCTAAAATTGCAGTTTCAAATTTTCCTAGTTTCTTTTTTAAAGCTTTTGCTTCATACCTGACAGAAGGTTTTTCACATTCATCATCTATTATAAGTTGCAAAGCACTTATAATGTTACTATAATTACTTCGCAAACACTTTACTGCATCTGCGGCTGCAGACCATCTTGTTGCAGAAAGGGCTTTCAAAGTTAGTCCTCCTGATAATTTTTTTGATATTATTTCCCATCTATGAGTAGAACAGGAAAAAAAGACATATAGATTTTGTACTAAGCCGAAAAATGATGTTGCCTTTTCACAACATTCAACAGAATTGTGTCCAACAAGATTCAGCGAATGTGCTGAACAGGGTATATATTCAGCTAAGGGACTCAACTCTTTTATTTGAGACTGAAGTCCAGAATATTTCCCCGACATGTTATTTGCGTTGTCATATGACTGTCCTCGACAATTACTAATATCAATGTCAAGTTCTTTCAAAAGACAAGTAACATCATTGGTTAGATGACTAGCTTGGTGACTATGAATATGTATAAATTTAATAAATCGTTCGACTGGCTCACCTGCCACATTTACATACCTCAGTACAACAGCTAACTGATCATTATGTGTGATGTCTTGAGTAGAATCTACAATTAGACCAAAATACCTGGCTTTCTTAACATCAGCTACAATCACATCTAAAACTTTTTGACCCATGATTTCTATTATTTCAGAAACAATGCCTGATGATAAATAATTTACGTTACCAGTTCCAGGATTACTATATTTCTCCAAGTGACCAGATATGAATGAGTCAAATAGGCTAAGAAGCTCTAAACAAGCTAGAAAGTTGCCATTATGTGGAGAATTAATAGTTTCATCATCACCATAAAAAGCTAGTCCACGAATAGCTAGAAATTTAATGCAGGCTACCACACGTCTCAAAACTTTCCTCCAGTAAAAGCATTCTGCTTCATACTCTTCGACCAATTTGGAATCAATCCGAGCTGCAGATGATAATCGTCGAGATAAGCAAAGAACAGAATTTCTGTGCACTGCAGAATTTTCATGTTCCTGCAGTCTTTCAGATGTGTTTTTCCAGTAAGAAAATCCTCCTTTGCATAAAGCTTGATTACTTAAACTAAATAATTTGCACACATAGCAAAAGACAGAGTTCTTACACGGTGAATATATTAGCCACTCGCGCATGATAAGTTTATCAGTTTTTGTCCTTCTATAAAAATTCGATTCATTTAATGAGCGGCTTTTATCTAATATAACAGTCTTTGCGGAAGATATTTTATCAATATTTTGATTAGGTTTATTGTGCATGAAGTATTCTCTAAATTCATCATCAATTTCTTCAGGCCATAAACCAATGTCCTTTGATGCAAGTAAGTAATATTTCAGCATTTGTGTGTCATCACATGATAAATCAAATGTTTCTTTATTTCTAATATTTTTGCCTGCAGACATTTCTCTATTTTCAGATGGAGACATTTCGATATTTTCAGAAGTAGACATTTCTATATTTTCAGATGTAGACATTTCTATATTTTTAGATGTAGACATTTCTATATTTTCAGATGTAGACATTTCTATATTTTCAGATGCAGACATTTCTATATTTTCAGTTAGAGGTATTTCAGTATTTTCATCTGTAATTATGTTTTTATTTTCACTTGCAAATATTTCTGTATTTTCACTTGTGGGATTTTCTATTTTTTCATCTGTACATATGTCTTGATTTTCTTCCCTACAAATTTTCTTTTCCTTAGAAAAAAATTGCAAGTCAGCATCATTTTTTACATATTGTTCAATAGAGCCTCTACAAGATTTTAAATTTTCTTCTCTTTTTCTTTTAAGTTCTCGTTTTTTGGCCCCAGAGAGCTGTTTATAATAATTTTTTGACATGGCAAATTCGGAAAAAGGATAAGACGTTTTATGTTTGAATTACTCAAACAACAAAAAGTACATTAAATAGGCACTTGTAATTCAGATTATGACAATTTCATGAATACCTTCAATGTTTTTCCCTTTTCAACAAATGGAACTCATCACAAAATAAAAAACTTACACTAAAGAAATAGGTAATTTAGGTAGGCACGTGTAATAAGGAACAGAATTGAACGAACTCCAAACGCAAAACAAGATGTTGATAACTTGATGTTGCCACACTTTGTAAAAAAGATAATCCACTAATCAGAAAGGCCGGAATCCAGATAGATTCTTCGCTGTTAACGCAAACGAGATTGACCAATCAGAAGCCTGCATTTTCGCGAAATGCAGGCTTCTAATTGGTCAATGATCTATCTTTAGAAGTCTACTGAAAAATCTATGTGGATCCTGGCAAAACCATAGAGCTAAGAAAAGAAGGAACAGGCAGTTTCATATGACGTCACAAATTGATCAAACAATCGTCGAACGGCAGCTGTGATTGGTAACTGAGAGGATTATGGACGTGACTGGAGGTCATCAAACGGGCAGTTTTAATTGGCTGATGATAAGTAAATCAGCTAAGATTTGTTGACCGTAATTTTTCAGAAATAAAAACGTTAGCACAATTATGATTTTTTTTTTAAATGGAAATTTAGATGAAATTAGGAAAAATTTCGTGCCCCTCAGAATTTTCGTGCCCAGGGCACAGGCCCCGGGTGCCCGTGCGATAATCAGGGCCTGGGTTGACTGCTGTATCAGTTGATTCAGCTCGCGCTTAAGCTACAGAGATAATTTATAGCTGCTTACCCATACTGATTGTGTATGAAGCTAAAGAATCCCCTTTCCCATCTTCTCATTTCAGTGCTATAGAGAGGACTCCATTGCTTGGTGGAAAGGTATCATTAAATGCAACAGCTTTTTGAGCCTGCTTCAAAACTTGCTCATCTAGCAATGCTTTTGCTATCAAGTCCTACTAGCAAAGCATACATTAAGAGTCAGACTATTTTCTAATGCTTCATACACTCTAAACTCAAAAATCTTTTGGGTGTAAATAAATGTGCTAAACACGTGGTGTGCTGCAGCATGCTGCGGGGTAAAATTGATCCGGATTATTTAATTGTACAAAATTATTTTCTTCTGGTTGAAAAATCAAAAAATAATTTATTGCAAATAATATATTTTTTAAATTATTAAATTTCAATAAAAGATCACATAAATCATTAACTTATTTAATGTTTACCTATTGTTAAAATGTTTTAGTGTGTTGACATGTATTTGGCAGTTTTGGACGGTTTAAACCAGTTTTCGACAGTTTAAACCAGTTTATGACAGTTTAAACCAGTTTTTGACGCTTGTCATGTCAAAAACCCAGCCCTGGTCGTAAACCTCAGAGGAAGCTGTAAACGCAGTTCAGTATTCGTTTTACGATTCGATTAAGAATCGATTCACGTCATCGAACAACCGATCGGTACTTACTTTCTGTACAGCTACGTAGCTTCATATTTATATGTATAATTAATATTTTTCATAATACCATTAGCCTTGTGTATTATTATTACTAAATATGTAAAATAATAGTGATAATAACAATATACAGCTTTTTTTTTTCTTAGTAACTTTCGAATTTTATATCGTGTCGGTTTTCTTTCTTCTAAGTTATGGTAGATGGCGCCAAAATAAAGCGGAATCGGATTTATTGGTATTATTTATTTTGATATTATTATTATTAAGTATTAAATTGGTGATTTAATTTGATATTTGAAGGTGATGTACATAATATTTACTTTATATATCACTATTTAAAAGGAGTTAATGTAGTGATAAGGTTTTTTTTTTTTTTTTTTTTTTTTTTTTAAATTAATTCTACGTCAGTCTGATTTAAATTTCCCATTATAACACATTTCTATTTTTTTTTTATTAGTTTCATTTGCAATATTTTTCATGCTATTATTGTGATTTGTATTATTTATTTAGCCTTTATAAATAAGAAATGAGGATTTTTTAAAAAATACGACCAATGTCCCTAATTTACAACAGATGGGGACACCGCATAAAATGTTACTAGTTTTAGAAAGAATTCTAGAACATTTTCAAATGCAATTTTTTAGTGTTTTTTAATTATTTTAAATTATTAAGTTCCTTTTATTTTTCTGTTACCATATTAATGACAAATATTAGTGTTGTTATTTATCTTATGACAGATATTAGTGTTATTATTTATCTAAATGCATTCGAGTTTCAAAGCTTTTGAAATCCAGAATTTTCTATAATTTAAAATCGCCGTTAATCGCTAAGTTATACTGTTTTTCTATTTTGTATATAATTTTTTTTTTCAAAATGTTTTCCTTTTCTCACTTTATTAAAATAATGCGTATTTTGCAAGGATCGGCCATTACCATCCCCCACCCCACCACCCATAGATATCATTACTACAATTTTAATACCGTGTAAGCGCCCCCTCCGATTTTTTTACAATTTTCTGCTGTGTTGGGGGGGGGGGGGGGTTAACGGTATTTTACGGTATTCAAAATTGTTTTAATACAGCTGTACAAGCTAATTCAAATTTTTTTTTATCATAATGGGAAGTTTAGCATTTAACCCTTGTTACACAAAAAATATTTCTTTCAATAATATTTTAAATTATACCTATAAAGAACATAAATACATGATTGATTAGATATAGATGTATTATAGGTATAAGCTATCTAAGTCGTATATGTTGCAATGCCTTACGGGTTTTTTGTTTTAGTAAAATACGTTTAAAAGTTAAATATAATTTAAGTGATTTTTTTAAGTCTGTTACTATTTCTTATTAAATAATGAAAGAAATGTGAATATTAAATTCTTTTAATTAGTATGCATTTACGTTTTAGATATTTTTTTTTTCAAGAATAGCATTGTAATGTTTTCAATAAACGTAGATTGTGATGCAGAAATAATAATAATTCAGCTTTCTCAGGTGATAGTCTTTTTTTTCTTCTTTTTCGTAAATGTTACCTGCTTCTGAAAATAATCTCTCACTATATATGGTACTTTCTGGTGCAGAAAGGTACTTTTTGGCTAATTGTGAAAGGTTTGGAAAGTCTTCTGAATTTTTCGCCCACCACTCCAAAGGGCAATGTTGTCTTTCTAGTAGTGGCTGGGAAAGAAAATTACTAATTTCTTTTACTTCTTCACATTGAGGGGCACTTTCTATAGAGGCTTCACTGCTGACAGCAAAGAAAAAAAAAATAAAGATAAATAAAAATTTTGTTAATTGTAAGCTTTATAAAGTCTACAATGATTTCTTTCCACCATTTTAGAGGATATTCCTTTCACCCTTTCTATCAGTGGTTTTTCTTAAGATATTAAGATTTCTTATTTTTTATTTTATTTCATTTGAAAGCTGAAACTTATGTTTCCTAGTACTTTTAAAATTTTGTCATTATTTTAAAATGTAACAACAACACACATAATAGCTATTAAAATGTAACTAGACAGTACCTGATGAGGAACTTTTGCTAAGAATTTTTTTTTTTTTTTTGGGTGGGGGGGGGGGGGTATCTGAATTATATTATTGAGGCAATTTTTAGGCCGAACATAGCCGAATATTTTTTCAGAGTAAAATAATGCTTTAAAAAATTAAAAATTTGTGTATAAATAATTTTTTAAACGAAAACAATACATTTTAATTGTGAAATATACAAGAATTGTGCATATAGTGCATACTAAATTTTGTTTTTAGCAAAAATAAGTTCATTATTCGGCGGCCGAATAGGCCGAATATTCGGCTGTAACTTGGCTGAATATTTGGTATTCAGTTATTCGGCCAAACCACTATTCGTTGCATCACTATTTTATATTTTATACCATGTGTATTGGCTTCTGCAATTTGTGTATATGACAGTTTTTCAGGACCATTTATTCAAATCTGTATTAAATTATATAAATTCTGATTAACTGAATGAATCCTAAATTTATTTTTTATCTGGTTTAGGAACTTAATCTACATTCACAGATTAAAATAATTTATTATTTCAGCCGTAAACATCTCCAAATTTTTATTCTGTACACTTTAAATGCTGTTATTCATCATGCATGAAAAAGTATATTTAATAAACAAGTATGATTTTTCTTCTGGGACACAGCAGTATAAGAGGTTTGTTACACCACCTGGGAAATCTAGGAAAACTCAGATAATTGGAAAATTGGGCAAATAAGTCAGGGAATTTCAATATTTTTTCCAAAATCTGAAAAAGATAAATTTGATAAACTTTCTTTGTGATCTCCAAGAAAGTTTAATCGTTGCACTGTCAGAAATGAGCAGGTGTCTGTCCAGACTTTCCTCACAGGGTCCTGTTTTTGCAGAAATGTGAAGTTTTTCTTATATTTGTGAAAATTCTAATCATAATTTTGTGAATTTGAAATTATCGATATATTCAGGTTCTATCCTTCATATATAAAAAAAGCTAAGCCATATGTTCTTTAATGAGATCATCTGTTTTGTTACAGGTCAGATTTATTTGTGCAAAGTTCCATTTGAAGGTGGAAAAATTCTGTGAAAAATCTATTTAAGAGACAAATAATTTTGTGAAGAGTCCTGTTTTAATTTAGATTTTTTTTGTGAAAGATCCTTTAAAGGACCTAAAATTTTCCTAAACATATCCCTGATGAGAATCTTCCATGGTTTGGAAAATTCAACATTTAAAAATAGAAAAAATCATCTAAATTTCCTTTTTCTTTTTCAAAAATTTTCACTTTCATCCTCCACCCCTTTCATATTCAGCATAGCAAATAGTTTAAAATTTTAATACTCATTATTACAGATTTTAAAACTTTTTCCAGCAGTTATTTTCAACTAACAATAAATAATTATCACAAGCTTCCATCTCCAAACTGAAATACCTGCTTCCTCTCCTTTTTTGCTTCCTGTTGGAAATATAGTTTACTGAACATTAATTATTTTGCGATACATTTGGCGAAATGATTGATGACTCAGTGCACAAATATTGTGTAGCAAGTTTGTACAGCTTGTTGGAAACTTTATTTGAAAGCTTGTGATGATCATAAATTATTTTAGAGAAAAATTCTAATTATAAATCTCAAAGCAAGGTTGTTATTGTTTTGTTTTTTTTGGGGGGGGAGGGGGGGGGGAATTGGGATAAGGAACTTTTGAGTGATATAACGTTTGTTTTATTCTCAGCATATATACTATGCACTACACCACTAACTAGAATTTTTTTGAAATACACCTTTAAAAGTTAGGGAATTTCATTCTCCTGTGTGAGTAGCAACTCTGTATTAGTGTATTAGGCAATATAGGTAAAATGTCAGTCAACACATATTCAATGAGTTCAGTGATGAATTTAATCATTCTTTAACCTTGACAAAAAAATACCTTTATAAAAGTAAAAAATAAATGTATACAAGAAATAAATTGCAGTTTTATTTCCTCTTATGTTTTAGAATATAACAAAAATAAATATAAATTTTGACATTCAATGTTTCGAATGGAGAAGGCATTAACAGTAATGATTAGTGCAGCATTACATCCATTTAATGAAAATCGCTTTTCTTGATTCATTTATTAATTAGACCTTTTCATGACCTATTGAGATAATTCATGACTTTTGTAATTTTTCTGAAAAAATAGCTTTGTATGTGACTTTCATAATTTTCATGATTGACTGGTAGATACATTTACTCTGTGGACAGGTGCCTCCCACCCTAACATTTTTCAAATAAGGGGATTTCACAATTTTCAGTGCAAATCCTACCATCCTACTCTGAATTTTAGTTCCTGTCTGTTATAGGGGTCTTGGCGCTTAAAGAAAAAAGTTTGGTGGAATTTGAGCTTAAGAAAGTAATATTTGTTGCCAAACGCTATAAACCAGTTATAAAAACAAAACTGCTGAATTATTATACTTGTATGTACTACAAAAATTGCTTCTGATTACAAATATTACATAAATTACTTCTGTTTGTACATAATAGCAGGAAAAGGGCTTCTGTATATTAAATACATTGCATAAATATTGAAAAAATTGCTTGTATATATGAAGCAGTAAATAGGTTCCAGAAAATACATATGAAAAATTACCTTCTTGCCAACACTATTTTCTCTATCTCACAAATTCCTGTATAAGAGCGAAGTACCATTAGAACATATAGTTGAGGTGCTATTAGAATTTTCATACACCACATGGAGTGAAAAATTTTGGGCCTCTCAACTAAATGACAGCATCAACCAAACATCCATATACCAGGATTGCCAGTTTGGTCTCCATTTTTATTTCGAAATTTCAAATTCATACCGAAAACTTCAAAAGAAGAATTTTTACTTTAAGTAAAGGTGAAATCTCCATCATTAAATAAAACAAAAAATACTGTTTTTATTTTTTGGTGTGAATTTGTATTTTCTGAATAAAAATAGAGGCTTTTGCGAAAACATTGGACCAAAAAGAATTTTGTGTTTTGTTGCAACGTTGCATTTTGGCAAAGAAAAACATCATTCAAATTGAATAATGACTTAGAAAACATTATAGCTCATCTAGTCCATCGAAAGCAATCATTTGTTGATGGTTTATTAAATTGAAATTTGGGATAACAAGCGCTGATGATGTTGCCCTTCCTGGATGGTCAATTGAAGCATCAACATAAAAAAAACACACCAAAAGAATCCACCATATTGTTTAAATGTCCACAAAGTGAATTTGAGGGAGGCCACAAACATCTTAAAAAATTCAACAAAACCTGTGAAAAATACTTTACATAAACATTTGCATGTGAAAAAACAAATTGTGTGAGATAGGAGTTATATTTTGTATCAATCCCAATCAACCAAAAACAATGTGTCGGTGATAAAGAATGCAGTTTGGGGCTATTTTAATGTAATAAAAATGTGTTCCTATACCAATTCATGATAATGGATAAAAAATGTACCCATTGCTTGCTATACACCTGTATATTAATGGTGTATAAGAAGAAATATTCTAGCCTTTTGCACATTCAATGTTAGTAGCTTAACCACTTCAACGTTTGTCCCGAGATAAGTTGGGGGGAAAACCACTGTTTCCCTATACCTGTTGCCGGTGAAGTGGTTAAAGAAGCAATGTAAGATTCCTTGTTTATCCTCACTTTCTCTTTGAAGTTATTTTCCCAGGAACAGAACTATTTTTTCCGCCAGTATTTGAGTATAAATAACATATTTGCTATTTTAAACAAACTTTCAGAGGCGTGAAAATCACAAAATGTTTTTCAAGAAGTATTTAGAATTAATACTAATTTCTACTTAAGAAAAAAATTTTAAATAAGAAAATTAATTTTGAAACAATTTAAAAATGTTATTAAACAGCATTTTCCATTTTGTACATTCAGTGTCAGGTTCAGACTCTTGAAACAAGTGGGTAAGTGTGATCAAAGATCGCACAAAGGATTTCGTTTAATATTCCTTTCAAAATACTTTATCAATAAGAATGTAGATGGCATCACCATTGAATTTAATATTAAAATAATTATGACAGGAAGCTATTTTTTTTTAATCAAATTAAAAATATTCAAGAACTACTTTTCAGATAATTTAACAGCATATGTTTGTATATCTGAAAAGCATATTTAATTACATGATTTAAATTTAGCATAAAAAAAATAAAAACAAAAGAAATGTTTAAAGGAAATTTAAAATGCTGAAATTGCTGAAGAATTTTGTGGATGCTCAGGCAAAATTTCAAATTTTCTCAAAATAAAATAACAAATTGTTTAAACGAAATTGAAATTTCAAAAGTTTGGCGGAAGTTCAAATGAAATTTAAAATTGTGCAATTTCTATAAAAAAAAAAAAAAAAAAAAAAGAAATTCTGATCTTTATAAAACATCTGTAACTCATTTTTACCAATAAATGGTGTAACCACACATCTATCCATTATTTGATTCTAATAATAAATAACAATCATCTAAAATCCCTAATCCCTTAAAAAACCTATTTTCCCCTCTGCCTACTATCCGTTATCATGAATTGGTGTAGAAACACATTTTTATTACAATGTGAATAGCCCTAAACTGCATTTTTTTTTTTTTTATCACCGACACATTGTTTTTGGTTGATTGATACAAAATACAACACCTATCTCGCACAATTTTTTTTCATATGCAAATGTTTATATAAAATATTTACAGTACTTATAACACAGAAAGTCTTTCAAATTCTCTAAATGTTTTCTGCTTTATTTTTAATAGCAATAAATAATGAATAATCTAAGTCAGAGGTAGATTTTTAATTCTGCCCCCCTCCCCTCCCCCCCCCCCCACACACACACCTTCCCTCATCTTCCAACGTAACTCACAAAGTTAAAAGTTTTTGTAAATACTTACTTAAAAGGGGAAAAAAAAAAGCACTATTTGTTACTTTGTTCTAACAATAAAGTATTTAAATTTTTTTTCACAAACATTTTCTTTTTTTAAATCTTTCATTATAGCTCATCTCATGTAATATAATTTAAAATGAAGACACACTCCCAATGTCTGAACTTCACATTATTCAAGTTTAATAACACTTTTTGATTTTGAGAATTAGAAAGAGGAAAACACAGCTTCTAAAGTTTTTTTTTTTCTTTTTTTTTTTTCTTTTTTTTCATGATTTGAGCTGAAAATGTTTTGTGTTTGAATTGATGGATTTATTGCATAGAATGAAGTAATAATTATTTATCTTATATATTATAATTGACTGATTATCTACTCATATTTCAGGTATTTAAATACACAACATATTAAGAAGCAAAAGTTTAATGATGCAGATCTGCAATATGGAAGAGCTGAGCTTACTAATCAAATGCTGGAGATTGGTGAGGTAAGAGCTCTGTGGATAACCATTAATCATGATTCTCCCCAATAGTATAACAAATTAAAATTAAAAATGGCTTCAATATAATTTAGCAT